>BPTQ01000005.1:35454560-35519977 GCA_019973895.1 Chrysanthemum seticuspe
GCCTTTAGGTTTGGCATACTCATACTTTCAGTTTGTGTTCCCATGTCATCGGTTAGTGTGTCATCACCAAACCGATGGAAGGCATCATTCACCAACCCTTGCATGTCATCTTCAGCATCCAACATTGGAGCATCACTTGATTTGGAACTGAAAGGTGGAATTGTATAACCTTTCATAAACCCGACACATAACAGATGTGTTGTAGCCTCCGTCCGATCTACCCATATCTGATTACCACAATCAATACATGGACATGAAATCTGTCCATTTTTACCCTCATTATAGAAAATATGATCAAGAAAGTCGTCAAGACCTTTTTTATATTCAATGGTAAATCTAGGTAAAGACATCCAACTCGTATCCATCTTAAACCTAATTCAATTAACCACAGAAAACCACATATAATTGCAACAAAAAGAAAGGGAGCCTAATTCAATTAACCACATATGTTGTTTCATAAAAAATTAGCAAAAACGATTAGGGTTTCATTTATGAGGTATTACCTGGTCTTGATGATGGTGGTGATTCCTGTTGGCAATTTTGGATGGTGGAAATGATGTGGATTTGGATCTTAAAATTAGAAATACTTTTACAATTTATTTTTAAGCTATTTCTTAATTAATTGCCTAATTATTACTTCAAAGCTAGACAAACTAATTTATATCTAAAAATTAAAAATTAAAAGTCAAAATTGCATAAGTAATTAGGCAGACTTCGCGGACAATTGATTTCCCTTTAAGGCGTTTTTTGGATGCGTTGACTATTATAATGTAAGTTTTCTTGGATGCGTTGATATTAGTGATGTTTGTTGTTTGTACCATATAGGGTTCAAAATGTAAGACATTTTACTGGCTAGATCCTGAGTTGCCTAATGACTATTACAAACAAGAGGTTTTTAATTCGATTCAAAAGGAAAAACGTTTGAAAGAAGACAAGTATGGAAAAATAAGAGATTTGGAAAGGGAGATTGAGTTTCAAAAATAAACTATGGAGAAGCAAATGTTTTTGCTGCAATTGGAGTTGAAAGAAAGCAAGTCTAGTGTGGTTCTTTTTAAGAAAATTGTTATTGTTTTGTGTTTCGTTATTGCTGTTATGTTGTCAAAAATTGTGTAATGAAATGCTTGTTATGTAGGTTTGATGTAATGACCTTTTGTTTAATGAAATGCTTGTTATGGGATATATGTGTGGATGCATTTACAGTTGTTGATGTTTGCTGAAATAGTAATGGATGCATTTACAGTTGTTATCAAAGAAGTTGAAGCTAAATGGGAATTGAAGTTGCAGAGAATGAGTAGTTAATAAGCTCTTAATATGGGCATTTGAGCCAAACAGTGATAAGCCATATTGACCCGTTTGACCCATTTGAGCCAAACACCCCTTAAGCAGATAAGCTAAAGGAATAATAAGTTACAAATAAGCTACAATAAGCTAAATAAGCTGTAACTACATGAGTAGTAACTAGATTAAGCTAAACACTACCAGATAAGCTAAAGGAATAAGCTATAGACCAGAATAATCACTTGATCAAATATCACAGGCCAAACAGGCCAAAACCAACAACCTTGCAGCCCTTGTGGGTCCCACTAGGGTTGACAGGGATCCAAAGTGAGACTTGATATGAAAAGGTGACTTATTGAGGTTTCTAAAATGCTAGGACTAAAGGTTTGGGTCCCACAGATAAGCACTTGATGAGGGCTTGAACTTGGGTGGTCAACACTGATCACTCAGTGTATGGGTGGAATTGGACAAACAAAAAGCTATATGCAGACCTATCTAATAAGCTCAAAAGTTTGAAATAAGCCCTGAACATTATAGATGAGCTTATTGGATTTCAAAAAAACCAATAAGCTCACTGTGTTGCCCACTAATGAAGAAGCTAAGGCACATGGAAAGTTGGGGTTTTGAGCTGATGCCCTGGTGCAGGGCAATGGTTAGCCCTGCATGCCACTTTCAACTATCACATAAGCCAGAGAAAAAATCATAAAAATAAGCTAACTGTGGGATTCAAAAGCTTAGATGGGGAATCTCAACACAAAATTCACAAAAATTCTCCCAAGATCTGAGTTTCTAACTAACATACCATTTTGACTTTTTGATTTTGAACTTAAACTTTGACTTTAATGAAACTTGTTTGATCCGTATGCACTAATTATGATTATTTAAGCTATGATAACACTAATTTAAGATACATGAACAAGATTTAGACCAAGTGGGTGAGATTTGATCATCACATGTCCCAACAGTGGACTGTGAGAGTGAAGGTACTTTGATTTTGACTTTCTCTAGTTCAAACATTGGTTTTATTGTTTTACTAGTTCTAATATCACCTAAAGGTCATAGTGTGCAGATAAACAAGTGAAAAGGCAACTACCACAGTTGAAACAACACAGAACCAAACACCCCTTAATAACTGAGTTAACAAATTTAAAAGGCAAATGATCAATCTAAATCATAATACTGATACATAAGCTTGTACTAGGCTAAATTAAACACATATAAACAAAAGCAACCAACATTTAACAATAAAAACTAACAATCACAGATTATCAACATAAGCAACATAAGCACATATGGATTATCATCAAAACACATAACAAAACAAACGGCCATTAAACATAAATATGCACATACCATTGAAATATTAACCATAATAAGTTATCCTAAACCATTGTTCAGAAACCATTGTTCACAAACCATCCCCTTCACCCTAAATACATAACAAGTTTTCATCAAAATAAATTAAATAACCCAACAACATGAGACCATCAGACACAAAAACCACAAAAGACCAACAACTACCTTCATTCTTCATCATACTTCTCCAGAATCTTAATGGTCTCCTTCTTCAATGTTAGTCAACCTCTGAAAATGTTAATACTGATACATAAGCTTGTACTAGGCTAAATTAAACACATATAAACAAAAGCAACCAACATTTAACAATAACAACTAACAATCACAGATTATCAACATAAGCAACATAAGCACATATGGATTATCATCAAAACACATAACAAAACAAACGGCCATTAAACATTAAATATGCACATACCATTGAAATATTAACCATAATAAGTTATCCTAAACCATTGTTCAGAAACCATTGTTCACAAACCATACCCTTCACCCTAAATACATAACAAGTTTTCATCAAAATAATTAAATAACCCAACAACATGAGACCATCAGACACAAAAACCACAAAAAGACCCAACAACTACCTTCATTCTTCATCATACTTCTCCAGAATCTTAATGGTCTCCTTCTTCAATGTTATCAACCTCTGAAAATCAGCGACAACACTTGCAAGAGATTCAACCAATCGCCTCTCAATGAGCTGGACTTCATGCATTGAATCATACACATCCTGAGCTGCCATTTCTTCATCAGTATTCAAAGAAAACACCTCCAGAATTCGGTCTGTTCTCGTATCCACTTGCATTCTCATGTCGTCTCTGACGGCCGCAACATTTCTCATGCTGACCTCATTCGTAGGTATCTCATTAATATTGAGAAAAATGAAACAATCATGAAGCTTTTCAGACCCACAAAGATCTTTCAGTTCCTTTAAGTATGGAGTGGCAGACATTTTCAATCAGGGTTGTATATAGTGAAAAAGTTATGAACTGAAAATAGGATATGGATGAACTGAAAAAATAAAAATAAAACCAACATATATATAAAGGGTAGATGCATGAACTGAAAAAATTAAGAGTATTATTGAGAAATAAAATAATTAAAACAAGTAATGATGACAAATGAAGAGAATGCAGAAAATCAAAGGTCTAGAAATACTTACGAGTTCCCATAATATTGATGATTATTATTTTAATTGGGATGACTCAAAGTGTAACCAATTCAGTTTGAGTTTGAAGCAGTTGTAACAAGGAAGGAACTAGTAACTCGGTGTTGAGTGTAAATATATTTCGGGTCGGGTTCGGGTCGACCCATCTAACCGTTTATTAATCAGGGTAGGTTCGGGTTGTGAATAAATTAATTGGGTCGGGTTTGAGTCGACCCATCTAACCCGTTTAAGCTTTTTTTCTAAATGTGGCAACTTTTGTATCAAAAAAATGTTGACTGTGTCAACCAAAAACCCGTTTAACCTTTTCAACCCGTGAATTTCAAAAAGATCACGCCCATCTTTATAAATGGTTATAATTTGAATATTATTTTTAAAATATTCATGATTATTATTTTCAAATTGAATGAAACCAAACTAACCGAACAACCCGACAGTACACTTGGGTCATATGAACCGGTGATATTGCCTTGTTGTCGACCTTGATGAACCTTAATGACGAATCTTCATTTGAGCTAAAGTATATGTTTGGCCACTATGTTATCTGCAGGGGAGTATGGATGCATCCTATATCTGTTATCTACAGTTACTGGATTATCTGTTATATGATATGATATGTTATGTTTCTGGGCTCGTGTTGGATTACTGTCCTATCTATGACTTCATGCGAAGCAATACATTCAATCATAATAGTCGGCACTTTATGATCACCTCGCGTATATTGGCCTCGCAAATGCCTAGGACAATTCCTCCGTTCAATATGTATAGAATATAGGCTACAAAGCATTCCCGGAATGTGACGTCATGGGAAGTCGACTTACGTAAAAACTCTTGACGATATAAATGAACGACCGCATCCGTTGAGAGTTATTCATATTAGCTTTTTCAAAGTTAATATTTCATAAACTTTACGTTTTTACTAAATCAATCCCGAATCCAAAGCAACACCCACCTACCAAACAGGCCCTTAGTTGATAACCCGAGCAACGACCGGGTAATACTCTAGTTCTTTTTTAGTTTCAAATACAATAAAATACCTATATATACCTATATATTATATATATATACAATAATACAATACTTTTCATATACTGTATACTAGGTAGTATTAATTAATTTACTTATACATCAAATTATACCCTATCACCGATTCATCCCGCCCAGACCGATTACAACCTACAAGGTGGTCGACCGCCCGACTACTGATTCGCGATTTTAATTTGCAACATTGGATATGAACCTTTTGATATGACACTCTGATTATGATATGATATCTGACTCCCAGTTTCAAACCCGAGCCATTTCATTATTATTCATATGGTTCCATGCATGTCTGTCTCATTGATGCACCAATGGCATATATGACTCTAGTGTGGTTTACTGACCTACATCTCACTTTATCTTTCGGGTCAACTAGATGCGGATACGCTTTAAAAAACGTAGACCACGTAGGATAAATCCCGTCTGTAAGAAAATAGCAATAATATAATACATTTCATATACTATATACTACTATTAGTTAATTTAATTATAAATCTAATTATAATCTAAAAATTAGGGGAAAACTTACACACCCACCACGTTCACATAAACCCGCTTAAAATTTTTGGGGAAAATTTCAGATTCATAAATAACTTTTGGCGCTGCGAAAATCAAGCATATCTTTTCGGAATTCAAGTATTTGATTCGATTTTATTAATGGAAATCGTTTTTCACAGACGGTTAAAATCTCAATTTTGGTTTAGGGTTGTATGTGGGAAGCAAAACAAGGATTGTGGGTTTTCACTTTTGAATTAAGATCTGACTCAACAGGTAATGCAAACCTCTCTTGTTGTTATTATTATTGTTGTTGTTATTATTATTATTATTATTATTATTATTATTATTATTATTATTATTATTATTATTATTATTATTATTATTATTATTATTATTATTATTATTATTATTATTATTATTATTATTATTATTATTATTATTATTATTATTATTATTATTATTATTATTATTATTATTATTATTATTATTATTATTATTATTATTATTATTATTGTTATTGTTATTGTTATTATTATTGGTATTATCACTGTTATACATTGTTAGTGTGGGAAATGGTTGGTTCAGGTATGTGTTTGGTTGACCTCTTGTGATGAGTCTCATATGTGATCATAAGTGCTGCTTATTTGTGATGGGGTACAAGTTGTATTTAAGTTGCTCTGTTTAATTTAAATGAATGTTGGTATACCTGTGTAAAGTTGGGTCAAAGGATTTGGGTAGTGATAGTGATAGTGATTTGATATCAGTTTGTAGCTAATGTATTTCATTCTGTAACATGTAACAGATACTGATTTGATTTCAGTTTTGTTGTTCTCAAACGACTATTGTTCTTTGCAATCTCATAATAATTTTATTTGTTTTGTGCACCAGTTATGGAAAATAACAGGATGCAATGCCAAATCACCACGAGAAATACGAATGATTATGAAATGTCCAGAAGGACAAGGATTCAAGAAAACCAACAGAGATTACAAGCTTTGGGAGTGAAAAATATTGCTAAGTCTTTGACAAGTCTAGTAGAGAGTGACAAAAGAAAGAAAAAGAAAAAGAAACCAACGGATACCGGTGAGAAAGATGCAGATTATATGTCTGGTTAGAAGAAGCGGCTACACAAACAAATAAAAAGGTACGAATAATAAATTTGGCTACTATATTTTCTGTATGTTTGTTTTCTAACAATTATACTTGCATGAAACAGAATCGAAAATACATTGCTCCACAGTCCATGACTAGATATAAAAATTTAGCAAAAAAACGAATGAGTGCTCCGAATGTCTCCAGTTGGCTAACATCTTCAGAATCTCAATCGCAAAAGGGACAACAGATTGATACAGGGAAGGCAATACGTAGTAGGGTACAGGAGTCCGACCAAGTCCAAAAGAGAAATGATCAACCAAATTCTGTCAACAGAGGGAGATTAACTGCAACTGAGAGAAACTTAGTTGCAATTGACAACGATCAAGACCACGGGGAGCGTGACTTGAGATCTGATGGTATCTATACATAAATTTCAAATACTATATATATGATATTAAATTACTATTAAGTGTATATTCAGTTAACTGTTTTCGGTGCTTACTTGGAGTTTGTGAGAATGAGGATGATTTGGAGAATGAGCATGATTTGGAGAATGAGGATGATTTGGAGAATGAGCATGATTTGGAGAATGAGCATGATTTGGAGTTTGTGAATGATTTAACAAATGACGGCGATGATCTACTCGGAGAAGAGATTCAAGCTGAGCATTCTGAAAATGAAGAAAACCATGTAGTTACAGAAGCTCGAAATGAAACAGGTTAACATGGTCTACTTGATTGCATTGTTTTAAAAATCATATATCATATATTGTGTCATATAAGAAGAATATATAATAAAGTTAAATTAAAACAAGACAAAATACAACGCTAAGATATTGCCTCCATTTCGAATTATTTAGTATTTTAAATGTATACGTATCTATTGTAAATCATGTTCACTTTTTGTAGTTCGGATTGTAAGAAAAAGAAAGAGAGGACCAACACGTATGGCAAAAGTTTGGGCCCAAGAAAAAGGGGATAGAATTCCTATTTTAGTTAATGAACACGGACAACCTATTAACGACAAAAGTAGTCATCTGACTCATTTCATGGGAACACTTTCAAGGAGTGGAAAGTATTGTCCGATTTATAAACCATGGAATAAAGTTGACGCCGAAAAAAAAAAGCTTTGCTTGAACTCTTAAAGGTACACAATGTTAAATTTGTATGTTAATGAATAAAGTATTTGTTTTCTAATGTGAGCTATTACATTTGTTAGACAAAATTTGATATTCCGGAAGCTGGAGAAAAATGGATATTGCAATCATTTGGGCAGAAGGTGAAGAACTGGAGGGCAAGAGTTAAGGAACACTACCATGATCCGTCTTTGTCAGTTAAGCAACAAATAAGATCTAGGCCAAAGCAAGTGCAAAATAAACAATGGAAGAAGCTTGTGAAGTATTGGAATACATAAAACACTAAGGTGTGAAATACTATTTCACTTTAAATAACATTAATTAATTTCCCATTATGATATTTTACTTTCATGCTGCAGAGTTTAAGTGAAAAAAACAAGGCGAATCGGGCAAAAAAGAAGATGATCCAAAGAACCGGTAAAAAAAGTTATGCTCGCAAAAGGGAAGAGTTAAAGGTAAGTGTATGGAGAAAGTGGAATTGTTAATGTATCCTGTGGATATCCACTGTTAATATTCATTTTCTTTTTATTCATACAGACATATTTGGGACGAGATCCAACTCGATTGGATCTTTTTAGTGCATGCTTCTCCATAGATGGAAATACCAAAAATGATGACACTACAAAAGCGATTGTAAGTAATATGCTTTTGTGTTTGCAAAAGTGTATTAATAGCATAAGTTAAACACAATATGTTTTTTTTGTAATACATGCTTTTACTATATGTTGTTCATGTTTATATAAAATGCAGGATGATATGAAACAACTTAGTGATAATCTGCCCGAGGGTTCGATTGATAATCCTGGACCAGATGATATTTTTTCTACAGTTATGGGTAAAGATCGAAATGGTGATGCAGGCATGTATGGTCTAGGTGTTCGTGCTTCTGTTGTTTGGGGTGTAACACCAAGTCGTTTAGCATGTCATAGAGAAAACAACGAATTGAAGTCTAGAAATGGAGAACTTACTAGTGAAAATGAAAAGTTACGAGCCCAGTTATCAAAGAAGAATGGGTCGAATGATAGTTCCATTGTTCCACCTCTTACATCACAAGCTTCTCCTGTTGTAACCAATGAACCTCCACGCTTACGGGTATGTTTGTATTATAAATCGTTCCTTTCTAGTTGTTATAGCTTATTTTATCTTTGATAGCTAATGAACCTAGGCTACAAGCTTATGTATCAGTATTATGATTTAGATTGCTCATTTGCCTTTTAAATTTGTTAACTCAGTTATTAAGGGGTGTTTGGTTCTGTGTTGTTTCAACTGTGGTAGTTGCATTTTCACTTGTTTATCTGCACACTATGACCTCTAGGTGATATTAGAACTAGTAAAACTATAAAACCAATGTTTGAACTAGAGAAAGTCAAAATCAAATTACCTTCACTCTCACAGTCCACTGTTGGGACATGTGAGGATCAAATCTCAACCACTTGGTCTAAATCTTGTTCATGTATCTTAAATTAGTGTTATCATAGCTTAAATAATCATAATTAGTGCATACGGATCAAACAAGTTTCATTAAAGTCAAAGTTTAAGTTCAAAATCAAAAAGTCAAAATGGTATGTTAGTCAGAAACTCAGATCTTGGGAGAATTTTTGTGAATTTTGTGTTGAGATTCAAGTCTTGAGATTTTTACATGTTGAAATTCCCCATCTAAGCTTTTGAATCCCACAGTTAGCTTATTTTTATGATTTTTTCTCTGGCTTAGGTGATAGTTCAAAGTGGCCTGCAGGGCTAACCATTGCCCTGCACCAGGGCATCAGCTCCACACCTGCAGTATTACACTAATCAATTTTTGACCTCCTTTGTATACCCCAGCCTCCATACCTGCAGTATTACATCTGTTTAACCTAATACATGTGTCTTGACTATAAATTGATAAATGTTTGTTGAAAACTGAAATCTAGGTCGGGGATGAAGTTTTCCTTAAAAGCATTCTAAACTCAACCGAGACTGTAGCAAAAGGATGGGTGAGGAGCTTGAACCCAAATGATATAGTTGGTGGTACAGAGATTGGACGAGGATGGTGTGAGGTAAACGTTCAAGTACCAACAAAAAGAGATGAAGTGTTGGTGAGACCCTATGGGTTATTTGCCACAATTGAAGACTGTGTTGGTGCAACCATAGCATGGCCTTGTCCCTTTATCTCGGTATGTCTTTGTTAATCTTGTGATACCAATAATTTTACTAACATGGAGCTTAATGCTTATACATGGGTGTTTATTTGTAGGTGGTCCGTGAGGATTGAGAGAGATGATGCATGATGACCACGGACTAAGCTTCTTGTTGCGTTAATTTATTGTTTAATGTTAACAGACTTTATGTTAGATTCTGTCTACCTTATTTATGTTTAGTGATTTTGTTATGACAATTGCTAATTTGAAATACAATTTCGTTTTATTCATTTAATATTTAGTTGATGTTTTATTCATATCGTAATAATAGAGTGTGCATGGTGAAAATAGCGTCCTATCATATGACTTGTCCGGACTTTGAAAATAGCGTCCTATCCTATTAAACTTATTAACCGTCCTAACAATTAACTTAACATTGTAAAAGTGTCCTAATATGTTGTTATTAGGACGTTATTTAGGTTGTTAATAGACATTTTATACGACCAAAAAATTGGTTTCATAATCTTCTTTGAGATATTAGAACCCTTTTCTTGGTGCTAAAATAGCTATAATGGTATATGATAAGCGTCCTAACAATTATCTTTTAAGTACGCTTGTATGTGTATCAAAAGATTAAAATTAGGTAACAACATTTTACAACATTGTAAAAGTGTCCTAATATGTTGTTATTAGGACGTTATTTGGTTGTTCATAGACATATTATGCGACCATAAATTTGGTTTCATAATCGTATTTGGGATATTAGGACCCTTTTCTTGGTGTTAAAGTAACTATAATGGTATATGATAACCGTCCTAAGAATTAACATTAAAGGACGCTTGTATGTGTATCAAAAGATTACAAGTAGGTTACCACATGTTAGAACATTGGAAAAGTGTCCTAATATGTTTTTATTAGGACGTTATTTGTGTTGTTTATAGACCTAAAATGCAACCATAAAATTGGTATCATAATCGTATTTGAGTTATTAGTACCCTTTTCTTGGTTGCTAAAATAGCTATGATGTTACATCATAAGCGTCCTAACAATACTTTTAAGGACATTTTTATGTGTCTCAAAAGATTAAAAGTAGGTAATCACATGTTAAAACATTGTAAAAGTGTCCTAATATGGTTTTATTAGGACGCTATTTGTGTTGTTCATAGACATATAATACGACCATAAAATTGGTTTCATAAGGGTTAGGACGCTTTGGACCTATTACAACTGCCTTACATGAAACGCTTTCATCCTTGGTCCTATTAAATGAAAGGTCCTAAAAAGTACCATTTTATGACGCTTATGGGGGTCCTAAAAAGCCACTTTTCTTGTAGTGTCCATGGCAATAGTCTTTGTGATGTTTCTCTCTACAAGTATCTTCTAGTGAGTCCTATCTGATCATGTTTGTGAATTGGCTTCTCCCAAGTTTCTGAGCCTTGGCTCTGATACCATTGTTGCACAGGTTGGTATCGAAGCCAATTGTGTTTCATTACATGTTTGTAATGCACCATTGTGAATTGAAAGTAAGACAGTGTATGCAAATGAATATAGTAAACAATAAACTTTATTAATGATTGATGGATTATTGTTTAAAGATACTAAGACACATATTTATACTAATCTAAATGACACAAGACAGTTAAATTGAACCATTGTGTCCCTTGGACACAACCGCCATCTAACTAACATAAATAATAACTGTCATAACTAACTTATCCTATAACTATCAATTTAACCGGTTGTTTGGATTGATGGCTTGTGGCCCAACCCATGACATATTGCAGCCTTCTGTTTTTACCCATAATACATAAACTATATATACATAATAGTATTTGGCATTTAAGGAAATTAAACTGGACTATAATCTTTTTGTTTCTTTTGAAAAAAAAAAGTTGGATCAAAGTTCGTTACCTTACCCCTTTATTATGGGAATCAGTATTCTTGTTGAGTAGTGTTCTTTTGCTTGTTTACGAGAAAGATGTTAATTTTGTTGTGGTCTTATCTCAGAAGGGAGTGGGTAAAGGCTAGTGGAGGGGAATTAGGTCGGCTAAGAAACTTAGGTGGTGCTGAGGTGAGGCTTTTCTGCTTACTTAAACAAGACAAAGCTCATCTTATGCTAAAAAAAATGTTTCAATAAGCCAAGCCATGAAGTGTGTTTGAAGTTTAAATGATGTAACTTTTGACAGATTGGTCCCCTTTGTTGTTGGCAGGAGGCTTATGTCTTTCTAGATCCATCGGAGACATGGATGTTGAAGAGTTTATTGTTCCAATACCATATGTAAATCAAATCAAGGTAAAATTATTATTTACTTATGAACTCTGTTTTTACGGGTCTCGTCTTGTTTCTAATGGGACGAACAATTTCAATTTCATTTCTATTAACACCATGAGATTTTTGTGTCTGTGGTAGTTAGTTATCTCATAAAATGTGAATCTAATTAAAAAAATGGTGTAAAAAGTTATCATATGCCGGTGGAAGGCTTATAATCGCTTCTGATCACATTTGGGATGCTGCGTCATCAGATATGGCTGCAAAATCTTGTCGTGGTTTGCGTGCTGAAGTTGCTGCTAGGCAAGTAGTGAAGGTAGTTTGTCTTTTTGGTATTTCAATGTTTTTGTTCAAAGATTGCACACTTCGCCTATTAACGTCAGACTTGTAATTTCAATATCGTAAAATTGTTATGTTGTTCATCTTGAAATTAGCATAATTTCTCTGTAGTTAGTGCCTATATTTGGTGTATTTCATTTACAATGCACACTAATTGTGAAGTAAGGCCTTTTGTCTATTTGACCTCAAAAAGTCAAACTGTAATACTTCTTTTTCTTATTGGTTGTATGGATGATTGTCCAGGACGCATTGCGAACAAGGGTATTGAAGGATGATACGACGTGCATAGTTGTGGACATAATTCCACCAGACACTGCGATGCCGCCACCATCCCCACCCTGTAAAAAGCCAAGTAAGTTTAGTCTTAGATCTTTATTTTTCAGAAAGAAGTCCCATGGTTCTGCAAGTAAACTGTCTAAGAAACTATCTACTGTTGGCATCGTCGAGGAACTATTTGAAGAAGGAGCAACTCTTTGAAGAAGGTTATGCCATGCTTTGCGAAAGGTTAGTTTTTTCAAAACAAATCAACGTTTTAGTGAAGGAAGAAATGAGTATCTTAACATTTTAGGATGTAACAACTGCAGTTTCTTTTCTTTATTGGCTAGTTTTCAATCCCAGTTATGTTTTAATCCGATTAAAAATGATTACCTGAAATTATCTTAGTCATCGATCGATAGTTACACTATTTATCATGGATATATTGTAGATTAGCGAATGATGAGATGTGTGGTTCATTAACATCGGGTCTTTTCATGTGTGTTGTATGTCAAGTAGACCTAGGGGCAAGTGAAGGGATATCGGTTCATGCTGGTTCCATATTTTCAACAAGCTCAAAACCTTGGGAAAGCCCTTTCCTTTGCGCTGATTTTCGTAATAAGAAAAATTCCATGGAGGGAAAACGACCAAGTGGAGTCAAAGTCACTTAACTCCCACAGTTGTTTTCCCCATCTAACCCTTAGTCGCTTTTTAAAAAACTGGTGTGCTTAACGATTCATTAGAATGCGTAGGTGGTAATGTTGGAATAAGCTGTAGCACATGTTATGATGTGAATGTAGTATTTCAGATTACTTATTATTTGCTAAGATGTCGGTAGGAGTGATACATAACTTGTAGCGCTTAGGGTAGAATAAATAAGTAACTAATGCTTCTACTTAATCCATGGCCTTTTATTGTACCAACTTGTTTTCACGTAATGTGTAATCTTATATTGTAGTCGAATAATATGAACTGTAAAAAAATTTCAAGTTATAACATATTGACACCACTCATTGTGATTCTTGTGTAAGTGGTTACACTTTTGTTTGCCTGGTGGTAGCTTATTTTTATTCGATTTCTAGCATTATTTTACAAGTTAATAATATATTTTGATAGCCAATGAGTAAAAAACAAGACTTATTAAGTCAACTGTGGATCAAAAGCTTCTACCATTCATTTTCTGATCACCTCTAGAGTTGAAATATATATAAATGAGGGTGGATTAACCTGATATCGGGAAATATCATGACAACACGCAGAAGTGATAAAAAGTTTGTGTCTCCTATCACGGGTCTTTGTGGACCCAGAGTTGGAAAATTATAACCAATTTTCAGAGTTAAGTTTTCTTGTGAAAAAAACAGTTACAGAAAGTCCAAATTCTGGAGTTACGTTTTCTTCTAAATAAACAGTTTACAAAAAGTCCAAATTTCCAAAAATAAAAAGGTTTCGAGTCGACAGGTTATTTCACTGAACCCATTTTGTACCACGTCCGAGTGAAGGAATAAAACTGATCGTTTACTAAGAGCCTTGGGTATGGTAACGAGGAGACATGCATTATGCCAACATGTCCCTTGTGTTGGTTGCTTTACCATACCGGATGAAGCACAAAAACAACGCAGTTGGGGCCAGCGTTGGTCTACCAACACGCATTTTTTTCCTTCAAAAAACTAGCCGTTGGCTATTTCCCATGGTTACAAATTTAATTTATTATTTTATTATTTTTATATCCCACCTTATTTATATCATACTCTCATATAACAATTTTTCACACAAATTTCTTACTTTTCTCTACCAAAAAACACATACTTGTAAACTATGTATCCGAATGATGAAATGTTAACTTTTCCGATGTCGATGATGAAAGTGACATTTTCTTTATGATGCAGTCGTATCAGTATCACTAATCGTTTCAACAACAAGTTGAAGTTCCCGTACGCGTAATCTGATATACCGTGAATGTGATGTTGCTGAAGCACGTTTGTTGGCCGACTATATGGGTGATAATTCAAAATATCCAGAGGCGTATTTTAGACATCGATATCGTATGAGCAGGAAACTACTTTTAGAAATATCCAAAGGTATTGAAACTTATACTTATGATCCTCTTCCCGATCATTTTAATTTCTTTGAAGTCTGACCCAATTGTATGGGTTGATAACATCAAATAGTCCTGAATATTAAGTGTCGATTCCCCCGATAATGCTCGTATTTTATATCATTTATATGGATTTACGCTTGTTTTCCTTTCTATTTCACTTTCAGGTAAATTACGAGCATTGGAGCTAATGATACGCGGATTTGGATACTTTCTTAAAGATTTATGATAGTATGCTTACTGTGAAGAAGCTACGGCATAACTCTATCTCTCACATTACACTGTAGCTAGCGCGTTGACTCAGAAGACCAACTCAACATCAATTACAGCATAACTCCCAACTAAGGTTACGCCGTAACCAACTAGGTCAAAAAATGTTTCACGCCGCCATCAGATACGCCGTAACTCCTTTCAAGGATTACGGCGTAATCATTGCAAAATTAACCTGTATTGAAGATACGGCGTAACCCTTCCCAAGTGTTACACCGTAACCTGCTTACCGAGAGCATATTTTAGGAAATATTGAAGTTATGGCGTAACTCTCAACTCAAGTTACGCCGTAACTAGATCGTGCCTATAAATAACAACCCTAATTTTTGCATTTCACATCATTCACTTCACACCAAAAAGCAGAGAACGTAAATAGGGGTCCAAAGGCAGATCTTGGAGAGCATACGGAGCCATCTCCAAGGGAGAAATCACTCCCTAACGATAAGCATTAGCGATTATTTTATCTTTTACTTTCGATTCATGTATTTCATAATGTCAAACATTGAATCTTTGGTTTCTTTTAATATGATCGGCTAAGAACCTTTGGTGCTAGCCTAGTTATGATTCCTTAATTATTTTGTTTACGTTTTTATGCTTTCGTATAATTGTTTCTAGTGTATGCATGGTGTTCGATGGTAGTTACCCTAGCTTCGGTAGTTTTGAATGGCGATCGTATCTAGTTGCTTAGGAGAATTAACCAACTGACACTAAGTAGCTAGGTTGAGTAGGAGAGGGTAAGAATTGACCAACTGACGAGCCTTCCTCGCTTGTGCGAACTGACCAAATGATCACCGGTCGTTTGGATGAAGTTAAGAAGTTAAGGATGAGTGTCTAAGATGCTAGCGCCCGGGCACTCATTATTTCGAATATTGCATGTGGAGGTACTTAATGACTTGGCTTAGGGGACTAAAAACAACTCGACTTTCAAGGGTAGTAGCTTGATCTCGGGTGGACGCCTTTGCTGATAGGTTAGGACGAACTGACCAAATGATGTCCTAGCGACTTAAACCCCCACTTGAATCAATTGGAAGTAGTAAAACGTGAGCATTACATGATAGAATGAGTAACTAGGTTAGCACACTTTACCTCTATTGATCACATCTCTATCTTATTTACTTTATTTTATTTCTTGTTTTCTAGTTAATTAATCATTTCAATCCTTAAATCAATTAAAACCAGTGACACCTAGACTTAATTAAAATCCGCTCACATAGCTCTTGGGACGACCTCGGTTTTACCGATTACTACACTACACACGACCGGGTACACTGCCCGTGAGTGCATAAGGTGGACCATAGGTAAAAGAGACATTATAAATATTAAAACCTGGTCAGAAATCCTGCATCAAGTTTTTGGCGTCGCTGCCGAGGAGTTATATTAGGGTTTTTTATTAAGTCTTTTATTTTTTTTAGTTTGAATTCTTGTTTTCTCACGATTTCTTTTAAGTTTCAGGTACTATGGAGGTTGTGAACATTGATGACCTCACTCTTGAGGAATATTTGGCATTGACTAGGGATGAACATGGGCTGGGGCTCGTTAGACCGGCTATTGGAGCTAATGTCTGTTTCGAGATCAAAGAACAGTTTATGAGGGAGCTATGTGCTAACCCTTTCTCAGGAAACAGAGATGAAGATGCTTATGAACACGTTGAAAATGTCTTGTACATCGCAAGCCTTTTCAACATACCTGGTGTTTCTCATGATGCGTTTATGCTCCGAGTATTCCCCATAACACTTACTGGGGCGGCAAGAAGATGGATTGATAGATTTCCCGCCGAGGCAGTCGATACATGGGCTCTCCTAAAGAAGCATTTCTTTCAAAGATATTATCCTCCTTCAAAGATATCTAATCAACTCATGGAGATCCATAATTTTAAGCAAGAAGGCGATGAAACGTTGTATCAAGCTTGGGATAGATACAACGATCTTCTCTACAAGTGTCCCACTCATGACCTAAACAGCCAGCAAAAGGTCAACATTTTCTACAAAGGTATCAACGTGGCTACAAGACAAATGCTGGACTACCAGGGACCAATTCCAAGGATGACCCCTACTCTCGCCATTTAAGCCATTCATAAAATGGCCGATCATTCTCAAAAATGGCATGATGGAGGAAGCCAAAGAAGCCTAGGTGGAAATCTTGAAGGTATTGCCGCCACTACTAGCAAGCTTGAAAATCTTGGTCGGGACATGCTCAAGCTCAAGGAATGTGTTCATGTTATCCAAGTAGGATGTGAAAGTTGTCGAGGAGGACATCTCACAAAAAATTGTCCTCTCATTAACGAAGATAGCAAGGTTGAAGAAGTGAAATATGGTAAAAATAGACCGTTTCAAGCGGCAAATGGAAAAGGGAATGGTTATCGTTGAGGACCTCCCAGATATTACAACCGTGGGACTTTTAGGGAAAGAATATCTAATTGGAGGACACGATCAGCAAATACCTCGAAAACTCGACTAAGAGACATAAGGAGCAAGAAGAATGGTTAAATAAATTCCAAAAAAATACAAACAAAAGCCTTTTTAGTCATGACGAATCGCTAAAAAACTTGGAAACCATGATTGGTAAACTTAGCGATGAGGTACAAAGAAGGAATGAAGAACAAAGGAGCAAACCTATAGCATGCAAAGCCGTATTTTCTGAAAAAGACAAATCCGACGATAGCTCTAGCATAGTGAAGGAAAATGATGCTGAAAGTGCTGACAGAAGCCAGCTGCGCCGTAACCCCACATCCGAATTACGGCGTAACTGGGATACTTGGTCTGACAGATTTCTCGAATTGGATGAATCAGGAACATGTGTCATTAATGGGTGGTCTAGTGATACAAACCTGTGCCCACAATCCCCATCCAAGAGGAAGAATCACTGGTGCAAAGCAATACCAGTAGATAATGATAAGTGGTACGATCTTTGGGCATCGTGCAACCCTCATAACGACATTTGTGATGGAGGAGACGATAAGGAGGGGGTTAAAAATAACAAGTACATGTGGTCTACAACTAACGATGATGTAAGATTGGCAAAATTATCAATTGAAGATGTGGAGGAACCCCCTATTAAGCACTGCTGCAATCCAATAATGATCATGGAAGATGAATCTACATGAGTGTGGCCTACATGCAACCCCTTTCACGAGTATTGTAATGGGGGTGGTAATATGAAGGGTGATGAATGGACATGCCCCCATTAGCTAGAAAGACACGACGTCAAGTTCAGATATCTATCCTTTCATGATTGGTATTTGGTAAGATTCGGGGATGCTATTATTAATGCGGGTCTACTAAGGATGCTTAAGCTCGACTACAAAGAACATTGTCTCAAACAAAGAGAGTCCATGGATGAAAAGCCAATCAAAGATGATACCTCCTGTAAGGATGCTCCCTCAAGCGACACCAACGACAAGATAGCTCGGAAGCATTGGTGTGAGAAGATAAAGACCTTTGGTGAAGTCTTTTGGGCTTCTTGTAACCCGTTTGACGGTGACTGTAACGGGGGGAGTAGCATAGTTAGAGTTGGGGGTGACGGATTTTTGTGGACCTCAACCAATGATGATGAGAGAACGAAGTTGCCTTGGTTGGATAAGTTGGGATTCGAAGATTGGGTTAAAATCAAATATGGTAAAGTAGATACTTCCACTAAGGAGAAAATTTGGAAGGGATGCATGAGTGAAGAAGACCCAAGTGAAGAAATTCCAAACGATACTAGTGAAGTGATGAATGAGGATATCAAAGATACATCAAGTAATGAGAAAGAAGAATGCAAGCGTGTGCTTATTGAAGAATTACTAGATGATAAGTGGTTTAAGGTAACTGAGTCCGATGATGATGACATTGAGGGAATTATGGAGTACCTTGAGCTACAAGGTGAAGACAGGTTCACTGACCCAGATGATGAAGCATACGAACAAAGGAGGCGCAAACTTCTTGGTATTCCGTACAAAAGGCCACCACCAATTGTAGCTGAAAAATATGAGTTTACAAGATACCACTTGGGGTCGGATGGAAAGTTTTGCAAGATTCAGAAGATTGAGACAAAGGAGTATCTTTGCACCGCTACTAATGTTGCTTGGGTCAGATACAACTTGATGAAAGATATGGAGGAAGTTGGCCAAGTTCGAAGTTGGCCAAGTAGATCAGGCATACAGTGGGTAAAGACCCGTCCGTCCTCCACGGTTTTACTTAACTAACTTCTTACTAACATTAAATAACTAAGACTACGAGCTTTCTAATGATTACATATACTTGAGGTGACCGACACTTTAATGACTGAATTTTCTAATTCCTAACAATCTCCCCCTAAGGGAGGTCACCTCAATTTACATAGAATACAAACAGATATTACATTGAGATTGTTCTTGAATTCTTGTTTAAGTTCTTTGCTCAGTAGCTCGTAGTCATTGATTCTTAATGTTATCCATGTTTGAATAATTCAAGTGTCGGTCTTTAAATGATCCACGTGATGATGAGTTTTGAGGCAGTTTTGAGATCATCAGCTTGCATAAATTCCTGACTCTTCCATTGTGGTGTTGTCATTATGTGACGTTGTGACAGTAGACCGACATGCTCACATTCTGGATCATGATTTCTTCTTATCAGAGTAGTGGAAGCTTTAGATGATTCATGATATTTGCAGCAGCATAGCAGAAGCATGGAGTGAGAATATCAGAGTCATTGATGCACTAATCATGATTTCTATTGAAATGAATGTGTTGTGTAAGCATGCGGCTATGGATTGACCTCTCCATTCTGATCAGCTGCAAGCGTCGGGTGTACCTGCATACAACAGTTAGCAATAAAGCGCACGAAAGTGTATATGGTTGATCTATTGGATAGATCTCACATGCCACCTACCAAGGGCTTGTTTGATGTTGGCTTTAGAAGGCTTTCAATCTTCATTGTGAATATATTTGCATATCACTCAGATGTTCTGGCAATACCACAAGGATAATGCGTAGGACTCATAAGATATAATCTCTCTTTCCACTTTGTGTGAAACAGAGAGTCTTCATTGACAGTGTCCTAATGAGATTTATTGATGATCTCGAGGCTCTAGACTCAATTGTGCACATTTGGTTCCTATGCCGAAGACTAGGGAGAGGGTCTCCTTCTTCAATATCAACCATCTCTAAGAGAAAGTCGATAGATAATGTCGGTTCCCCTGTGAGAATGAAACAAGTCCTTTTAAGAGGAACTTGAGTAGTTTGGGAAGATGTAGTGCAGTGCGTCACTGGGTCCATGACGTCTTGTCTTCAATACTAGTGTTACCTTAGTAACCACTAGTAGCATATGTATTGAACCCGGTTTCTACCCTAAGGTTGAATTATTGGAGGGCTATTTATTTTCACCCTTTTCACATTCAATTCTTTTTCATTCTTCAACCCCTTCAGTGCTTACCGAGACTTCATTACTAGAACCTTGTTGGGTTTATTCCAGTTCTAGCTCTATCTCAGTCCGCACTCTTCCCATATCTCACTTTTCTCCTTTTTTCATCATAACTAAGGACTCTATAATATCTAGCAAGGTTGTAAAAATCGCTAGGCGCTAGTGAGGCGGTTGGGTAGGGCCTAGCGATTAATCGGTTAGGCGGGAATTAATCGGATTGGAATTTTTATGCACAAAAATGTAATTTTATATATTGTATTATTTTATATGTATGGGATAAGTGTATTGCATCAAAGTTTAAATATTTCAAGTGTTCAAATATAGATAAAATACATAATTCTTCAAAGTTCAAAGTCAAACATAAATATTACTCGGTTTGTTGACCATTTTTAAGCGACCTTTGACCGATTTTGTCCGATTAATCGGTTTGTTGACCGATTTTAAGTGATTTTGTCCGATTTTTAAGCGATTTTGTTGACCAATTTTATAGCGCTTTTGTCCGATTAATCTGATTAGACCAATTTTGTCAGATTTATCAGTTTGTTGACCGATTTTTAAGCGATCTTTGACCAAACCGATTAAATAGGCCGATTATGATAAATCAAGGCGCTTAGTAAGCGATCAGCGATTATGCGGGGATTAAGCGGCCGCCAGTGCCGATTTTTACAACAGAGATATCTAGTGGATTGTCCCTGGGTAGATCCCTCCGGCTCTGGCGGGATCGTAGAAACGAATACCTAACCTAACCATCCTTATAACACCATGCATAAAATTAAATTGGTCGGTCTTTTGGTATTGTTCATTAGCCATTTGAACCAATTGAAAAACCATTTGAAAATTAATCCAAGTACTTGTGATATATTATCAAAGCATTTTGTACCTGAATCGTTTTTGATATTTTTGAAAAACGGCTCCCCCTCAACATGTGCATCATATGTTTGAAATCATTTTGGCACATGGAGGCAAGAGGAAGAATTGAAGAATTCACTTCTTTTGATAAATATTTTCGAAAAATATCGTCATCACTTTCCCGATTAAAATCAATGATTCACATGCAGTTAAAGATATTTTCGGGAAAGAATGAGGGTTTCAATAAAAATTGCTCCCCCTCAATATGTGCATCGAGTTTTGAAATAGTTTAGCACATATTAGGGAAAGCCAGCACTTTGGAACAAATTAATCACGTTTCAATCCTTTTTTGGTTTAAAATAGTTGCTCCCCCTTAACATGTGCATGGAAAATTTGAAATCATTTGGCACATGAATGGAGGAGAGCTTGCTAAACACTTATAAAACCAATTATCGAGTTATCAGTTTAAATCCAATTTAAATCACAAATTCTCCCCCGATCACAATTTTCAAATCATTTGAAGTTTGTGATCTTTATAGATTTAAATTGTTTTGAAGGCTTTTGAGAAGAATTGTGACTTGCTAATGAAAACATTTAACCGATAAGGATCAAATCTTCAGACTTTAAACTCCATTATTTAAACATGCATGAGTATTTTTTGAAAACATAACATTAGCAAAGGTTTTGAACAATTGTATAAAACATTATTCATTTTGATTTTCCAAAAGTAAACCTTGCTTATTTATGTGCCAATTGTTTGAAAAATAACCTTTTTGAATGAGTTGAAATCATTCTTCCCCTCAATCAATGACAAGAGTTGTTGATTGAGCATTAGAGAGTTTGACACAGATAAGCTCAGATGATTTTCAAAAAGAGAGTACGAGGTATTTTCAAAGCAACTTTGTTTTCATTAGACGGAAAAATATTTTGGAGAGAAAACATTTGTCTTTTTGGTGACAAATATTTTTAGGAATCAGAGCATGAGATTTGAAAAATAAGATTAAGCATGGCTCTGTTCTTTACTTTTTAAAAACGGGTTACTGCCTGAAATGACAATAAACCACATTTTTCTCCGCCTCATTTTTTTAAAGCAATTTATGTACATTCGAAGAACATCTAAAAACCCGTGACATTCTTTGAATGTCAACACAAAGTCCGTAGATGATATCGAATAAAATTAAAAAAAAAACATGACAAAATAGCAATATTTTATTATGTTTTTTATTTTATTTTATTTTATTATTATTTTTTTTAATTTTCAAGATTTTCTAATTTTTATGGATTTTTGAAAATTTTATATTTTTATTTTTTCTTTTGTGGGTTTTGAAATTTTGTATTTTGCTTTTTGAAAAAATATATACAAGAGATAGATGAAGAAGAGAAAAACCATTTACTCCTCGTCTTCCTCTTGAAGACGTTTGAGTGTTTCCGGTTGTAGGCTCTTTTGATCAAGTCGTGGAAGGATAAACTCAAAACGTTCTCTAGGAAGAGCTTTGGTGAAGATGTCTGCTAACTGGTATTCAGTCCTCACAAAATAGAGTTCCACCACACCTTTTTCTACTTGTTCCCGAATGAAATGATGTCGAATGTCAATGTGCTTTGCTCTTAAATGTTGAACGTTGTTGCAAGAGAGAGCAATGGCACTTTTGTTATCATAATACAGAGGGATTTTGTTGAATTCAAAGCCATAGTCAGATAATTGGGATCTCATCCATAGGATTTGAGCACAACAAGATGACATGGCTATGTATTCAGCCTTTGTAGAGGATATAGAAGTGCTCATTTGTTTCTTTGAAGACCAGCTCACAAGCTTATCACCTAAAAACTGAGCACCTCCAGACGTACTTCGACGTGTATCTTGACATCCTGCATGATCAGCATCTGCATAGGCTGTTAGTGACATACCGGTGTCCTTCGGGTACCAAAGTCCCATATTGATGGTTCCTTGGAGATACCGAAAGACCCGTTTAACCGCTTTAAGGTGCTTTTTGGTAGGCTTAGCTTGGTATCTAGCACACATGCAAACAGCGAATAGAATGTCTGGTCTACTGGCTGTGAGGTACATCAGGGATCCAATCATACTACGATATTTTGTTTGGTCTACCATGATCCCTGAGTGGTCCTCATCCAGTTTAGTACGCTCTATCATGGGAGTGTCAACAGGGTCACAAGAATCAAATCCAAATTTCTTTAAAATCTCATTTGCATATTTAGATTGATTTATAAAAATGCCTCCGGGACTTTGTGAAATTTGTAATCCCAAGAAAAATGACATTTGTCCCATCATTGACATTTGAAATTTGGAACCCATTTCATTTGAAAAACGGTCACATTCATTGGGGTCAGTCGAGGCAAAAATAATATCATCAACATAGATTTGAACATGAATTAAGTGTTTGCCTGACTTTCTGGTGAACAATGTCGGATCAACTGCTCCTTTGCTGAATCCAGTAGATAGAAGAAACTTTGATAGCGTATCGTACCATGCCTTTGGAGCTTGCTTCAAACCATAAAGAGCCTTCTTCAAGCGATAGACATGAGTAGGATGCTCTGGATTCACAAAACCTTCAGGTTGGATGACGTATACAACTTCTTTAAGATTTCCGTTAAGAAAAGCCGTCTTTACATCCATTTGATAGACTACCATGTTCTTACTTGCAGCATTAGCCAAGAAGATTCTGATTGCCTCAATACGAGCAACTGGAGCAAATGATTCTTCAAAGTCAATACCCTCCTCTTGACGGTATGTAGGATATTGGATTTCACATACACATCAAACCATTAACACAAGTAGGCGTACAAGAGTGTTTTAGAGAGAGAAAGTTAGAGGTTTAGGGAACTTAGTGAGAGAAAGTGAAAGATATTATTATGAGCTCCAACTCTCTACCTTGGAAGGTAGAGAGTATTTATAGTCTTACAATAAAACGCCACACATCGGGCTGTGGATCAGGCATACAGTGGGTAAAGACCCGTCCGTCCTCCACGGTGTTACTAAACTAAATACTACTTAACTTAAAATAACTACGACTACGAGCTTTCTAACGATTACATATACTTGAGGTGACCGACTCTTTAATACCTGGAATTTCTAATTCCTAACAATCTCCCCCTAAGGGAGGTCACCTCAATCATGTACTAAAATTACATTGAATACACCCAGATATGGCATTAAAGATCGTTCTTGCATTCTTGATGTAGTACTTGGCTCCGAAGCTCGTAGACATAGATTCTTCTCATTGCATGTTTGGTTAATCCAAGTGGAGGTCTTTTACTCATCCATGTGATAATAGTTTTAAGCCAGCTTTTGAGATCAGCAGCTAACAAAAATCTCTGAGACATCCATTGTGGTATTGGTATTATGTGATGTTGTGACTTTCGTACAGACATGCTCACATTCTGGATCATGATATCTTCTCATCAGAGTAACGGAAGCTTTTGTTGATTCATGATATTGGCAGCAGCGTGGCAGAAGCATGGAGTGAAAATATCAGAGTCATTGATGCACTAATCATGATTTCTTTTGAGACGAATGTGTTAAGTGAGCATGCGGCTATGGATGTACCGCTTCATTCTGATCAGCTGCAAACGTCGGGTGTACCTGCATAAAACAGTTAGCAAATAAGCGCACGAAAGTGTCTTTGATCACTTTCGTTGAATTGAGGTACACGGCCCACGGTTCCCCATTGATCAGTACAAGTACTGCCTGTGATCAGGTATAATTCCGAAGAATTTCCTTGACAGGATTTCGCAGCTGCTCTAGTTGTTCTCAAACCGAAACATCTCAAAGAAGACAACACGGAGTAAGTGAACCAGCGAAGTAGAAATTCACTGATTGATGAAAAGAGATTTGAAAGACAATCGTGTATTGCTCAATAGAAATTGTTTTTGCAATACAACGAAGGTTTTAATGAAAATCAATTATCAATCATAAAACACCTTTTGATTTGAAATATTCGAACACGGTCAATGTGCTAAAGAAAAGAGTTTTTAAGCACAATGACCGGTTTTTCAAAGGTATCCGTCAATCCATAACGTGAAACAGGATTGATTCAAAAGATTGAATCGCACCATTGTTTCTGTTCAGTTGTCACATGGTTGATCTATTGAATAGATCTCACATGCCACCCACCAGGAGCTTGTTTGATGTTGGCTCCAGAGGGATTTCCATCTTCATTGTGAATATGTTTGCATATCACTCAGATGTTCTGGCAATACCGCAAGGATAATGCGTAGGACTCAAGATATAATCTCTCTTTCCACATTGTGTGAAACAGAGAGTCTTCATTGAAAGTGTCCTAATGAGATTTATTGATGATCTCGTGGCTCTAGACTCAATGCGTGCATATTTGGTTCATGAGCCGGAGACTAGGGAGAGGGTCTCCTTCTTCAATATCAACAATCTCTAAGAGAAAGTCGATAGATAATGTAGGTTCCCCGTGAGAATGAAACAAGCCCTTTTAAGAGGAACTTGAGTGGTTTGGGAAGAATGAAGTACAGTGCGTCACTGGGTCCATGACGTCTTGTCTTCAATACCGGAGTTACCTTGGTAACCGCCAGTAGTAAATGAATTGAACCCGGTTTCTGCCCTAAGGTTGAATCAATGGAGGGCTATTTGTTTTCACCCTTTTCTCATTCAATTCTTTTTAATTCTTCAACCCCTTCAGTGCTTACCGAGACTTCATAGCAAGAACCTTGTTGGGTTTGTTCCAGTACTCGCTCTGTCTCAGTCCGCACTCTTCCCATATCTCACTTTTCTCCTTTTATCATCATACCTAAGGACTTCTACACTAACTAGTGGATTGTCCCTGGGTAGATCCCTCCGGTTCTGGCGGATCATGGGAACCAATACCTAACCTTATCATCCTTATATCACCGTACATAAAGTAAATTTGGTCGGTATATTTGGTATTGTTCATCTGCCATTTGAACCAATTGAAAACCATTTGAAAAATCAATCCAGATACTTGTGATATATTATCAAAACATTTTGTACCTGAGTTGTTTTTGATATTTTTAGAACAAGTGCTCCCCCTCAACATGTGCATCAAATGTTTGAAATAGTTTTAGACACGGAGGCAAGAGGAAGAATTAACTTCTTTGATTACCATTTTCTAAAAGATATCAACATCACTTCCCTAATCGAATCAAGTAGATAAAGCATTTTGGGGAAGGATGAGGTTTTCATGATTTTGCTCCCCCTCAATATGTACTTCTAGGTTTGAAAATGGTTTTGCACATACTAGAGGGAACCTGCACATTGAGATAAGTGATCACGTTTCAAATCATAGGTTTAAGATAGATGCTCCCCCTCAACATGTGCATGGAAAATTTGAAATCGTTTGTCACATGTGGGAAGGAGAGCATGTACATCCTTATAAAACCATTTACCGAATTATCAGTTTAAATCCAATTTAAATCACACATTCTCCCCCGATCACAATTATCAAATCATTTAAGATTTGTGATCTCTTATAGATTTAAATTGATTTTGAAAGCTTTTAAGGAGAATTGTGACTTGATTATGAAAGCGTTTTAACTGATAAGGATCGGATTTTAAGACTTTAAACTCCATTGATAAAACATGCATGAATATCTTTTGAAAACAATTGAATGCCAAATAACCTTTTAATTTAATTGAAATCATTCTCCCCCTCAATCAATGACATAGGATGCTGATTGAGAGATAGATATTTTGACAAATAAGTCCAAATGATTATCAAAAATAGAGTACGAGTTATTTTTCAAAGCAGTTAGTTTTCAGCAGATAAATGTTTATAGAATCAGAGCATAGAATTTTGAAAACATGATAAAGTATGGCACTGTTCTTTCTTTGAAAAGCGGGTTACTGCCTGAAATGACAATAAACCATTGTTTCTCTTTCTCCCAAAAATATTTTTTGATTTTTTTTCCTCCCAAAAATACTTTTTTTTTTTTTTTTTTTTTTTTTTTTTTTTTTTTTTTTTATATATATAAAAATTCGAACAACATCTAAAGTCCCGTGTCATTCTTTGAATGACAACATCAAGACCGTAGATATTATCGAATCGAGAGAAACATGAAAAACTGACAATAATTTTTGGAATTTTTCAAGATTTTTCAAATTTTTATGGATTTTTGAAAGTTTTATAATTTTCTATTTGCTTTTTGAAGGTTTTGTAATTTTGTATTTTGTTTTTCGAATAAATATTTACAAGGGATAAATTAGTTTAAGAGGATGATGAAATGAGTACCGAGATAAAGATATCGTTCGGCACGTTGTAGAAGAAAGGAATCAACATCTCTTAAACTTTCACCACCAAAGCATTCGAGGCTTCTAAGAAAATCGTCTGAACATGAGCCTTCTCAATTTAAATCTTTGGTAGCTTCCCCCCAAACCGACAAACATCGAATAAAGACCATTTCCCTAAGAAGTAGAGTTGAATACAAAGCGGTCTCATTGATTGAAGCTCAGCACCCCGAAGAACACGAGAACACCGAAGTAACAAGTTGAAACATTGATCGTCTCAGTGGTTATCAAATCCGGATTAACTGATTAAGACCGATCACATGAACCTGTTGTGCATCCCTGATGTACACCTTACTCTTCGAGATTGACCAGTTGTCTATTTAGGGGAACAATATATCAACATCTTCATTTTACTAAGTGCATTCTAGTTATCTTCCATATAACCAATCAGCCCATAATGTACACAAATACCCAACCAGAGTGGAGACAACGACATCACAGTAACTGGTTGAATCACTGATCTTCTCTGCGGATGTCAACTCCGGAATAACTGATTAAGCTCGATCATGTGAACATGTTGTGCATCCCTGATGTACACATATCTCTCCCCTGATGGTTGCGATCTCATCGGAATCATCATTACATTGTGTACATGAAGCAATAACCGGAAGCACTACCATAAACCATATAGAAGATGTCGAAAAGCAATATCATCTCACGCTCCAAATATTCTTCTCATATTTCTTCCTACTGAAAGCTGAGTTAACACATACCAAAAGTATCCAGAGACCACTTCCCCCCAAATGGTTGGAATAATACATCCTTCCCCCAAATAGTTAGAATAATATATCCTTCCCCCAAATAGTTTGAATAATACATCCTTCCCCCAAATCGTTGGAATAGCACACCAAAGGCTATGAGTAAACACTGAGTTTCTCTACGGTTATGACATTTGTCTTTCCCGGGATTACGTCAAGAGAGACGAAGTATTAGGTTCATCACGTGTACTCGTTGTGTGTTTAGATGTATGTCTCCTTCCCCCTTGCTGGTTTTGATACCTCAGAATCAACAACACATTATTCATACCAAATATTCTTGAAATAGAGAAGAACAAAAATTAGCTCAAATGAATCTTGTGAGAATCAACTGCTATAGAAACTCTCTCTGACTATCTTTATCAACCCATTCGTAGACAATTTGAAGTGACCACTGATGAAGAAAACCCGTTATACCAAACTTGAAACTGAAGTAGAATTCTCCGCATGTGTTCTAAGCTTGCACTTAATGATGGAAGAACGGTGTCGAGAATCTATGCATCAAGCAAATCTCTAAGTACTCACTACTCAAACAAAGTATGAGACATTAACACCTCTTGAGATTATCCACATCGTTATCTGCATGTGACACTGAGTAAAACAACGTAACTCCTAATAGTGATAGTTAACCAGGTCTTCAACCATCCACCCCGACAGCTGGTAACTAGATAAACCAAGTCTTCAACTTAAAATTCTTAGACCCGAGCAAGTTATCAAATAAGAACACGTCTTTGAAATTTAACTTCAATCTCAAATAAGTGATAATTGATTAACTCTGAAGTAATCAGCTTGTGTCAAATGCCCAACACGTGAATAAACGTACAACCGGATGTACGTCAATCCACTGAATGAACCGGAACAAATGATTTCTCAACATTAATGCATTCTTCCTAAAGGTATACATGTAGAGACTGATCTGGAAGATTCACCACAAATGTCTTCGAGCGAATGAGGTAGTCATTTTCCTTAATGTTCATGTGGTTGAATTATAGCGTGCACAATGAGAGGAACAATAATCCGTAAAGATTTGGCAAAGGAATACCAAAGAGCGGATCATTATCCATGAACAACAATCCGTGAAGATTTGGCACAGGAATACCAAAGAGCGGATCATTATTCAATAGTGCAACTTACAATATCATGATAGTCATTATAAACGCCTTGTGAAATAATTGGAGATAAGGTTTCTTGAGAATTCCAAGAAGTACTTCTTAGATGGTGAACCAGTTGAGTCAATAGAAACCGAAGCATGAGCTTCAGAAGCTGGATGATCAACATTCGTCGGAGGTTGAAAGTACTCATCAAACATATCTTTGAAAAACAATGAATCCCAAACATTGATTCCCATTTATCCTTAGTAAGTGAAACATTAGGCGTTGGAGGAGAGTCATCAAAAATCAAAACAAATCCCAGTTATCCTTAGTATATTCACTCTTCATCAAAAAGAATATACACTCATCATCATCAAAAATTAAGTCGTATAACCATTATTCAAACATCCATCATCATGTAGTATATTCACTCTTCTCCCCCTCAAAAATTGCATCCGAAGTTGCCATTTTTGATTTAACAAGTGAATAAGAGTATACACCAATGAACGTAGATCCACTTGATGACTGAATGAGCGTGGAAAAACATGAAGCTTGTTGATGAAGAATGTAGATGAGTATGGCCATTTACGAGAGAATTTCTTATTAGCTGAAGATAAAGCGCACAGAAGAGCGTACACTTTTCTTTTCTATAAGGAACGGGGCCTGAAGTGTTATCTTCAGACGCCATAATGATGAAGTACGAGGCCTGAACTGATTTGAACAGACGTCATCGTTAAGAGCCCAGTCATATGTTTAGATCCGCCCGAATCCAAATACCAAGGGACGATTTGTACGACCTGCTTTGGACAACAGACGAAGATAAAGAATTGGAAACATTGGATCCCCACGTGCTGATGGGTTCCTTTTGGTTAGCACAAACAATCTTTGAATCAGCAAAAACCCTAGATGCAATGGCATTATTCCTAGGAGCTGAACTAGTAGAAGCATCGGACTTAGTCAAATGACATTTTGTGCTTAATGGGATTATTCTACCAGTTGGCTTCCAAACCTTAACAGGCACTATTCTAGGCATAGTGGATCTAGCTGAGGGGTAAGATTTGCCATTCGTAAATATTCGACCTTTGGGCTTCCACTGAAATCCTACATTTGTAAACACATTCCCTGTAGGTTTCCAGGATTGCTTAATCTGTTTTGCTCTCCAAACTTTCTTAACTGGGTTATGAATCTTAGACCTCAGAAATAACACATCACATTTATCATGATTACCAGAAAATAAACATTTTTTACATGTTTTGCAGACAGCATGAGGCCTCGAATTAATTTCAGTAAGCTTAGAGCTAATACTAGAACTAACACGATTCTTTTTGTTCAAATCAAACTTCTTGTCCCTATGGTGTTCTTTCACTTCCTTATCATTAACATTTTTAGTTTGCGTAATCCTATCCTTCTTTGCATTGCTTCTAGGTTTTGACCCGCTAACTTTAGTGTCAATCTTAACATCTGTAGAAGTAACGATGGGAACATTACATGGTTTCACTGCTTTCTGCATTTCTGGTCTAGAAGTGCTGGGATCTGAAATTATAGGAGGCACATCAAAGGTTTCTTACTTGAATTTTGACATGGAACAAGGCATATCAAGGGTCACATGCTTGGCTTTAGGCATAGAACAAGGCACAACTATTCTATCTCGCCTATTGCTAGATTTCGGACTTGTGACAATTACATACTCTAAGAGTTCCTGAGATCGTTTGGCATCCATGCAGGCATAGGCTATAGTACTATCAAAATGTTTTTCTATCAGAGGATGTCTTGATATTTCGGACTTGTGACAATTACATACCGCTAACTTTAGTGTCAATCTTAACATCCTCGTTTGGCATCCATCAGAGGATGTCTTGATATTTGAGGTTTTAACATTTTCTTTGAGATGTTGATGTTTTAATTGCAAAGCAAGATGTTCAACTTCTAATTTAGAATAATGTTTGACCAAGTTATCATGATCATCATGTTCTATTTTCTCATGCAATTTTGAATTTGTTGTTTCAAGCTCAATGACACGATCATGGGAGACTTTCAGAGCAACATATAATTCATGAAATTGAGAAGCATTAATGGAACAATTTGTAGCAGTGAAAAACACATCTTGAGCAATACATTCATAAATCAGATTCTCATTCAGTGTATGCAAGTTATTCCTCTCAATCTCTTCATATTTTAATTCTCTCTCATAGTCACTAACCTCAACAATCATTGCATCAAATTCCTTTTCCATTTCTTTAATATCAGAATGCATCCCTTTTTTAAGACTCTCAAATTGATCTTTTAGTTGTTTAAAGAAAGGCATGACCTCAGTTAAATAACATTCTTTAGTTTGCTCAAAACCCCTTTCCCCTTCAGTTATACCAGTGGGTGTGATCCTTTTCTTACAAGTTTTCTCAAAATCAACAAATAGTTGAAAGATAACATATTGAGTTATTAAGATCTTGCTTTTAGTAGCAATCGTTCTAGGAACTAGATGCATTGGTGTATTGGGAGGATACACAGTCGCTTTAGGCATTTTCCTAAGGGGAGAGTTTGTTTCAACAATATTTTCCGCTTTCTGCTTATCTAAGTCCATTTTCCAGAACACTTGTTCGGGAGTCAACAATGTCTGAGGCTTAAACATGTTCAAAGAAATCCAATTCTCCTTCTTGTAATCATGGGGAGTGATCTTTATTTTCTTCTCTTTACATTTAGGATCATCTAATTTCTTGTTCATCTTTTCCCTAGTGACTTCATCTGATTTCTTATCTTCCTCAGTGCAATCAACGCAACTAGGTTTCTGTCTAGGTTTAAGAATTTCATTGCCATCATAAAGAACCTTATGAGCATTTCTAGCTTTTTTAATGACCTCTGGATTTGGTTCCTCAACAAGGGGAATGCTATGCTTATCGCTTAAGACTCTATGCTTAGTGATTAAGTGAGCAGTCTGAATGGTATTTCCTTGTACGTACAACTTATTTTCAAGCTTGTTTTTCAAGGTTTTTAGATTAGAAAATTCATTCAAAAGTTTTGATTCCTTAGCACTGAATTCTTGCTTAAGCATTTTAACATTTTCTTGAAGTTCTTGTTTTTGCTTAGCGGTTTTAGAAAGCTTTTCTTGTAAGGAGTTTAACTCTTGTTTTAATATTTCTTCTTTAAACCTACTTTTTCTAATAGTTGTACGCATTTGGTCATCCATTTCCTGCTCACGGGTGGTCAACTCAAATTTTGCACGTTGTTCATAAATCGCAACACGTTCTTTATAGGCATTTAGTTCAGAGACAATAGAATCATCAGGAGCACATGCAGTGAATTCATCAAAGACATAGTCACTATTGACTGCGGAAGATGCATTACTTGGTACAGCGTCACTATCACTTTGCCTCACATGTTGATCATACGAGACAATATTGTTATTGTCCACATCATCAACATCTGATTCATAAGTCTCAAGAGATTGTACTTCATTATGCATCTTTTGCTCATCAACAATATCATATAATTTTAGTACCTCTGAGATTATCTTGTCTTTGGAGGGGCCAACTTGTGGTGAAGATGAGACCTTGGGAGAAGCCATTGGAGAAATGCTAGCCATAAAAATTATGTGTGCAGTAGGTCCATCATCCACATCAGAGTCGTATGCATTACAGTCAGCGACTTGAAAGGCATTCTGATGATTGTGACCTATTTCCTGAATTGGCTGCTCATCCACATCTGCATCATAGGTCTTGGCATTGCCCTCAGCAAGAAACAACAACTCCTCTTCATCCAAAGCAACACCATTATCCTGAGGTTGTGCAAGCAACATCTTATCTCTGAAGTAATCAGCATTCTGTGGACGTTTTGGAGATGTGCAGTTCCTTGCAATGTGTCCCTCACCACCACAGTTATAGCATTTGATTGGCTTAGCTTGACCTTGATTTCCATTCCTTCCTCGATTCTGATTAGCACCATAACCTCCACCTGCTCCACCCTTTCTTTGATCAAACTGCCTTTCTTGAACTGGCTGCCCCATAATTTTCCCATCTCTGATCAAAGCATGATTGTGAAGATTGGAGGCGGTTCTGATTTCATTGTTGGTGTGAAGTTTGTTAGTGTGAGGTGAAAGTGTCCTGTTCTCTTTAACCATGAGTGTCAGTTGATTGATGAAATGTTCCATGACAGCATTAGCATCTGGTTGCTTGAACCTTAGATCAGGAATTAGTTTGTGATCACCATCTCCCGTGGGTACAACTTGAGAAGCTTTGGTGGTAATCCCAACTTTTAAGTAAAAAGCAGTTGAATCATTTGTTGAACTTGCTTCTCCCTGAGCTTTGAACTGATCTAGAATCCTCTTTTCAAACATGGCATGCCTCTCATTTTGAAGAAGGAAGGCATAGAGTTGCTCATAATTCGTATTCTTCAATCCTTTAGTGAGCTTCACAGAAGTAACAAATTTGTGCCATTCGGGATTCATGTTGTTTACAAATTTTGAGTTCAGCTGAATGTTAGGCATAGTCATTCTGATGTTCCTCATGTCATTCACCAGCTTATGAAATCTCACATAGTACTCATAGACACTTTCATCTGGTTTCATCTTGAAGTGCTCAAATTCATCATACAGTTGTGATTCTCGGTCTTCAACAGTTAGCTCAGAACCAGAAAGAAGCATCTTGACATTATCCCATACAGCTTTTGCCTCGGTGTTGTGATTGATAAGCTTGTAGATGTCCTTTGGTAGACCTTGCAGTATAATGTTGGAAGCTCGGATATCTGCATCGAATCTCTTTTTCTCCTTATCATCAAGCTCATCATACATCTTTGGTCTGTCCATTCTGTAAATCAAAGTTCCATCTTCAGCAGTATCAAGTACATCTCTAGTAGTTTCAACTCGGTAAGGTCCTTCATCAATGGATTTGAGAATGTTAACCCCATTTTCTTTTCCAAGACAGTACAATCTGATTCGTTGAGCCCAAGAGTCATAGTCAGTTCTGTCAAGCATGGGTGGACGAGTATCTGAGCCAGCTGCTTGAACATCCACGGCAACAGTGGAGATGATTGTAGGAACGTTGGTAGACATGATGACAAGTTAAACGGGATTTTATAACTCTATGATTAAACCGGGAAATAGATTCTTTCACAGGATTTTACTGAATCAAGAGAAAACCGTATTTAAAGGAAATCACTTAAGTCGCTAGGAAAATTGTGAACCAAGTCGCTAAGTGCTAAGTCGCTAAAGTTCCAAGTCGTTATATAACAACTCGCTACAATCCAAGTCGCTAACAAAATTTTGGCAGCAATTCGCTAAGCACCAAGTCGCTAAATATTCAAGTCGCTAAATAGCAACTCTCTAGGTACCAACTCGCTAATACCAAGTCGCTAACAATATAAAGTACAAGTCGCTAACTTAAACCAAGTCGCTACTCGTAGTGGGGAATCCACTAACTGTACTTTTTGTCGGCTTGTCTCAATAGACAAGTCACTAGCTCAACTCGCTAAGGCGTTAAACAACAACTCGCTACCAAATTGTAAAGCAAGTCGCTACCAAGAATACCTTTCCGTGGCTCAAGTCGCTAGCATGAAAAACACATAAACACCACTTTTCAATCCAAAAACAACCCAACCACTATGATTCAAACCTTCTAAATCAAAACCTAAACACTTGAGATGATTCTAAACACAAAAGTACTACCAAAATCCAAACTTTAACACTAGAAATCAACCAAATGATGCAAAAACTACTAAACTTTTTCAAACTCAAAAACCACCTAAAAACCACTAGAAATCCAAAGATATGTAAGATATGATCTAACCTGGCTCTGATACCAATTGTAGGATATTGGATTTCACATACACATCAAACCATTAACACAAGTAGGCGTACAAGAGTGTTTTAGAGAGAGAAAGTTAGAGGTTTAGGGAACTTAGTGAGAGAAAGTGAAAGATATTATTATGAGCTCCAACTCTCTACCTTGGAAGGTAGAGAGTATTTATAGTCTTACAATAAAACGCCACACATCGGGCTGTGGATCAGGCATACAGTGGGTAAAGACCCGTCCGTCCTCCACAGTGTTACTAAACTAAATACTACTTAACTTAAAATAACTACGACTATGAGCTTTCTAACGATTACATATACTTGAGGTGACCGACTCTTTAATACCTGGAATTTCTAATTCCTAACACGGTATCCTTTTGCAACCAATCGAGCCTTGTTCTTTAAAACATCACCATGCTCATCAAGTTTTACTTTGAAGATCCACTTAAGAGTAATGATCATAAAATAGTCAGGAGCAGGTACTAATTCCCATACATCTAGTTGATCGAACTCGTGAATTTCTTCTTGCATGGCATTGAACCAGCTGTCTTCATTCATGGCAGTTTTAACATCTTTTGGTTCGACCTTGGATAGTACGGAGTTGAAGAAGTACCATAAGGCATCAGTTGCAAGTTGTTTGCGAGTGGATATTGGACGAGAGGGATTTCCAATGATGTTGTCCAATGGATGATCATGTGTCCATTTTCTAAGGTGTTCGTGTGGTTGTTGTTGAGGAATTGAAGTAGCAGAGTCGATTTCTCCTGATGAAGATGGTTCTGATGATGATTCAGGAGCAAATACGTTTTCAAAGGGGGCATCTTCAGGAGTAGCAAATGGATTTTCTCCATCAAGGGTGCCAGAAACAATTCCATGATGTACACTCAATGATTGATGATTTGTTGATGAGACAGAGTGATCAGCAATAGGCACTTCTTGACTTAATGACATAGAAACTGAAGGGTTATCTTCATTGACAGGGATAGGAGCAGCTTCTGTTGATTGATTTGACAGATCATTAGCAATTGGCTCATAGTGTTCATCAAACATTGGATCAAACAGTTTCTTCAAGTCATCTTCTGAAGGAGGTACATAAGGAGTTGCTGGTGAAGAATCGTATACAAGAGTAGAACTGATGGGACTACTTGATGGTGCGGGTCCAGAACTGGGTTGTCCTGGAGCCATTGGACCGGTCAGCTCATCAAAAGTAACGTGAATTGTTTCCATGATATTTCGGGTTCTTTTGTTGTAGATTCAGTATCCTTTTCTGCTTGGTGCATATCCTACAAATACTCCAATGTCCGCTTTAGCTTTAAGTTTGCCTAAGTCTTGGCCCTCATTAGTTGGATAACACAATGCACCAAACACACGAAGGAATGAAAGATTAGGTTTTCGATTGTGGACAAGTTCATATAGAGTTTTTCCATGAGAAGTGTGAATAAGGGATCGATTTTGAGTATAGCATGCAGTGGCAATGGCTTCAGCCCATAGAAACATTGAAACCTTTGAGTAAATCAGCATTGTTCTAGCGGCTTCCACAAGGGTTCGATTTCGTCTTTCAAGTACACCGTTCTGTTGAGGAGTTCGTGGAACACTTCTTTGATGACTGATTCCAACACTTTCATAAAACTCACTAAGTTGTTTATTAACAAACTCAGTTCCATTGTCTGTTCGAATGATTCTGACAGTTTTGTTAAGTCGAACCTGCAGCTGTTTGATAAGTTTGATGATGATATCTGGAGTTTCATCCTTTGTCCTTAAGAACTTAACCCAAGTAAATCGAGAGTAATCATCAACCACAACTAACACATATTTCTTCCCAAAGATATTCTGCACTCTCATGGGTCCACATAAATCCATGTGAATGGTATGAAGAACTTCTGTAACTGAGTTTGTAGGTTTAGGTTTGTGGGCATACTTCTTGCTTTTTCCCAATTGGCATGCTGAACAAAGATGATCCTTTTCATACTTTAGTCTAGGTAAGCCTACAACTAAGTCCTTTCTAGAGAGATCATTTATGGTGCTGAAGTTCAAGTGATTGAGACGACGATGCCATAACCATGACTTTGTTTTCGAAGCCTTTGACAACAAGCAAATTGGAGAAGACTTCATCATATCTTCGATAGAGATGGTGTATAGATTTGAACCACGTGTTCCTCGTAAAAGTTCTTTACCATCAAGTTCTCTAACGAAACAAGTATGTTTTCTGAAGGCCATTTCTAGATCAGAATCACAGAATTGACCGACAGAGAATAAGTTATAACCAAGACCTTCTACGTAATATACCCTGGAGATAACACTATCCCCGAAAACATAGTCTCCATAACCCATAATTGCACCGAAATGATCATTCCCAAACCTAACAGTCCTGATAAATTTACTCACAAAGTTCATGAGCCGTGACCGGTCTCCAGTCATATGCTTGGAACAGCCTGAGTCCAGGTACCACAGAACGATTTGAACGATCTGCAACTGAACACAGACAAGAATGGATAACTGGATAATTGGGATCCCCATGCAATAATGGGTTCCATTTGGTTAGTAACAGTGATTGGAACACCCACATCAGAAGTAGAAACAATGGAATCATCAGGGATAGATGCAGTGCTAGTGTCCGTATTTGACCTACTCAAAGTATGTTCACTTCTTAAAGGAATAGTTCTACCAGTAGGCATGCATTTCCTAATGGGCATTGATCTAGATAATTTAGGGCACATCTCATTAAGATTGGATTTGCGGCCAGTAGGTATCCACTGATAACCTATGTTACTAAATTTCCTTCCTGTGGGATTCCAATGTTTTCTAACCTTCTTTCGCCATTGCTTTCTAGCCTTCTTTCCTTGAGTTTTTGTATTCACTATCTTAACAGGGCATTTAACAGCATTAATCAACTCATTCACACCACATTCATGATTAGTAACAGAAACCAAACAATCATCATTACATGTTTTGTCAGAAGTAGCAGAATTCGAATTAATTACAGTACGCTTATAGCTAATACTAGAATCAACACGATTCGTTTTATTTAACTCAAACTTAATGTTCCTAGGGTGGTCTTCTACTTTCTTCCATTGCACATTCTTAGCTTGCGAGGTCCTATCTTGCTTTGTATTTCCTGAAGGCTTTGACCCGCTTGCCTTTGTGTTACTAATTACTCCTCTAGAGGGAATTATGGGAACATTAGTTGGTTGAGCTACCTTTTGCATTCCTGAACTAGACGTACCGGGATCTGAACTAATTGAAGGCACTCTAAAGTTCACTTTCTTAATATTGGGCATAGAAGTGTTGGGATCTGAACTGCTCGACGGCATGTTAAAATTCACTTTCTTAATACTAGGCATAGAACAAGGCATCACAGCTTTACCTTTCTCACAAAAAGATTTGGGACATGTTGCTCGTAAACATTCTAACAGCTCTTGAGATCATTTGGCCTGAATGCAAGCAAACCTAATTTCTCTATCAAGTGACTTATTTATGAAGTCCTCTTCAACAATCTCTCGGAGACATTCTAGACTATCCTTAAGGTAAGCAACATAGTCATGAAATGCACGTTCGTTATTTCTAAGATGAGGAGGAATGTATTTAACAGTTACAGTATATTTGCAGTCTGCATAAGGGATTTTTAAACTCATATTTTCCAGGTAATGGGAGACTTCTTTTTAGAAAATTTTCTAATAAGGTCTACTTGAGGGCAAGTAGAGTTCAAGTGGGGGATATCTGATAACATCAACTAGGTCAAGAAATTTTTCACGCCGCCATCAGATACACCGTAACTCCTTTAAAGGATTACGGCGTAATCATTGCAAAAGTAACATGTATTGAAGATACGGCGTAACCCTTCCCAAGTGTTACGCCGTAACCTGCTTACCGAGAGCATATTTTAGGAAATATTGAAGTTACGGCGTAACTCTCAACTCAAGTTACGCCGTAACTAGATTGTGCCTTTAAATACCGGCCCTAATTTTTGCACTTCACATCTTTCACTTAACACCAAAAAGCAGAGAACGTCAAGAGGGGTCCAAAGGCAGATCTTGGAGAGCATACGGAGCCATCTCCAAGGGAGAAATCACTCCCTAACGATAAGCATTAGCGATTACTTTATCTTTCATGTATTTCATTATGTTAAACATTGAATCTTTGGTTTCTTTAAATATGATCGGCTAAGCACCTTTGGTGCTAGCCTAGTTATGATTCGGATGTGTTTCCCGTTTGCAAGTTTTAGAAATTTATAAACACGATTTAACCGTCTAATACTATAAACACATACGAGCAAGTATACTCGTTCACGATAGCAAAGGTGGGTAAGTCGAGATCATTCCAAGGGATTTTGTGTTCGAAATTGTTTTCTTGAAAAGATTTGAAACAAAAAAGCTTTGTCAAGGCTTCCTCAAAAAGTGATGTTATAGAGAAATTCAACAATAAGAAATATATATACTTGTGTGTAGTCTATAGGCAATCATAGGTAGTGTTCATGAAGGCTTGGTGTAAACTCTTGATGTGATGCACAAATCATAAGCAAATGATTTCCAACCATGGTTTATGTTTGTAAAATTCATTCTAAGAACAAAAACATATAGGTAATCCTTACGGTCCTTATCCTAATGATTATCCTTTAGAAAATCCATTTGTTTGTAAAATGTTCTTATTAAACTCGTTCTTACGAATCTTTCGACCTTTCGTGATGAAAATATTTCTAGTCTTGTTTTAATAAGTAAACATGGTGGTTGTCAATCACCATATCCCCATACTAGTTTGTCACTCAACTTTTTGGAATAAAACACAAGAGAAATCCTTTCGGTCCTTTTTCTTAAAACATGTAACCAAGACTAGTATTTTTCAAACAAACTCATTTAAACAAGATCGTATATACATGCATCACATATGAGAACACTAGTATGATTTCCTACATCCCAACACACAAGTATATCCAAAACTACTCCATGATAATAATAACAAAACACAAGAAATAACAAAGTAATTCCAATAACTCAAGAGAATAGAAATCCATAACAAAGTTCATAGAATACCTAAACTTTTGCGATTACAAGAACTAGAATTCGTGGCTTATAGCAACCACACGCCTCCAATCACCTAGCTTAACCGTATAACTCCAAATAACCAAAACAATGGATGAGAATTGCTCTCTCCAACCTCCTGGACGTTTTACAATGAATACTAAACTTTTGGGATGAATAATATGGTTGGTAATAGTTTTGGTGTAAACTATTACACTTTTGGTTGTGTCACACCAAGTAAATTAAGTCTAGGTTCAATATATAGCCAATGAAACTTGTCTAACTGGCCAAAAACGTTCCCAACAAGTTAATATCAAGAAATGATCGGCCTCCAATACATTAAATGCATATTTGTGTAACTGCAGACCATGCAACCGGATCGGTTGCACTAGCAACCGGATCGGTTGCCATTTTGACCATTATCCAGCCGGATCCGGTTACGGGGCACTGCCGAACGGCTGGATGCTGCATCTTTGACTTTTGTTGACTTTCTTGATTCATGCCTCACTCTTTGCTCTCGCTGATGATTACCAAGGCAAAACTTGATCTTTCCTTGCTGTAGATACTTAGAAATCGTTGCGCTTCCTAATCATTGAGTCCAAAAGCTTCCTTGCTCGACTTCCTTCCTTGGGAATCTTCCAAATGTGCATAAAAACTTCATTTCTTCATCATTTGTGATACCTAGCTACATATACATACACAATACGCATCTTTTGCACTTTTGCAACAGTTATGAGTAAAAATAGCCGATTATCATGCACAAAACCAACAATAATGATACTAAAAAGATGTTCATTTTAGGCGTTATCAAAATCCCCCACACTTAAGTTCTACTCGCCCTCGAGTAGGTCTAACATTTGCAAAACTCGAATTCAATGGTCATGACACCGTGGTTCCAAAAATTTAACAATCATCCCAAAAGAGATAATTATTAATTTGCTTTTAATATGTGAAAAACTTTAAAAATGAACCAAACACTTTAGATAACATAACTAGAACACCTCACGAATGATTTTATGAATTCACTCAACACTCATATATTGGTGGGTATATGTAAATTACTCAATGCCTAGTCATGATCAATGCTTTTTACCATAAGCTTGTACAAGTATCAAAACAAAGAAAATAAATTCATCAAAGAGGGCTTTTATTCGGGTTATATCGTTAAGGCTACGGGTTTATAAAAGGTATGGATAAGGCATGGGATGGTTAATGAAATTGGTTTTAAAAGAAAAAAAATAAAGTCAAGCCTAAACCTCCATGTTGCTAGCCATCATACAAACCGCAAACCCGTAAATGATTATTTCTCCTCTTCACATATCGATCTCCACAAATATGTATAACTCAATTTAGCTCATTGGCTAATCAATACTCTTCATATAGCTCATTGGCTATAACCAATTTTTTTTTTCTTTTTTTTTCTTTTTCTTTTTAACAAGTTCCCCCACACTTAGTGTAAGCATACACAAAAAAAATACAAATGAGAAAGACGTGTCCTTCATCTTTGTTGGAGAATGGTACACACTATAGACAAAGTGTAGCTTCTTCATAATCATCAAAAACAATCCAACACTCCAAACAACTAGCAACAAACCAATAGACATGACAAGGGTTGGCTAAGGTTTAAAGTGTAAAATCTTTTTGTATTTTTCAGGATTTAACAAAGAGAAAGGGATGGCTCAGAGGGTGTGCTAATGGTATCTAGTGCTAAAGATGAGCACTAACAAATGGGTCCATATAAGGGTGGTTAACTAACCAATGTGGTTAGCTAATATATCATTAGATGTAAAATGGAAGGCCATTTGGGTTAAATCCTACGATGCCTCTTATCACTTGAACATATTTTTATCACTCGAGAGTGATTTTAACCGTAATGCATAACTAGTACAAGTTCTAGAATCGACATAATCACCGGCACACTCATAGCAAATATAAAACAAAAGATGTGTTTTATACAAAAAGAAACCTCACAATTAAGTGGAAAAAGGCTATAATGCGCGCTAGAAAATGCTATCGAATCCAAAATGAATTACTTCTGTAATTTGGTTCAAATCCAAAAATTTTCAAAAACCTCCTTTTACCATTGAAATACCCAAGTTGTTTTTAATATATCCCAATAATGTGTGAAAACAACTAGACAATCAAGGGCAAATTCCTTATACTTGCATCCAAAAGTTATCTAAAAAAAATAAAAGCTAAAAATTAAAAATGCGTATCATTTTTCCTATTTTCTTCCCTCCCCCATACTTTGCATTGTCCTCGATGTAATAAAAATGGATTTCAATGTAAAGAAAATGGGAAAAAGAAATAGTCAAAAGATACCACGGGATAAAATATGCAATACGCATATTGGGTCATAAGCAAGCATGTGAGTTATCTAACTCCAAATATTTGACCATCAATAAGCTTCCGAAACATCCATCCTGCAAACAAAACTGCAATACACAATACACAAACAAAATAAAACAAAACAATCCAAATGCTACTAAAAACAAAATAAAACAAAGTATGATAATCATCCTAGAGAAATAGTTAAGAGATAGAGATAATATTGTTTAACACATGATAACCATTGTTTTTGAAACCATAAATAAAGAATGATTCACGATCACTCGTCGTCCTCGCTCATCTCGTCACCTTCTTCATCATCATACTCATCATTATCATCACTCTCGGTTACATAGTTCTCGTCCACAATCTCCGAACGAACTCTCCTCTTCTTCTTATTTCCTCCAACTCCTGATGACGATCCTCCAACATCATAGCTTGCTCCACCAACTTCGGGTAGTCGACCATATGCGGGCACTAGATCAGGAAATGGTGCGTATCCAGGATATGGATATGGATAGGGTCCAGGATAAGAAGTGTAGGGGAAAGGATATGGTGGAACATTGGGTGGATTGTAGGGAGGCAACTCGTAATTGGCTTCTTGAGCCATGTGTTGAAAGATAGGCATTGTATAATCATTGATGTAATTGTTTCTCAACATCATCGAGTCTCTCCACACATTCCTACACTGAATTTCATCTAAATGTTGGTTCCACTCTCCCCAACCTGAATCAAACTATTGGACGTACCCGTTTGCACGTTCCCCATCGGTATATTTCCTTGCTGCTGTGGTTGTTGTTGTTGTTGTTGTGGTTCAATCCATGCTCCCAAAGTTTTCAATTTCCTATTCAAAGCATTTCCAAAACCATTTGCACTCCACATCTCACTAAACTTTGGCTCTCCACACTTAGCCAACTCACTACTATTATAATACCCAAGATTTCTTGCCAACCTCGTCACAAAATGTCCTCCACAAATATTGCTATTACTTTTGATTATTGAGGCTCTCCTAGACAAATACTCGACTATTTGCCAAACCGCATTACCGTCCTTAGATTCTTCCATTAACATCATAACCCATAAGTCCAGTTTCTGACATTTGTCCCTGCTTCCATACCTATTAAATGGCCCAGTCACTATCAACTTGTGAAGTATCCTCATTAACGGATTTATGATGGTTGCAGCGTTCCTCCTCGCACAAGAAGGATCTTGTTGGGAATTCTACTAAGTAAGAATTCTGCTGAAGTGCACGGATTCTGCTGAAGAAGAGATTCTGAGGAAATAGATATTTCACGTATTTTATAGTTAGTTAGGATATGCATGAGCTTTATTAGGAAGTGATAATGTATATCTTATTTAGTTTTATGTTTATACGTTTCTTGAGAAACGGTTTAGGGTTCCTTGTCTATAAAAAGACACATTAGTATGAATTATGTACGAGTTGAAAAACAAGTTTTAGCATTATTCAAAGATCCATAGAGGATCAAAGTATTCTTAGTTATTATTGTTCTTACTTGTGTTTGATTTCCGCTTTAAGAATACAAGTATTTGAGACTTTCTATTAGTGTGTTTGTGATTACATAAGCATTACTAACGATCTACGACTGCTCAAAGATCTATCAAGGTCTTAGGTTCAACAAGTGGTATCAGAGCCTCGGGAGAGTCTCTGTGATACTAAGAACATTCTTTTCGTTACACCCTCACAACAAAAACAACCTTCACCATGCCTGGATCAAACGATGAAATTGAAGTCACCAACAATCAAAACAACACATCTCTGCAACAACTCAATCTCTCAAACAGCAATGCAAAGTTCCCATACCTAAAGAAGGAAGATTATGATTTGTGGGCTATGAAGATGCAGAATTGGATCTCCAACATTGATTGGAATCTTTGGGAAGTTGTGAAGAAGGGGAACAGTTTGAAGAGGCATGTCACAGATGCTGATGGTGTTGTTACCATTGTTGGTCCCAAAACTGCTGAAGAGATACTGGCTGTTCAGAGAGAGAACAAAGTTAGAACTATTCTCCTTCAGGCTATACCTGATGATCACATGGGTAACTTTCACTACATGCTGGATGCTAAGGACATATGGCTGGCTATCAAGGCTAGGTTTGGTGGGAACGAGGAGTCAAGGAGAATGAGGAAATCAATGCTGAAACAACAGTTTCAAGAATTCCAAATCTCTGAAGAAGAAGGTATCCACAAGGGGTATGACAGGTTCCATAAGATTTTGAGTCAATTGAATCAGCTGAAGGCAAAGCCAGAAAATGATGATTGCAATTCAAAGTTCTTACGATCTTTACCTCCATCTTGGTTGCAAGTAAGCATTGCACTCAAAGCTAAAGGTGGGCTAGATATGCTCACTTTTGATGAACTATACAACAGACTTAAATCTCTTGAGCCTGACGTCAGAAGTCCCTTTCGTCCATCTACTCCTAGTCACACAGCATTTGTTGGGGCCTCCTCAAATAAGATGACTTATGCTCCAAGTCTAGTTTCCTCAGCATCATTATCCTACATTACCACTCCATCAAATTCTCAATCTAAATCCAGTGGTGTACTGGAAGATGTACTCCAGTCTTTTGTTGCTGATTATGACACTCAGCAGCAACTAGCCTTTGAGGATTTTGAACAGGTGGATCCACTTGATATGGAAGAGATGAACTTGAAGTGGCAACTGGCCATGCTTTCAATGGACATCAAGAGGTTTGAGCATAAGTCTGGGAGAAAGTTTGGTTTCTAGGGAAGAGATCCAGCAAGATTTGACAGAAGGAAAGTCAAGTGCTATACTTGTGGTCAGATGGGTCACTTCTCAAAAGAATGCAAGGATAGGAAGACTGGGGATGAGATTAGGTATTCTTCCTATCAGCAAGAAGCTGGAAATTCCAAAGCTGGATCCTCAACTGCTATGGTCACTCTGGATGACCATGTCAACTGGAAGGTGCATGAGCCTGAGAATGATGAAGCTCCTGGTTCTGAGAATATTGGATTGCTGGCAAGCTGTACTTCAAAGGATAAGCATGATCAAATTACCTTAATGGGCATCTCTCAGGTACATAATTGTGTGTTTGGTTGTAGTGAAAGATATAATGAACTTAAGGAAGCCTATGATGAATTGAAACCTAAATATAATGAATGTTATGTCGAAGTTGAGGCTTATAAACAGGCTTTAAAAACATTAGAAAGACAAAAAAGTTTGGTTTCAAAAGAATCAACTGGCTTATGATGAAAAGATAAGGGTATTAGAAAGTGATTTAGAATGTGCTAAAATTGATTTAAAACGTACTGAGAAAGAAAAAGCTGATGTAGTTTCAGAAAACCAAGTGCTGAAAAAGAAACTAGATGAGGAAGTAGCTAGACATAAAGAATGGTTAATGTCAGGTGACAATTTAGCTAGCTTCATCTATAGCGGTCAATCTGCTAACTCAACAGTAGCTTTAGGTTTTAAGAAGTATGTTGGCATAGAAGCTAGGAATGATATGCGTAAATCTACACCAGCAGGATTAGCTAATTTTGTAAAAGAAGGTGTATTACATGCTGTACCTGGACCTATTAGAGAGAACATATGCCCACTGACCTTTCCATCACAGTTGACTTTGATGGATCACACCATCTTTATGGCAAAAAGTCAAAAGACTTGCCAGACCCTGATTCTTCATCTAATGACTTTGTCTCTTGTTCTGACAGTGACAAGTCCTCTGACCAAGGGTCTACTACATATACCAGTTGTGATTCAAGTGAAAAGTCAGACCTTTCTAAGACCTCACCCAAGCCTACACCCAAGACTACCTACAAGCCTGTTAGAGTTGCTGCTGAGGAATCAACTTCCAAGAAAGTTTTCTTTGAAGACTTGTCTTTTAATTCTTTGCAAAATAATGTCTTTAATTCTGTTAATGTTTGTGGTTTGAATGCTTCTACATGTAATAGAACATCTTTCACTTTGAATAAATCTTCTAACAAGAAGAAATGTTTTGTTTGTGGAAGTAAATTTCATTTGATTAAGGATTGTAATTTTCATGAGCAAAGAATGGGTGTATGTGCTAGTCAAAAGAAACCCAGACCAGTGTGGAAAAATGTTAATGATATACTATCTTTTGTTCCACAAGCAACTCATAAACCTCCTCCATTTACTTGGAGAAGATCTGTTGCTAGACCATATGTGAGACCAACTAGTTCATATTTTCAAAATGGTTATTGGCCTGGATGTGTTGACTCAATGTATGATGGGAAGGGATATATGGATACTGCTATGAAGCCCTCAGCAGGTTGTTCTTGGACTAAAAAGGGACCTAATTTTCAATGGAGGACCAAGAACAATGGTGGATCTTATACATCTACATGGCCTAAATCTTATGATCCACAAGGCAGGCTCAAGTCAGTAATGACTTGAGTCTCCATAGTGTACTGATATTTTGTATATATTTTTGTTGTTGTTGTAGGATCATCCCCTGAGGAGTAAAGATGTTGGCATAGTGGATAGTGGTTGTTCCAGAAGCATGTCAGGAAACAAAGAAGAGATGCATATGAAAAACATTTGATAAAGGTGGTTAAGATTCACACAGATGAGAATGTGGCAGATTTGTTGACTAAAGCTTTTGATGGACCCAGGTTTCAACACCTAGTTGTCCATATTGGGATGCTTAACCCTTAACTGCAAAGTTTGAGGGGAGGCATAGGCCTCAGGGGAGGCATATGCCTCAGGGGAGGATTTTAGTTGTATATTTTGTAAACTTTGTAGATATTTGGTTATCTTTTTGTTTGCTAACACTAACCTGCTAATGTTCTTTCACTTTTGTTTGTTTTGGTTTGGTGTGTTTGCTACTTTGTGTCTGTTTTACAGAATGCATTTATGAGCAGTTTCGTTGGAGTTCACCAAGTTGGTAAATGGGAATATGGTCATGTAAGCTGAAAGGCTGTTTCTACTGAAGAAAAGCACAAGTAATGTTACAAGTTATCTCATTGATTCTTCTGAAGGATAGAACTGAAGTGAAGATTAAGTGCTAATCATTGAGAGATAAAAGACATGTTGATCATTCATTCAAGAAACAATTTACAACTTACAATTAACTTCAAATGAAATACAAGACTATTCCTATACAAGTTCTACCAAACATATTCTAGATCCTATCATCTATTACAAAAGCTGGTGGATACACTTGTCATGTATGATGAAGCAGCTGAAGATGAAAATGGAAAGGATGGATTGATGAAAATGACGATGAAGATGCTCAAAAACCTAGTTTTATATCTTTGGTCCTTGGCATGATGGATGCATTTGTGATATGAGAAATCTTCAGTTGTTCCATCAACTCGTTCCACCATAAAGCATCACTCCACCTTCCTTTTTCCCTTTCCCTTCACCTCAACCCTCTTGCCCTTTCCCTTGCTTCCATGGTATGAAGCACCAATTCCTGGAGTAGGAAGTGCAATCACCACTTCTCTTGGCTCTAGACGCTCTGTGGAGTCATCAGAACCACTAGATGAATCACTTGGATCCACTACACTATCATCTTCAGAAGAAGGGAGAAAGGGGGACTTCAAAGGTCGAGGTTCATCTTGATAAGGATATCGAAATAATGGGCGTGAATCATCACTGGCTGATGATGATGATGATGATGATGAGGAGGAGGAGGTTTGATCAATGACTTCTGGTTTGGTAGACATGGATGTTGTTGTTGATTGTGAAATTAGGGTTTTTGGAGTAAATTGGGGGTAATTGTTATGTGATTGTTGTGAATTGGGGTTATCTTATAGGCGGAGTCAAGGCTTAATGATAATTAATGCGAGTTGGGTGGCACAGTAAAACTCAAGATATTTACTGAAGATACTTTTACACTTGAGTTGTTTCTGCTGATTGACCTCCTTCAGCAGATTGACCATCCTTTCTGCTGAATGGTTAATTTTGAAATTGAATTTGGTTGGAGTTACTTTACACATCAGATATGGTCAACGATTTGTTCCTATATTTTTTACTATAATTGGGTAACTTCCATTAATAACCCACTTCGCATATCTTCGCCCAAAATCATTTGATTCCCTCTTCACTCGATTTAAACACACTTCCAGTTGCGTGAATCATAACCCACTCTCACAATTTCTCAAATGGCGCTTCAATTTAAGAAAGATCATAACAAGGTTGCTTTTTTGGGAAAAGCAAAGGGACATGAACTCTATGAACCAATGGTGGATTTCTTGAAACGGTCCAAGATTCATTATGCTCTAACGCACTCTCCAAATGTGATATATGAATCATTGGTTCAACAATTTTGGGCATCTGCTACGAAATGAAGTGACACAGAGATTGTTGCTACGATTGATGAAACAGAGTATGTGGTGACTGAGGGTCTGATAAGGAGACAACTTCGTTTGGATGATGAAGATGGGGTTTATCACTCTAATACTGTGGAGATACTTGCTGAACACAGATATATGGCACAAGAATAAGCTTTGCCCCATGTGGAGGTTTTTGGTACACACATTACTTCAATGCATAAGTAATAAGTCAGGCGGATGGGACCAATTCTCTACCCAATTGGGTTGTGGTATTGTATGTCTTTCACAGGGTTTAACTTATAATTTTTCTAAGTATATTTTTGATAATATGGTTGAAAATGTTCAAAAGAAAAAGCATACGTTTCTTATGTATATCCAGGTTTTTACAAATGATTTTAGACATAACAACCCAAGATAGAGTCTTTTGTCCCATAGGAGCTCTAAGTGCTAAATTGTTTGCTTCTATGAAGACTAATTATGTTGGGACACATCATCCTTTGCTTGGAGCTATGTTGCCAAAAGGCAATGTGGCTGCTGATGAAGGTAATGTGGCTGGTGCTCCACCCTCTACTAATGTTGCTGCTGATGGTAATCCATCAGTTGCCATTGATGAGGGCCCTTCCATAACTGCTGAAGCATCACATGTTTCTCCTGACCAATCTCCACCTACACCTCTACCTATCTCACCTAGTCCTAGTCCATCACCTACTCATGTTACTCCTGATGAGTTTGAGCATGAGGTTAATAGACTGCCCACACCTAGTCCTGTTAGAGCCATTTGTTGAAAGCTCTCCTGTTCTTGAGCATGTCCATATTTCTCCTGAAAGGTTCAATGAAGCTCCCATTACCACTGAGCAATCTGCTGGTGGAGCTGAGGACCCTATTACACTTACATCTGTATATGCTCTACTGAACAGGTATGTGGAAGAGGTTGCTGATCTCAAAAAGGAGCTTGCTGAGACTAAATCTTCACTTGGTGGTGAGATTGTGGGGTTGAAAAGAAAGGTTCAGGATTTAGAGGAACAACTTGGACAAAATAGCAAAAGGAGGTTTGTGGTTTCTTCTGATGAAGAGCAAGAGGATACTCATTTGGATTCACTTGAAATATTGGATGATGTGGCTCAAAAGACTCATGCTTCTTCTCCAATTGCTGCTGAATCCTTCAAGAAAAAGGAACCTATTATGTTTACAAGACAAAGGAGAAGACAGTATTTGAGCAAGGATTCCACTAAATCTTCAAAGGTACCAAGTGTGGCTTATGTTTCAACTGCTGATTCTGCTCATGAGCCTGTTGATAAAGGGCAAGGAGTTATGGCTGATGAGGAGCTTGGTTCAGATCTTGTGAGTGAACAGGAAAGGCTAGAGCAAGCAAGAATGCTAGCAGAGTATGAAGATTTGAAGAAGATTCAAGCATTGGCTCAAAAGCTTTCAGATCAGTTTAATTCCAATTTGCCTCCTGAAAGACAAAGAGAATTGGATGAATAATCCACTCAGTTTACTGATGAGCAATGGGATACTTACACTCTTCAAGCTGCATCAAATCATACAGTTGCTCAAAGTATTCTAGGAGCTGATTTTGATAGTAAGAATTTTGTTGCTCAAATGATGGCTCTTGGAAAACAAAAGAAGCTAGCTGCAGCTGCAAAGAGAAAAGCCATTGCTGCACAAAAGGCTCAAGCTAAAAGGGAGAGACCACCAACTGCAGCTCAGAAGAAAACATATATGAGGAATGTGGTGTATAACCAAAGTATTGCTATCTATCAGTCTAGATTGACAAAGAAGCAAGTCTGGGCTTTATCTGATTCTGAATTGACTAGCATGTATCATAAGATTATGAAGCAGATTACACCACCTTCTAAATTGAAAAGGATTGCTGGTAGTGCGGATGCTCCAAAGGCCAAAAGAACCAAGCAAGTTGAGATTGTGGATTCTTTTGATGATGTTACACCAAAGATGAGCTCTTATGCTGTTTCTGTTGAGGCATCTACTGACGATATAAATTTTGCTGAACGAGGTCACTCTGCTGAACCTATTGTTGTTTCTTCTGAAGCATTACCTAGTGTGGCTAATCCATCTCTGGATTCAAAGGGTATGACTGATCCTATTCTACATGTTGCATCTGTTGATAAAGAAGGAGCAGATATGGTTAGGAAAGCTGAACAAGCAGCTGCTAAAGCTAAAAGGGCCAGAGAGGTGCTTGAGAAATTGTATGCATTGCGTGGTGATGTTCTAATTCCTTCTACTTCTACTTATTCCATTCCTACTGAAGATGTCCTTGGTGTCTCTGAGAAGGTACCATCTTCTGTCTCTATGGGGATTTATATACCAGGTAGGAGGGGGAAAAGGATGTCTAAAAGGAGACATATTGCTTTAAAGAGATCTGTGAGATCAGCTGGGACACACACCTCTCGGGTTCATAAGTCTCACAGGGGTAGTTCTTTGGATCTAAAGGTTGCTGATTCAACTTTCATTAAAGAGGGATATGCTGATGCTTTTCTTGAGGGGTCTCATGGTGTGTTGACTTCATGGACATTGACTGATGAACAGCTTAACACCATATTTAGGTTGGATAACTCTTCTATGACGTTTACCTTCTTGAAAGACATACTTCATAAGGTGGATATGCAAGATTTGATTACTCTCCATGGCCTTGTCACACAATATTATGATACTCATACTCCACAGGGTTCTGGGTTGTACTTATTGGGAGATCTTCAAATCCTGTTTGACTCTCAATCTCCAAATGGTAAAGGGTATTCTATTTGGAAGGATTCACATAAATGGAAGGTTGAGACTTGGAGATTTTATCCTATTCCAAGTGCGCATGAGGTGGAGACAAAGTGTGGGATGGTTGTGTGTATGTTCTCTGATAAGCTTTATCCTTTGTCTGTGAAATTGATGCAACGAATGCTTAGAAAGAAGTTGGAGGTTCCTCCTGATCCAATTGGGAATGATATGCTCCATGCTGAACAATTGATTGGATTGATTAAGACTCAGCTTCTGCAACACCAAGCATCTTCTTGATTCTGGTATTGTGTATTATTTCTTTCTTTATTTGTTTCATTCTTAGTTTAAAAAAAATCTATGTATATTCTTTGTTTGTCTAACTTTTCTTGCAGGTTTGTTGTACATTACTCTGTTGATGGTTATCAACTCACCAGCTGTGCCTTGTGTACATCATAGAGTTGGCTAGTCCAAAGGGTACAGCTTTGGTAAAGACACATCAAATCTGTTGATAGCTGTAATGCTTTGCTCAAAATCATAGGGTATGCAACTCACCCATGCTTAATTGCTGAGGGTTGTATGGTCCTCAATTCACCATGGCTTATACCTTTTTGGTATCCAAGAATTGGCTAGCCCACAAGTATATGGCTTGTGGTAAAGGCAGTGGAATACCATATTGGGTTCTCAATTCACCAAAGGTGATTCTATTCCCTAAGAATTGACTAGTCCTGAGCAAACGACTACATGTAAAGACATCTCAAATCCGTTTATAGCTGCTGATTTGCTAAAAATCGATGGTTATCAGTGTACCATAGTTTTCGAACTTAAACATTTAGCTACTCCAGTAGTAATGGCTATTGGTAAAGAGACATCAAATCCATTATTTTCAATGATTCACTTCTCACAGGAGTTTACACACCTGGATGTGATGAGAATAGTCTGAAACTAATATGTTTTGATGTACATTTTGTCATTTGTTGCTGCAAAGATCTGGAGTTTCAAAGTTTTGCCATCATAGAGATGTGATTGTTTTGGTTATTTGCTACTGATGTTCGTATACAATCCTCTTGTTCTGAAGTATTAACGATCTATCAAGAATCTTGAACTTAACCATGTAAAATTCAAGATTAGGGGAGGATTGTTGGGAATTCTACTAAGTAAGAATTCTGCTGAAGAATCTGCTAAGAAGAGATTCTGCGGAAGTAGAAATGCCGCGTAGTTTGTTTATATGGAAATAGATATTCCGCGTATTTTATAGTTAGTTACGATATGCATGAGCTTTATTAGGAAGTGATAATGTATATCTTATTTAGTTTTATGTTTATACGTTTCTTGGGAAACGGTTTAGGGTTCCTTGTCTATAAAAGGAACACATTAGTATGAATTATGTACGAGTTGAAAAACAAGTTTTAGCATTATTCAAAGATCCATAGAGGATCAAAGTATTCTTAGTTATTATTGTTCTTACTTGTGTTTGATTTCCGCTTTAAGAATACAAGTATTTGAGACTTTCTATTAGTGTGTTTGTGATTACATAATCATTACTAACGATCTACGAGTGCTCAAAGATCTATCAAGGTCTTAGGTTCAACAGATCTCCCACTCGATTCCAATAAGTGGGCACACTAGGGTAGTCTTTTTCAAACCTCCGAAGCCTCGAAAAGTGAGCTTCAAATAATCGATGCTTAACCTCATGTGGTTCATACAAGCCAAGAGCAACAGCGAAATCCGGCAAAGTGTAAGCATCATCCCATCCACAAAGCCTAAACCAAACACAAACTTCCTCCATCAAGTTCCGAACATTCACTTTTCTCTCAAAATACATGGTTGAAAAGAACTCCATACACCATTCTCGAAAGACCTCTTCGTTAATGCTAAATGCTCTTTCCCATGACAAATCATCGAACGAATCCCCATCCGCCGGATACACATAAGATGTCCGCATCATTTTTCTCAACTCCTCTTCACAATCATATTCGGCAAACAAATCCCAATCAATCACCATCGGAACCAAACATGTCCTATTTTGCAATTTTGACAATCGTTCCCGGAAAGCATGTTTCTCCCCATCGGTGAGATCTTTGAACTTTAGGTTGGCATTTGCTTCCGTCTTCAAGCTATACTTGACTTTCTTCCTCTCGTTCCTTTGGCAAAACTTGGTAACAATCGGGTTAATTGGAACTGGTCCCGAGCTTGAACTACCTACAACAATTCTCTGTAGAAATCAAAAATATAATTCAATATAAGAGGGTTAGAACAATCGGGAAGGTCCATGTAACCCTCTAAGGTCCACTTCAAAATTTCAAAAAAATATCCAACACAAAACCTGGAACCGGATTCGGTTGCAGGGCAACCGAATCGGTTACTCCTAATGGCTAAATCCAACCGATCGGTTGTGCTTCGCAACCGGATCGGTTACTCCTTCTGCATAAGGCTTTTGCCTTCTAATCCATCACCCATTCGATCCTTCTAAGTCCAATTCACTCCTAGACTGCGTTCTAACATCATCAATGATTTCTACATCCTCAAATTACTCTAAATTCACTTTCCAAACCTCAAATCATCATACATTCATCAACTTAGAACTCAACAAATAAGACCTCAACTCTTCAATCACTTGTTCTAATCATCAATGTGGCATCTATTACTCATTAAAAAAAACGCATCATCTACCACTAGGAATTACCAATTGCAACTTAACTTGATTCAATGGCATAACCTAATTAAATCCGAAAAATCAATCATCTAATACTCATTCCATGTTGAATCAATCACTACAATTCTTTTTGCAATGCATTCCTATATCAATTACCCATTTAATCCTAAAATATTACAACTTAATTCGAATTATATCAAAAACCCCAAATTAGTGACCTAATTTGCAAACCTCAATTGAGTTAATTGAATGCAGATGCTTACTTGTTTGGGTGCCATGATGATCTTCTACAACTTAAACAACCTTCAATTAGCTTCTATTAGTCGAATTTTGCAAAACCCAGCTGGAGGATTAGTGTGTGTGTGTTTTTTTCTAGAAAAAGTGAATTTTTGGTATATATACTTGTATGCAACCGGTTCAGTCATGGACACAACCGTTTCGGTTTGCATTTTTGCCAAATTTTTCATTTTTCTCGTTACTTAGGCATTTTACCTTCCAAGCAACAATTGTTTACTCAAAAATCCTATTAAAGATGCACACAACATTCATCCACCATTTGGAAATTTTAACAATCATCCAATCTCAAAACTCAAATCATCATACTTATAAACTAAAACTAAAACTCAAACTAAAACTCATAATCATAATGCATTAACTAAATAACCTCAACATAATAATAAAGATAAACTGAAATGAAAAACAAGAAATCCTAAATGCATAAAATTAAAAAGAAGTTCATGAAATTCAAGCAAACAATTGCTTGTTTATTATGGTGCCTTGTTTCTCCTTAGAATTCCTCGAAATACTCATGCCTTAAGATGTCCTTACTTAGAAATTTCCCGGTCAATTCACGGTATGTTTCATAAGTTTTGAACTTCGTTATGAATCTTCTCCCATCCGGACATAGTATATCAAATTTGACATGCCATTCTCCATCCCCATTTTGTCTCTTGTAAATGCCCGACCCCTCGGGTCTCCATTCCAAATTCTTGAGTTGAACCGGTAAAGAACCTAAGAAATCGGTTAGCTTCTTGTAAACTAGGATGTTTTTGAATGGATTGTAAAATGCTTCCACCGCTAGTGCGCGTTCCATCTCATCCTCAATATCAAAGTATGGTGGATCTAGTGGTCCATACATCGGGTTTCCTTGGGCATCACGTCCTACTTCAAAACAAGTCAAGTCCTCGTCCGCTTCCATCAATTCTAAATCTTCCATGAATTCCACAGTTGGTCCCCTTGGTTTGGGATAATAGGTTTGTTTCGAGATCCCATCATCGATAGTCATCGTACCTCTACCCATGTCTATGATTGCACCACATGTGCGTAGGAATGGTCTTCCTAATAGAAGTGGCAAACTCTTATCAACCGGAATGTCTAGGACTAGAAAATCAGCCAAGTATGGTTGGTAACCAATTTGAACTCTTACGTTTTTCACCTCCCCCATTGCTTTTGCTTGGGAATTATCCGCCATGGTAAGTTTCGAATGATTTGGTTGCGGCTTACTAAGATCCAACGTCTTAAACAATGGATAGGGCATAACATTAACACTTGAACCCGTATCGGCTAAGGCATAAACTAGTGTAGTCCCATTCACTTTAATTGGCAAAACAAAATTTCCCGGATCTTTCTCCTTACGTGGCATACCTCTAAACAAAATCCTATCTCTATCCTCCTCCGATAGATCTTTATCCTCTAATCTTGCTCTTGCTAGCATCACCGCATCTAGTTTCTTACGGTAGAGAACGTAATCTTGTAGTACCTCAATCACCGGCTTTTTCTCATTTAGCTCAAGAAACTTTTGTTCAAGGTTTTCCAAAATAGCTTCTTTTTGTTCATCGGTTAAAGGTTTGAAAGTGTTTGATGTAGTAGGTGATGAAGGTGTGTAATCATTTTTGTTGGTGGATGTGGTAGGAGTTAATTTGTTGGATGAGGTTTTCTTCCTATTTGCCTTCCCCATCTTTACGACTTCCACATCTTCCTTCCATATTAGTACATAACTCCACAAGCATCTCGTTCACTCCTTTTCCTTCTTCCAAATCGGTGATATTGATCCTCATTTCTCCCAAAGCAAAATCAACTTGGCAATTGGTTGTTACAAGAAAATCTCGCCCAAAACATACATTGGGCTCATCAGCATTCCCTTCTTCCAAGACAACAAAATCTGTTTCAAAAATGTGACCATGAATGTTAACCTTAAGATTCTTAACCATTCTTCTTCCGTATGCTTCGTAATCTAAACGTACATGACCAATTTGATCAAGAACTTTCTCCACAATGTAATTTTCACCATAAGCCATGTTAAGTTGCGCGTCCCAAGCACTCACCCCTTCTACACTACAAGGTGTACCGAACCTCATAAGTGGCGAATCATACTCCGTTAAAGGTGCTTGTGTGAATACCACAACTCTTCCCTTCTTAGGAAGTTGAACTTTGTTTTCACCCGTTTCTTCCATACTAACCGTATCAATTCCCAAATCTTTCTTACTTCCTTATAAGATATCTCCAATCTTCTCTAATGAACTTCCGGTGTCTTTGAACATCTCATCCAAGTTACGAAAGTATTCCGAAATTCCGCTTAAACTATCCATAATAACTAGCTAATCAAGACAAAACAAAACCAAAAACAAAAATCCAAATCATTAGAGTTAGAGTTAGTAAAAACAAAAGCAAACTATAGAAACATATACTAAGCAAGTAAAGACACTTAACAAAACTGAAAACATAAGTTAAAACTCAAAATTGAAAAAGTAGAAATTTTTTTACCGAGAGCTCCAACCGGATCGGTTGGCTCACCAACCGATTCGGTTGGTGGTAAACTACTTAACCCAAATGTCTAACCAGATCCGGTTGCGGGTTGCAACCGACCGGTTGGATCGATACCGAATATATATATATATATATATATATATATATATATATATATATATATATATATATATATATATATATTTAAAACCTGAAAATTAATTAAAATTAAAAACTATTAAGTGTACTTAAAACTCTTAATTAATTGAGACTCCTCATATTCCTTTATTAATTAATTAATTAAGCTATTAAATGAAAACTATATTAACTACTCATTAAAACTACTCATTAAGATTACTAAAACCATAAAACTGAAAATTAACTATATCTAATCATTAGAATTAAGACAATTAATCTAAAAACTAATAAACTAAGAATAAAGAAAATAAAGAAAAACTAAAAATCTAAGAAAACATAAACTACCAAAGATATAATCTATAAAAATAAAAAATGACAAGAATTAATCTAATAACTATATCACAAATCACTGAATAAACTTAAACTATAAAATCAAAATACAAAAAATAAATCTGAGAGCACTAACCGGATTCGGTTGCAGGAGCAACCGAATCGGTTAGCTTCTGACCATTTTTTTTTCACGAAATTCAATTTCAAAACTACGAATTTTACAGAAAATGAACAAAATCAAATTGCTTAAATCAAAATCCCCGGCGGCGGCGCCAAAAACTTGATGTGTTTCCCCGTGTGCAAGTTTTAAAAATTTATAAACACGATTTAACCGTCTAATACTATAAACACATACGAGCAAGTATACTCGTTCGCGATAGCAAAGGTGGGTAAGTCGAGATCGTCCCAAGGGATTTTGTGTTCGAAATTGTTTTCTTGAAAAGATTTCAAACAAGAAAGCTTTGTCAAGGCTTCCTCAAAAAGTGATGTTATAGAGAAATTCAACAATAAGAAATATATATACTTGTGTGTAGTCTATAGGCAATCATAGGTAGTGTTCATGAAGGCTAGGTGTAAACTCTTGATGTGATGCACAAATCATAAGCAAATGATTTCCAACCATGGTTTATGTTTGTAAAAATCATTCTAAGAACAAAAACATATAGGTAATCCTTTCGGTCCTTATCCTAATGATTATCTTTTAGAAAATCCATTTGTTTGTAAAATGTTCTTATTAAACTCGTTCTTATGAATCTTTCGACCTTTCGTGATGAAAATATTTATAGTCTTGTTTTAATAAGTAAACATGGTGGTTGTCAATCACCATATCCCCATACTAGTTTGTCACTCAACTTTTTGGAATAAAACACAAGAGAAATCCTTTCGGTCCTTTTTCTTAAAACACGTTTTACCGACAAATCAAACCAAGACTAGTATTTTTCCAACAAACTCATTTAAACAAGATCATATATACATGCATCACATATGAGAACACTAGTATGATTTCCTACATCCCAACACACAAGTATATCCAAAACTACTCCATGATAATAATAACAAAACACAAGAAATAACAAAGTAATTCCAATAACTCAAGAGAATAGAAATCCATAACAAAGTTCATAGAATACCTAAACTTTTGCGATTACAAGAACTAGAATTCGTGGCTTATAGCAACCACACGCCTCCAATCACCTAGCTTAACCGTATAACTCCAAATAACCAAAACAATGGATGAGAATTGCTTTCTCCAACCTCCTGGACGTTTTACAATGAATACTAAACTTTTGGGATGAATAATATGGTTGGTAATAGTTTTGGTGTAAACTATTACACTTTTGGTTGTGTCACACCTAGTAAACTAAGTCTAGGTTCAATATATAGCCAAAGAAACTTGTCTAACTGGCCAAAAACCTTCCCAACAAGTTAATATCAAGAAATGATCGGCCTCCAATGATTATGGGGAGCTAAGGCAACATTAAATGCATCTTTGTGTAACTGCAGACCATGCAAACGGATCGGTTGCACTGGCAACCGGATCGGTTGCCGTTTTGACCATTATCCAGCCGGATCCGGTTACGGGGCACGACCGAACGGCTGGATGCGGCATCTTTGACTTTCGTTGACTTTCTTGATTCATGCCTCACTCTTTGCTCTCGCTGATGATTTCCAAGGCAAAACTTGATCTTTCCTTGCTGTATATACTTAGAAATCATTGCGCTTCCTAATTATTGAGTCCAAAAGCTTCCTTGCTCGACTTCCTTCCTTAGGAATCTTCCAAATGTGCATAAAAACTTCATTTCTTCATCATTTGTGATACCTAGCTACATATACGTACATAATACGCATCTTTTGCACTTTTGCAACAGTTATGAGTAAATATAGCCGATTATCATGCACAAAACCAACAATAACGCTACTAAAAACATGTTCATTTTAGGCGTTATCAGATTCCTTAATTGTTTTGTTTTCGTTTTTATGCTTCCGTATAATTGTTTCTAGTGTATGCATGCATAGTTCGATGGTAGTTACCCTAGCTTCGGTAGTTTTGAATGGCGATCGTATCTAGTTGCTTAGGAGAATCGACGAACTTGGTTTAAGTAGCTAGGTTGAGTAGGGGAGGGTAAGAATTGACCAACTGACGACCTCTCCTCAGTTGTGCGAACTGACCAAATGATCACCGGTCGTTTGGATGAACTTAAGAAGTTAGGGATGAGTGTCTAAGATGCTAGCGCCCGGGCACTCAGTATTTCGAATCTTGCATGTAGAGGTACTTAATGACTTTGCTTAGGGGACTAAAAACAATTCGACTTTCAAGGGTAGCAGCTTGATCTCGGGTGGTCGCCTTTGCTGATAGGTTAGGACGAACTGACCAAATGTTGTCCTAGCGACTTAAACCCCCACTTGAATCAATTGGAAGTAGTAAAACTTGAGCATTACATGATATGATGAGTAACTAGAGTAGCACACTTTACCTCTATTGATCACATCTTTATCTTATTTACTTGCTTTTATTTCTTGTTTTCTAGTTAATTAATCATTTCAATCCTTAAATCAATTAAAACCAGTGACACCTAGACATAATTAAAATCCACTCACATAGCTCTTGGGACGACCTCGGTTTTACCGATTACTACACTACACACGACCGGGTACACTGCCCGTGAGTGCATAAGGTGGACCATAGGTAAACGAGACATTATAAATATTAAAACCTGGTCAGAAATCCTGCATCATGGGTCAAATGGGTTTTTGTGTTATTATGACATGCACTTCCGTCATATGTCAATTGGCATATGACACAACACCTGATGAATTTGATGAATATCTACAAATTGGTGAACATTGTGCGCGTGATTGTCTAGATCTTTTTATTAGTGTTGTTAATACAAATAAACCGTAAAAACGTTTGTTAATATTTAGCGATCTCTTTGTGTTTTGTTGACAACAACTATAATGTTATCATAAGTAAAATTATAAGGGTACATGTTATTTTTGTAAAGCATTTACATATAGTCATTTAATACAAATTGTTGTAATAAACCATTTGTTGTAATAGTTTATTAGGATGGGTAAAAACCACAACCCATGGTATTAACCCATATCCATTTGACTAGATGCATTGCATCTATTAGATACATTGTATCTAATGAAATACCCATGGACCAACCCATAACCCATGACCCATGACCCATAACCAAAATACCCATGGGCAAAGAGGAGCGTCCCATGGATCCCTAGAGTTACACTAGACGGATCCCTTAAGCAAGGGATCCGTGGGATCCGCGCTACAGTAGCAAGAAATTGCCTATAAATAGAGAGTCATTTCTTCATTTCCCTGCACGGATTAGCATCCGGCCTTGTTGCTTAGCAAAACCATCATCAAATGGTTCATCACCAACCACTCATTCACCACAAGATGCTTCCATTATAGCACCTCCTTCATCACCAACAAGTACACCAACTTCATCACCCATCAAATCACCACCTAAGGTCACTCTTTTGGAACTCCTTAAGACTCCAACAAGATCTCAACAAACCTAGCAAAAAGAACTAGTCTTTTTGACACCTCCAACTTCTCCAAACACAATTTTCAAAGACCTTGAAACCTCACCACCTTTAGCTCCCATTGTGTTACAAGAACATCTAGGTTCTTTTCCACCACCACTTCCAAATATTCCGGACTTTGATCCGTATTTTCCAACTTTTCCACCACAACTTCCGCATCTCACAAATCAAAGTAACCCGAAAAACTTCCGCACTCATTACCCACATCACTTACATTGTGAACATTGCCAATCCACTAGGGATATTGCAATAGAAATTAGGGAAGAAATGCGAGTCATACTTAACCTCATCCTTGATAGCATCAACATCATTACTCACCAAAACTTCCATCCATAACCTTATGCAAGCATGGAAGGAATCATTTTTTTTTGTATTTTTCTTTTGCGTCATTTTCAAGAACAAGTCTTGTTCTTACTTTTACATGCTTGTATGTGGCATAAATACCACTACATTTTATTGTTTTATTACAAGGCCTTGTTTACATACCTTGGCTCCCAATCTTGATTCTCGTCAATCACAAGATTATTTATGCATGTTACTACTAACCCTTTCTTTGTAGGATTTTTTCTCACTTGACGCCCCATTCTAGGGGGAGCCACCGTCAAAGGGGAGTTCGAGATACGTGGACTATTTTTCCAGACTTTATTTCTTCGTTGGGGTAACTTTTTGTTTCGACAAAAAAGGGGAGAAGAAGTAAAACTCAGGCTTTCAAAACATACATCTAATCTTAAGTTTTACTCATCATAACATTATGTTTTGTCATCAACAAAAAGGGGGAGATTGTTAATACAAATAAACCGTAAAAACGTTTATTAATATTTAGCGATCTCTTTGTGTTTTGTTGATAACAAATATAATGTTATCATAAGTAAAATTATAAGGATACATGTTATTTTTGTAAAGCATTTACATATAGTCATTTAATACAAATTGTTGTAATAAATCATTTGTTGTAATAGTTTATTAGGATGGGTAAAAACCACAACCCATAGAGCATATCCATAACCCATGATATTAACCCATATCCATTTGACTAGATGCATTACATCTATTAGATACATTATATCTAATGAAATTCCCATGGACCAACCCATAACCCATAACCAAAAAACCCATGGGCAAAGAGGAGTGTCCCACGGATCCCTAGAGTTACACTAGACGGATCCCTTAAGCAAGGGATCCGTGGGATCCGCGCTAAAGTAGCAAGAAATTGCCTATAAATAGAGAGCCATTTCTTCATTTCTCTTCACCCCTCTTCTTACTAACTCTCTCATATATTCTTACACTCTTCTAACAAAAGATAACTTGATCTAGAGAGTTGTTCTTCTTTCATTGTGATTCTCATATAGGTCATTCTCTAAGGCGAGATCACGATCATTCTACAAGTCATCCAAGCAAGGGGTCCTTGACTGATTTGTTCCTCCATAAGATATTTCAGTAGCAAAGGTCTTGTACTTGATATTTCACATATTTGTTGTGTAATAGTCGTGTTGGTTTGGTCCTCTGTGTTACGGACTCGGTATTTAGCTTTGTACCAGAAAAAGGTGTAAGCAACGTTGTGAAGGCTTCTCCGCCAAGTTGAAGGAGTTTGTTGACATAGTGCTTGAACTCTTGAGTAGGTGACTCGGGAAGTGGAGTAGGACAAGGAAGGTGTCCTTGTAGCCGAACCACTATAAATCGGTTGTGTCATTTCTATCCCTTACCTTACTTTATTTATTTGCATTATTATTAGATCTATACTTTCTTTTCATCCATACGATTTCACACAACATCGAATCTAAAAGTTTTAGAAACAAACTTAAAATCGGCAAAACTATTCAACCCCATGGTTCCTCCCGAACTACCTTCTTTTATTTCTCTGTCACACTTATCAACCGCTTGTGAACGGTCAACCGTAACAGATGATAAAAGGGCGACAGCCCGGGAGAGAAATGCATGTTTACCAAGGATTAAAATATCCTTGGATCGTTTATGTCCTGGTGAGGCGTGATATCCTGAATACAATGACTGTGTGTGATGAAAGGATATAGAATGTACAAAAACAGGAATCTGATTGACTAACACTAGGAATGTGAATAGTAATAGCTCTGTCACAGCTACGTTGTTAAAAACGTACAATCAGAAACCTAAAAACGCAAAAGATATACAAACGTACGTTTAACATAAATTAAACGTAAACGTAATAAAACAAAATGATTATAACTATAGTAGGGATATGCATGTCTAGGCGACTTAAATGCAAATTAAATATAATTTAAATATTAAACTATAATTTACAAATATTATGAAAGTAAGGAAAACTTAAAAACTAAAACAACAAATACATATTTACATATGTAATAATTACACAAACAAAATAAAACAGGAAAAGGAAAATAAATAATTATACTAAAGAAACTAAAACATATAAAAATTTTGAAGTCATTTTAATTCTATTTTTACAATTGTTTAACGATTAAAATCTAAAAAATTACGTTTACTGAATTTTATGTAAACGTACAAAATAAAAAACGTGAATTCAGTCCAATACAACTCCCACAAATGTGAAAACTATATTTTTAGAATCCTAAAAAGATAAGAAAATTATTAGAAAATAAAAAATAAATTTTTACACTATTAAATTAATTAATATAAATTAAAAATGAATTAAATGTATTTAATAATGAATTAAATAACAAGAAAATCTAAAATTAACTTAAATAAATGAAATAAAGAATCTGAAAAATCTAAAATATCATAAAATAATTAATGAAACTGAAAATGTATTTTTTTACATAATTATTCTATTTATTATAGATTATTTACTATTATTAAGTATTAAAATCTATTATTGATTTATTAAAAATATTAAATGATTAAGGAAAAATATGAAACTTTTTACAAAATTATAAAATAAATCTAGGAATCTAAGAAAAATATAAAAATGGTAGCTTATGTGCAAAAATAAGCTAATGGGCAAAAGCTCCAAATAGAAGCTATTACTTTAGCTTGAAAAGTGACTCTTTTTAGCTTTTCTGTTTTCTGGACTTATTTACTACTAATATTATACATGTGTGAAGGAAATGGAACTGTGCAAACTAAGAAATAAGCTGATCATAAGCTTATGAGTCATTCAGTTGAGCTTATGGGCTCACAGTGGACTCATAAGCTCACAATAAGCTTGAAAAAGCTATAAAATGGAAATAAAAGGTAAAAGTATATATGTACAAGTATTATAGGTGAGAATATACAATAATAAGCACTGAGAAGTGCTTATAAGCATGAGCTTATGGTTTAGACAGTCAAGCCAAAGGCTTGACTTGGATGGAATGGAGGCTTCAAAGAACCTGTAATAAGCTCCATACTTAAAAAGCAAAGTATAAAATATATTTGTACAAGTATAATATACATATATGAACAAGCTTGTGCACTGGAATTAACTTATAAGCTCAAAATAAGCAAATAAGCAATTCCCTGATGCACTCAGTTCCAAACAGTCCCAACCATGGCCTGCAACTTTTTAGTTGGCACAATTAAGCTCAGTGAATGAGCTTAATAACCCAAGTTGTGAATTGGAGTTGCAAGTTATGCTGGTTGGCTTTCCAAAAAGCCCAAATTCACCTAGTGGGGTCCACTAGTGAGCTTGTAGTAAGCTTATGAAAAGTCTCCCATTTGACTGAGTAAGATGGCTATCCAGGACACTTAGAAAAATGGGACAAACAAGAAGCTCATTGCAGCCCTGGTTAATAAGCTGCAACATGCTCGAAGAACAAACAGGGTAAAAAGATTCACAGGACCTATCGGTAGAATGAGTCAGTTTACCCTCTGAAAAGTATTCGAATGATGTTCGAGTGATCACCTGGGGTGATCCACTTAAACCCGAAAAACCTTTCGGTTGGTCGTATTGAACGTTGAGGTTAAGTGTTGAACCCAAAAATTCGAGTAAGTGACTCGAATTAACACGGTTGATTTTTCAACGTCCGGTACCAACCCTGACAAACCTTGACTCACGTAGTCCCTTAACGAATAAACGAATAAAACTCGAATATTCAATTAAGGTCACGTGTTCGAACAAGTATATACATATAATATGAACATGTTTATATAAAATATGAAACGAAAAATTCATACCTCGAATAATGTCCAAGAAACTTCGGAGGTAAGGTAGGTTCAGTTCGGAAACCGAACTGACAGATTTGGTATTCGAGTACGAATATTCGTGAAGAGTCACGAATAATAACATATAAGAGTGGATATTATGAACATGTATATATGAAAATGGAAAATAAAGGTAAAATATCGAAAAAGTTCGAATAACACTCGAATACTCAGGTGACACTCGGGTATTCGAGTTGACTTACTGAGTATTCGAATACTAGTCGAATAAAGAATCAAACGTGTCAAGGTAAAGGAAGTGTGTACATATTATAATCATCATTTATTCAGGTCTTTTGTCTTTTCGATTTTTCTCAGTGAAAAGTTCGATTTCATTATCGAAGATAAACCTCGAAAACGGGTAATCGAATAAAAACGTGTATTCGATGGTAAAAATATAAAAAGAATCTAAGGATCTAAATAAAATATTAAAACATTTTTCAAAGTATAAAA
>BPTQ01000005.1:35524292-35830329 GCA_019973895.1 Chrysanthemum seticuspe
CTTGTTGTTGGTTCCATTGTTGATGTTGTGGAGTTAATTGTTGTTGTTGTTGATGATTATAAGTGTGAGGGAAATAGTTAGAGTATGGTGGTTGAGACATGATGATAAACTTGTGTAGTAAGAATGGATCTTTGTAGTCGAATGAACCTTTGTTGATGAAGTATCCTTAGGCGTAGAAATGACAAGAACCGAGTAGCACTTATGCGTAAAAACACCAAAAGTTACGCGTAACAAGAATAGTTACGCGTAGGATTTAGCTTACGCGTAAGCAGGAAAAAAGACTAAAGTTACGCGTAAACAGTAAGTTAGGCGTAGAAAGTTAGGCGTAGGATTACCTTATGCGTAGGACTAAGTCTACGCGTAAGATGAATCTTAAGCGTAAGATTTTCTACGCGTAAGCTTTATGCTTAAGCGTAAGATTAGGGTTTTATCCCAAGTGATCTTTTACACTTCACAGTGCAAAAGATATCCAAAGTCGACGTATTTTCAGACTTATCCAAGTAAGAAAACACGGAATAAACCAGAAAATTGAAGATCAAACCAAGGAAAGTCTTACGCGTAATTTTAGGGTTTTGTTACGCGTAAGATTACTCGTAACTTTGATTCTATCCAAATGTGTTTCTAAACCAGTTTTTGTTTGTTAAAATAGCTTCAATAACACCAAAATAACACAAAAGTGTGAAACTTGATGATCCAAAGCACTTAAACCAGTTACGCGTAGGATAACACTTGTGTACAAAAACAAGCTTAAAAACAAGGAAAAACACGTAAAGTTCCAAACTTTTTGCCAAAAACCAATAGTTTAACACCTAATAACGTTGAAAGTACAAGAATCTTGGATTCAAAAGTGTAAAAAATTAGTTTTTAAGCGTATCAAAGATTGTGTTATCTTTACGCGTAAGACCCAAAACCAAAACTTCAAAAAACAAACGAGTACACCCAACTATTTGGCGATTGATACCACTGTTAGGTCACTAGTTTTACAACACAAGCTTATAGAGAAAGAGATGAAGGCGGATGAACAAGCTAAACACACACACACACACGTAATAGTATGACCGGTTATGCGTAGAGTGTAGTGAAAGAGAATAACTTGAACAACCAACCTTCAAATGAAGGTTATTAAAATGTATTTATAGGCAAGGAGCTAGGGCAACACTCCCTCTCCTTCCCTATTCCTTATTGGGCTTGGATCAAGCTTATGGGCCTTCTACATAAGCTTGACCTTAATCAAACATAAAGGCCATAACAAATCTACCTATTACATATGAAATATAAATACTTGAAATACTGTTTAGGAGTGATTCCAACATGAAGGTTGGTTGTTCAAGTTATTTCCTTTCACATACTCCTACGCATAACCGTCTCATATTAACGTGTGTGTGTGTGTTTGATAGTCTGATAGATGTGTCACTTTCAGGTTTAGGATGAATTTCTTCATCATCAACTTGTTCATCATGAATGTCTTCTGCATCATTCTTTTCCCCTGATCCTTCACCTTTCTTATTGAACTTTGCTATATCAGCGAGATATTTTCTTTTGTTTGCAAGGATAAGTTTGCTCAACTGTATCTCACATTTCTTAGAAGTTGGGGGATTTTGAGGTTGATCTTGATATATGACATCGTTACCGTTGTCCACATTATCTTTCTCCTTTTTAACTTTAATAATTCTTTGTCTTAAAATTTAGACCGTAAGTCAACCTCATCTTCTTCTTCTTCTGACAAATCTTTATCATGGAGCAGTGTTTTCTTCTTGGTGGCTCGTGTGACTCTCCTTGGAGTACTTGCTTTCTGACCTCTTCATCTTCCCCTACCAAAACCCGTGCTTTTCTTTTCCTTTATTCCAACTAACCCCACTTTCTCGGCCGCATCATATTTTTGATAAGCTTCGGTGTTTTAGACAGTCTCCGTTAATAGAAATTCTGGTATTCTAAGACCTCTGTTAGTAGTGTTTGTGCTATGAGTTCTTATTCTTGAAAGTATGTGATCCATCTTCTCAGAGTGATATTTGTCACCATCCAGTCTTTTATCAATCTCTGGATCTTTTTCCATGAAGTAGGAAATGAGAAGCTTGGTGTATCGAACGAACAGAATCTTGTAACTTTTTTTTGCAACAAGCTGATGTGCCTGATGAATAATGTCATTCCATATCAATGTGCATAGTCAAGGTGCATGGAGTTGATCACACACCAGAAGATCTGTAGATGTTCAAGTCTGGGATGCTCATGTCCAGTTTCTTTCCCTGTGACATAATGACTAAGAAAGGTGTACATGGTCAACCATGGTTGTGGAAGGTATCTTTTGTCAAATTTGGAGTGAGAAGTGATAGGTTTAGAAGAGTTATCAAACCTTAAGTGCTTAAGAGATTTAACAATTGTGTTGAAAGAAGGAGATGGAGCCAATCATTGATTATTCCCATAAACTTCTTGAGGAACACCTAGAAAAATGCGAAGAATATGGACATCGAACTTGATTGTTTTTCAGTCAAGTTTAATGGTCATGGTCTTCATGTCTCTGCTGATGATTAGTGAATGTCAGAATTGGTTGATGTAGATTTCTAGAACACTTGCAGAGTGGTTGAAGATGTGTCTGCAGAAATGTCTCTTAAGAATATCCACCATGATTTGAAAGGTGGGATGGCACGGGAGTGAATCCAAGTCTAGTCTGTAGTTTGATTTTCCAATCTTCCTTTCATCATCTTCTGGGATCATTTCTTACCTAGTGAGTGAGCCTTGAGATATTTTGAGTCTTGAAATACACCAATACCAACAAATACAGAGAAGCTTGCATATACATGTTAGTGTTAGTACAACAAGCCCATAGTAGTGCATTTATTATTTAGACTCACAAATTGAATAAGCAATCATGAACAGTTAAGTACAAGTCCATATGAAACAAGGAATCACATTTTGAAAGATTAACTGAATAAAAACTTTCACACTTAAAAAATTTCTAAGTTTGAAAAATTTTACAAGTCTGAAAAGAAAAAGAAAATTTTGCTCGAAGAAATAATGCTAACTCGAAGAGGATTTTTGAAAAATTTGCTTACCCAAAGCAATTTGGGAAAATTTTGAAAAAATGCACCCCTTAGTCAGAGATAGCCAATTCCTTACTCGGAAGACTTTTGACACACCCTTAACTCGGAGAAATGGTGCCAATATCCTTACTCGAAAAAATCATGTTACTCGAAGAATTTTGTAAGGAAATTATAAGTAGAAGAAATATCTCTAACTCGGAGATATTCTTACAAATTTCTCTAAGTTGAAGATCTTCATTTTCCTAACTCAAAGAAATTCCTATAACTCTCCTTAATCTAAGAAATTCATAAAATTTTGTTAGATATAAGTTTTCACATACACATCAAACCATAACACAAAGTGGCGTATAAATGGAATTCTAGAGAGAGAAAGTTAGAGGTTTAGGGAACTTAGTGAGAGAAAGTGAAAGATATTATTATGAGCTCCAACTCTCTACCTTGGGAGGTAGAGAGTATTTATAGTCTTACATAAATCGCCACACATCGGGCTGTGGATCAGGCATACAGTGGGTAAAGACCCGTCCGTCCTCCACGGTGTTACTTAACTAAATACTACTTAACATAAAAGAACTACGACTACGAGCTTTCTAACGATTACATATACTTGAGGTGACCGACTCTTTAATACTTGGAATTTCTAATTCCTAACAATCTCCCCCTAAGGGAGGTCACCTCAATCATGTACCAAAATTACATTGAATACAAATAGATATTACATTAAAACTTGTTCTTGCATTCTTGATGTAGTCCTTTGCTTTTAAGCTCGTAGTCATTGATTCTTCACATTGCATGTTTGGTTACTCCAAGTGGAGGTCTTTTACTGATCCACGTGATAATAATTTTGAGCCATCTTTTGAGATCATCTGCTATCAAAAATCTCTGACACATCCTTTATGGTGTTGGTATTATGTGATGTTGTGACTTTAGGACCGACATGCTCACTTTCTGGATCATGATATCTTCTCATCAGAGTAGCGGAAGCATTTGTTGAATCATGATATTGGCAGCAGCGTAGCAGAAGCATGGACTGAAAATATCAGAGTCATTGATGCACTAATCATGATTTCTTTTGAGTTGAATGTGTTAAGTGAGCATGCGGCTATGGATTGACCGCTTCATTCCGATCAGCTGCAAACGTCGGGCGTACCTGCATACAACAGTTAGCAATAAATAGCACGAAAGTGTCTTTGATCACTTTCGTTGAATTGAGGTACACGGCCCGTGGTTCCCCGTTGATCAGTACAAGTACTGCATGTGATCAGGTATGATTCCGAAGAATTTCCTTGACAGGGTTTCGCAGCTGCTCTAGCTGTTCTCAAACCGGAGCATCTCAAAGAAGACAACACGGAGTGAGTGAACCAGCGAATTTTAAGTCCACTGATTGATGAAAAGAGATTTGAAAAACAATCTTGTATTGCACAATAGAAATTGTTTTTGCAATACAACGAGGGTTTTATTGAAAATCAATTATCAATCATAAAAACACCTTTTGATTTGAAAAATGAGTACACGGTCGATGTGCTAAAGAAAAGAGTTGTTAAGTACAAAGACCGGTTTTTCAAAAGTATCCGTCAATCCATAACCTGAACCAGGATTGATTCAAGAGATTGAATCGCCCCATTGTTTCTGTTCAGTTGTCACATGGTTGATCTATATAATAGATCTCACCTGCCACCTACCAGGAGCTTGTTTGATGTTGGCTCCAGAAGGCTTTCCATCTTCATTGTGAATATGATAACACATCACTCAGATGTTCTGGCAATACCACAAGGATAATGCGTAGGACTCAAGATATAATCTCTCTTTCCATATTGTGTGAAACAGAGAGTCTTCATTGAAAGTGTCCTAATGAGAATTATTGATGATCTCGTGGCTCTACACTCAATTTGTGCATATTTGGATCCTGTGCCGGAGACTAGGGAGAGGGTCTCCTTCTTCAATATCAACAATCTCTAAGAGAAGGTCGATAGATAATGTCGGTTCCCCGTGAGAATGAAACAAGTCCTTTTAAGAGGAACTTGAGTGGTTTGGAAAGTTGAAGTGCAGTGCGTCACTGGGTCCATGACGTCTTGTCTTCAATACCGATGTTACCACCAGTAGCATATGAATTGAACCCGGTTTCTGCCCTAAGGTTGAATAAATGGAGGGCTATTTGTTTTCACCCTTTTCTCATTCAATTCTTTTTAATTCTTCAACCCCTTCAGTGCTTACCGAGACTTCATAGCAAGAACCTTGTTGGGTTTGTTCCAGTACTTGCTCTATCTCAGTCCGCACTCTTCCCATATCTCACTTTTCTCCTTTTATCATCATACCTAAGGACTTCTACACTAACTAGTGGATTGTCCCTGGGTAGATCCCTCCGGTTCTGGCGGATCATGGGAACACATACCTAACCTTATCATCCTTATATCACCGTATATAAAGTAAAGTTGGTCGGTCAATTTGGTATTGTTCATCTGCCATTGGAACCAATTGAAAACCATTTGAAAAATCAATCCAGATACTTGTGATATATTATCAAAACATTTTGTACCTGAATTGTTTTTGATATTTTTAGAACAAGAACTCCCCCTCAACATGTGCATCAAGTATTTGAAAATGTTTTGCACACGGAGGCAAGAGAAAGAATTAACTTCTTTGATTACCATTTTCTAAAAGATATCAACATCTCTTCCTAAATCGAATCAGGTAGATAGATCATTTTAGGGGAAGGATGAGGTTTTCATGATTTTGCTCCCCCTCAATATGTGCCTCGAGGTTTGAAAGGAGTTTTGCACATACTAGAGGGAACCTGCACATTGAGATAAATGATCACGTTTCAAGTCATAGGTGTAAGATAGATGCTCCCCCTCAACATGTGAATGGAAAAATTGAAATCGTTTGTCACATGCGGGGAGGACAGCATGTACATCCTTATAAAACCATTTACCGAATTATCAGTTTAAATCCAATTTAAATCACACATTCTCCCCCGATCACAATTATCAAATCATGTGAGATTTGTGATCTCTTATTGATTTAAATTGATTTTTGAAAGCTTTTAAGGAGAATTGTGACTTGATTGTGAAAGCGTTTTAACTGATAAGGATCGGATTATAAGACTTTAAACTCCATTGATAAGACATGCATGTACATCTTTTGAAAACAATTTAATGCCAAATAACTTTTTAATTCAATTGAAATCATTCTTCCCCTCAATCAATGACATAGGTTGTTGATTGAGAGATAGAGATTTTGACAAATAAGTCCTGTTGATTATCAAAAATAGAGATCGAGTTATTTTTCAAAGCATTTAGTTTTCAGCAGATAAATGTTTATAGAATCAGAGCATGGAATTTTGAAAACATGATAAAACATGGCTCTGTTCTTTCTTTTAAAACCGGGTTATTGCCTGAAGATGACAATAAGCCATTGTTTCTCTTTCTCTCAATTTTTTTTTTTTTTTTTTTTTTATATAAAAATTCGAACAACATCTAAAGTCCCGTGTCATTCTTTGAATGACAACATCAAGATCGTAGATATTATCGAATCGAGAGAAACATGACAAAATGACAATATTTTTTGAAGATTTTTTGAATTTTTCAAATTTTTATGGATTTTGAAAGTTTTATATTTTTCTATTTGATTTTTGAGGTTTTTTTTTTTTTTTTTTTTTTTTTTTTTTTTTCGAATAGATATATACAAGAGACAGATGAAGATAGACCTTTACTCCTCGTCTTCCTCCTGAAGACGTTTGAGTGTTTCTGGTTGAAGGCTTTTTAAGCCAAGACGTGGAAGAATAAACTCAAAACGTTCTCTTGGAAGAGCTTTGGTGAAGATGTCAGCTAACTGGTATTCAGACCTCACAAAATAAAGTTCCACCACACCTTTTTCTACTTGTTCCCTGATGAAATGATGTCGAATGTCGATATGCTTTGCTCTTGAGTGTTGAACATTGTTGCATGAGAGAGCAATAGAACTTTTATTATCACAGTACAGAGGGATTTTGTTGAATACAAAGCCATAGTCAGATAATTGAGATCTCATCCATAAGATTTGAGCACAACAGGATGACATGGCTATGTATTAAGCCTCTGTAGAGGAAATAGAAGTGCTCATTTGCTTCTTTGAAGACCAGCTCACAAGCTTATCACCCAAAAACTGAGCACCTCCAGACGTACTTCGACGTGTATCTTGACAACCTGCATGATCAGCATCTGCATAGGCCGTTAGTGACATACCGGTGTCCTTCGGGTACCAAAGACCCATATTGATGGTTCCTTGGAGATACCGAAAGACCCGTTTAACTGCTTCAAGGTGCTTTTTAGTAGGCTTAGCCTGGTATCTAGAACACATACAAACAGCGAACAAGATGTCTGGTCTACTAGCAGTGAGGTACATCAGGGATCCAATCATACTACGATATTTCGTTTGGTCAATCATGATCCCTGAGTGGTCCTCATCTAGTTTGGTTCGGTCAATCATGGGGGTGTCTACAGGGTTACTTGAATCAAATCCAAATTTCTTTAAGATCTCTGTTGCATATTTAGATTGATTTATGAAAATGCCTCCGGGACTTTGTGAAATTTGTAATCCCAAGAAAAATGACATTTGTCCCATCATTGACATTTGAAATTTTGAACTCATTTCATTCGAAAAACGATCACATTCCATTGGGTCTGTCGAGGCAAAAATAATATCATCAACATAAATTTGAACATGAGTTAAATGTTTGCCTGACTTCCTGGTGAACAATGTAGGATCAACTACTCCTTTGCTGAATCCGGTTGATAGAAGAAACTTTGACAGTGTATCATACCATGCCCTTGGAGCTTGCTTTAAACCGTAAAGAGCCTTCTTCAAATGATAAACGTGAGTAGGATGCTCTTGATTCACAAATCCTTCAGGTTGGCTGACGTAGACGACTTCTTTAAGATCTCCGTTCAGAAATGCCGTCTTCACATCCATCTGATAGACTACCATGTTCTTACTAGCTGCATTAGCCAGAAAGATTCTGATTGCCTCAATTCGAGCCACTGGAGCAAAAGATTCTTCAAAGTCAATACCCTCCTCTTGACGGTATCCTTTAGCAACTAATCGAGCCTTGTTCTTCAACACATCACTATGCTCATCAAGTTTCACTTTGAAGATCCATTTAAGAGCTATAATCATAGCACAGTCTGGAGCAGGTACTAACTCCCATACATCAAGTCGATCAAACTCATGAATTTCATCTTGCATGGCATTGAACCAGCTATCTTCATTCATGGCAGTTTTAACATCTTTTGGTTCGATCTTAGATAGTACGGAGTTGAAGAAGCACCATAAGGCATCGGTTGCAAGTTGTTTCCGGGTTGATACAGGACGAGAGGGATTACCAATGATGTTGTCTAATGGATGATCGTGAGTCCATTTTCTGAGGTGTTCATGTGGCAGTTGTTGAGGGACTGAGGTAGCTGAGTCGATGTCTCCAGAAGAAGATGGTTCTGATGATGATTCAGGAGCAAATATGTTTTCAAATGGAGCATCTTCAGGAGTAGCAAAGGGATTAACTTCATCATTGATGCCAGAAACATTTCCATGATGTACATTTGAAGGATGATGATTTGTTGATGAGACTGAAGGATCAGCAGCAGGTGCTTCTTGACTTAAAGATATTGAGACTGAAGGATTGACTTCATTCACAGGAATATGAGCATCCTCTGTTGTAGGGATCAACACCTCATTAGTAATTGAATCATACAGTTCATCAAACATAGGATCAAACAATTTCTTTAAATCATCTTCAGATGGAGGTACATATGGAGTTTCTTGAGAAGAGTTTGGAACAAGAGATGAACCAATGGGACTGTTTTGAAGTGCGGGTCCTGAGCTGGAGTGTCCAGGAGCCATTTGACCGGTCAGCTCATCAAACGTAACGTGAATGGTTTCCATGATATTTTGGGTTCTTTTGTTGTAGATTCGGTATCCCTTTTTGTTTGGTGCATATCCTACAAATACTCCAATGTCAGCTTTAGCCCTGAGTTTGCCTAAGTCTTGACCCTCATTAGTTGGATAACACAATGCACCAAACACACGAAGGAAAGAGAGATTAGGTTTTCTGTTGTGGACAAGTTCATATGGAGTTTTTCCATGTACAGTGTGAATTAGGGAACGATTTTGTGTGTAGCATGCAGTGGCAATTGCTTCAGCCCAAAGAAACATTGGAACCTTTGAGTAAATCAGCATTGTTCTAGCGGCTTCAACAAGAGTTCGATTTCGTCTTTCAACTACACCGTTCTGTTGAGGAGTTCGTGGAACACTTCTTTGATGGCTGATTCCAACGCTTTCATAGAATTCACCAAGTTGTTTGTTGACAAACTCAGTTCCATTGTCTGTTCTGATAATTCTGACGGTTTTGTTAAGTCGAACCTGCAGCTGTTTGATGAGTTTGATGATGATATCAGGAGTTTCATCCTTTGTCCTTAAGAACTTGACCCAGGTGAATCTAGAGTAATCATCAACCACAACTAACACATATTTCTTCCCAAAGATATTCTGCACCCTCATTGGTCCACATAAATCCATATGAATCATATGAAGAACTTCTGTGACAGAGTTAGTAGGTTTGGGTTTGTGGGCAAACTTTTTGCTTTTACCCAATTGGCATGCTGAACAAAGATGATCCTTTTCATACTTTAGTCTAGGTAAACCTACAACTAAGTCCTTTCTGGAAAGATCGTTGATGGTGCCGAAGTTCAAGTGATTGAGACGACGATGCCATAACCATGACTTTGTTTTTGAAGCCTTTGATAACAAGCAGATTGGAGAAGCCCTCATCATGTCATCGATAGAGATGGTGTAAAGATTTGAGCCACGAGTTCCTTTTAACAGTTCCTTACCATTAAGATCTCTAACAAAGCAGGTATGTTTTCTGAAGGCTACTTCTAGATCAGAATCACAGAATTGACCAACAGAGAACAGATTATGACCCAAACCTTCCACATAGTAAACTCTAGAGATGAAACTATCACCAACAACATAATCTCCATAACCCATAATAGCACCGAAATGATCATTACCAAATCTAACAGTCCCGATGAATTTGCTCACGAAGTTCATGAGCCGCGACCGGTCTCCAGTCATATGCTTGGAACAGCCTGAGTCCAGGTACCACAGAACGATTTGAACGATCTGCAGTTGAACACAGACAAGAATGGATAACTGGATAATTGGGATCCCCATGCAAGAATGGGTTCCATTTGGTTAGTAACAATGTTTGGAATACCCACATCAGAAATAGAAGCATTCATATCAGAAAGTGAGGCAATGGAATCATTGTGAATAGATGCAGTACTAGTGTCTGTATTAGCCTTGTTCACAGTGTGATCACTTCTTAAGGGAATAGTTCTACCAGTAGGCATCCATTTTCTAGTGGGCATTATCTGATTAGTCTTATGACCAACAGGTATCCAATAAAAGCCTATTTTGCTGAATGTTCTTCCTGTGGGTTTCCACTGTTTTCTAACTTTTTTACGTTTTTGCCTTTTAGCCTTCTTAGCATGAATCTTTGCATTAACAATATTAACTGGACAATTAACATCATTAGGCAGAACATTAACACCACATTCATGATTAGAAACAGAATTCAAGCAGACATCAGTACAGGGTTTGCAAATAGTATCGGAATTCGAATTAATTACAGTACGCCTATGGCTAATACTAGCATCAACACGATTCGTTTTATTCAATTCAAGCTTAAAGTTCCTAGATTGTTCTTCTACTCTCTTCCAGTGCACATTCTTAGCTTGAGAGGTCCTATCATTCCTTGTATTGTCTTGAGACTTTGACCTGCTCCGTTTAATGTCATTGATTACTCCTGTAGAGGGAATGGGAACATTAGTTGGTTTAACTACTCTTTGCATCACCTGTTTAGATGTACTGGGGTCTGAACTACATGCAGGTGCACTAAGGTTCACTTTCTTAAAACTAGAGGAACTGAGATTTGTACTCCTAGAAGGCACACCTGAGTTCTCTTTCTTAGCATTGACAGATCTGGAATCTGAACTACTTAAAGGCACACTACGGTTCACATTCAAAACATTGGGAATCGAATGCATATCATACTTGGCATTAGGCATCGAGCATGGAATCAAAGGATTAACTCTCTCACCTAATGACTTCGGGCATATTGTGATCAAGCATTCTAAGATTTCTTGAGATCGTTTGGCATATAAGCATGCATGTCCAATTGCATTATCATGAGGTTTCTCTAGCTTATCCTCTTCAACAATCTCACGCAGACATTCTAGGCAATCCTTAAGGGATGAGAAGTATGTTTGAATAGCAAGTTTGTTGTTCTTTAGATGAGGAGGGACATATGTCACAGATGAAGCATATTTATTGCAAGAGTGAACCTTTGATACAACATTCTCCCCATTGGTCATTGGCATTTTCCCTTTTACCTGACTCTTCAGATTCTCAATTTCCTTTTGCAATGAAGCTATTTGTTCGTTATTTTTGTTACGAGTGACTTTAATTGATTCAAATAACTCATTGAAATGACGTTTAACCTTTTCATTTTCTTCTAGAAAACTTTCGTTTTCCTTTTGTAAAGCATTTACTAGGTTTTGAAGATGAAACGTTTGAGAATTCTGAGAATCTAAAGGAGGAGGCATTTGGGAGCCTGTCATATTGTTCGTTTGACCCTTTAGTTGAGAGATTTGGGCTTTCAACTTTCTGATCGTGTTGCACTGAGCCTGAATCTGTTCATCACGTTTGTCAATTTGAAAAACTGCATCAAACTCTGGAGCATCTGAAGATGTCTTGATGTTTGAAGTTTTGACATTTTCTTTGAGATGTTGATATTTGAGTTGTAAATTAAAATGCTCAACTTCTAGTTGAGAAAAATGTTTAACCAAATTGTCGTGATCATCCAGTTCAATTTTCTCGTTTAGTTTAGAATTAGTTTTTTCAAGCTCAATGACACGATCATGGGAGACTTTCAGGGCCACAGATAGTTCATGAAATTTGGAAGCATTAATAGAGCAATTTGAAGCAGTGAAAAAAATATCTTGAGCAACACATTCAGTAATAAGAGTCTCATTTAAGGTATGCAAGTTCTTCCTCTCAATCCCATTATATTTTAGTGCACGCTCATAATCACTAACTTCAACTACCATTGCATCAAATTCTTTTTCCATTCCCTTGATATCAGTTTCTATCCCCTTTTAAAGACTCTCAAAGTGATCTTTCAGAAGTTTAAAGAAAGGCATGACCTCAGTTAAATAACATTCTTTCATTTGCTCAAAACCCCTTTCTCCTTCCGTAATACCAGTGGGTGTGATCCTTTTCTTGCAAGTTTTCTCAAAATCAACAAATAGTTGAAATATAACATATTGGCTAATTAAGGTCTTGCTTTTAGTGGCAATTGTTCTAGGAACAAGATGCATAGGTGTATTAGGAGGATACACAGTCGCTCTAGGCATTTTCCATAGGGGAGGGTTTGTTTCAACAATATTTTCAACTTTCTGCTTATCTAAATCCTTTTTCCAGAAAACTTGTTCGGGAGTCAACAATGTCTGAGGCTTAAACATGTTCAAGGAAATCCAGTTTTCCTTTTTGTAGTCATGGGGAGTGATAATTATTTTTTTCTCTTTGCATTTAGGATCATCTAATTTTTTGTTCATCCTTTCCCTAGTGACTTCATCTGATTTCTTATCTTCCTCAGTGCACTCAACGCAACTAGGTTTCTGTCTAGGTTTAAGAATCTCATTGCCATCATAGATCACACTTTGAGCTACTTTTGCTATCTTTCCGTACTCAGGGTTGGGTTTATCTATAATGGGAACACTATGCTTATCGCTTAGAACTCTATGTTTAGTGACCATGTGAGCAGTCTGAATGGTGTTTCCTTGTATGTACAACTTGTTTTCAAGTTTGTTTTTCAAAGTTTTCAGATTAGAAAAATCTCTCAAGAGTTTTGATTCCTTTGCGTTAAATTCTTGCTTAAGCATTTTTACATTTTCTTGAAGTTCTTGTTTTTGCTTAGCTGTTTTAGAAAGTTTTTCTTGCAAGGAATTTAATTCTTGTTTCAATACTTCTTCTCTAAAATTGCTTTTTCTAATGACTGTACGCATTTGGTTATCCATTTCCTGCTCACGAGTGGTCAACTCAAATTTAGCACGTTGTTCATAAATAGCAACACGTTCTTTATAGGCATTTAGTTCAGAAATTACAGAATCAACAGGGGCACATGCAGTGTATTCATCAAAAACATAGTCATTGTTGACTGCAGAAGATGCATCACTTGGTACACCTTCACTTTCACTTTGTTTCACGTATTGATCATATGGGATAATATCGATATTACCCATATTTTCAACATTTGATTTAATAGTTTCAGTTGATTGTACTTTGTCATGCATCTGTTGCACATCAGCATTATCGTATAGTTTTAATACCTCTGAGATGAGTTTGTCTTGGGATGGGCCAGCTAGTGGTGAAGAAGAGACCTTGGGAGAAACCATTGGAGAAATGCTAGCCATAAAAATTGTGTGTGCCGTAGGTCCATCATCCACATCAGAGTCGTATGCATCACAATCAGCGACTTGAAAGGCATTCTATAGATTGTGACCTATCTCCTGAATAGGTTGCTCATCCACATCTGCATCATAGGTCTTGGCATTGCCCTCAGCTAGAAACAGCAATTCCTCTTCATCCAAAGCAGCACCATTGTCCTGAGCTTGTACCAGCAGCATCTTATCTCTGAAGTAATCAGCATTCTGTGGACGCTTTGGAGATGTGCAGTTCCTTACAATGTGTCCCTCACCACCACAGTTATAACATTTGATTGGCTTAGCTTGACCTTGGTTACCATTCCTTCCTCGATTCTGGTTGCCAACATAACCTCTACCAGCTCCACCTCTTCCCTGATCATACTGTCTTTCCTGAACTGGTTGCACCACGATCCTTCCATCTTTAACAGTGGCTTGATTGTGTGGGTTAGATGCTGTTCTGAGGTTGTTGTTGGTTTGTGGGAGAGAATTCATGTTTTGACTAATCAGAAGAGCTAGTTGATTAATGAAGTTACCCACGTGTGCATCAGCATCAGCTTGTTTGAACATAGGATCAGGAATGAGTTTGTGATTACCATTACCCAAGGGTATGACTTGTGATGCTTTGGTTGTGATTCCGATGTTTGAGTAGAAGGCAGTTGAGTCATTAGACGAGCTTGTCTCTCCCTGGTTGGTTTTGAACTGATTGAGAATCAATTTTTCAAACATAGCATGTCTCTCATTCTGAAGGAGGAAGGCATAGAGTTGCTCATAGTTTGTATTCTTCAATCCTTTAGTGAGCTTCACAGCGGTTACAAACTTGTGCCATTCGGGATTCATGTTGTTCACAAATTTTGAGTTCAGCTGAATGTTAGGCATAGTCATTCTGATGTTCCTCATGTCATTCACTAACTTATGAAATCTCACATAGTACTCATAGACATTCTCATCTGGTTTCATCTTGAAGTGTTCAAATTCGTCATAGAGTTGGGATTCTCTGTCTTCCATAGTTAATTCTGAACCTGAGAGAAGCATCTTAACATTATCCCAAACTGCCTTTGCATCAGTGTTATGATTGATCAGCTTGTAGATGTCTTTAGGAAGACCTTGAAGAACAATGTTTGAAGCCCTGATATCTGCATCGAATCTCTTTTTCTCCTTATCATCAAGCTCATCATATATTTTAGGTCTGTCCATTCCGTAAACAGGAGTACCATCTTCATTAGTATCAAGTATGTCTCTAGTCGTCTCAACTCGATATTTTCCTTCATCAATGGATTTGAGAATGTTGACACCATTTTCTTTTCCAAGGCAGTACAATCTGATTCGTTGAGCCCAAGAATCGTAGTCAGTTCTGTCAAGCATGGGTGGACGAGTATCTGACCCAGCTGCTTGAACATCCTCTGCAACAGTGGAGATGATAGTAGGAACGTTGGTAGACATGTTAACAGATAATACGGGATTTTATAACTCTATGATTAAACCAAGAAATAGATTCTTTCACGGGATTTTACTAAATCAATAGAAAACCGTAAACAATCACCCAAGTCGCTAGAAGATAATGCACCAAGTCGCTAACACATAATTCGCTACACCACTAAGTCGCTGGAGTCCCAAGTCGCTAGACAAATGCAAGTCGCTAAGTAGTAACTCGCTAAGCCTCAAGTCGCTAGCAAAATTTTGGCAGCAATTCGCTACTCAAGTCGCTAAAGAGCAACTCGCTACAGACCAAGTCGCTACCACCAAGTCGCTACCCGTAGTGGAGAGTCCACTACTTTTACTGTAAATCGCTAGATCTAAGTCGCTAGGTCAAAAACTGTAACTCGCTACAAATTTGTAAAGCAAGTCGCTACGAAGAAAGTAATCCGTGAGTTAAGTCGCTAGCAAGAAAAAACCACATAAACATCACTTTTCAATCCAAAAACAACCCAACCAAGATGATTCAAGCTTACCAAATGAAAACCTACACACTTGTGATGATTCTAAACATAAAAGTACTAACAAAATCCAAACTTTAACACAAGAAATCAACCAAATGATGCAAAAACCACTAAACTTTTTCAAACTCAAAAACCACCTAAAAACCACTAGAAACACAAAGATGTGCAAGATATGATCTAACCATGGCTCTTGATACCAATTGTTAGATATAAGTTTTCACATACACATCAAACCATAACACAAAGTGGCGTATAAATGGAATTCTAGAGAGAGAAAGTTAGAGGTTTAGGGAACTTAGTGAGAGAAAGTGAAAGATATTATTATGAGCTCCAACTCTCTACCTTGGGAGGTAGAGAGTATTTATAGTCTTACATAAATCGCCACACATCGGGCTGTGGATCAGGCATACAGTGGATAAAGACCCGTCCGTCCTCCACGGTGTTACTTAACTAAATACTACTTAACATAAAAGAACTACGACTACGAGCTTTCTAACGATTACATATACTTGAGGTGACCGACTCTTTAATACCTGGAATTTCTAATTCCTAACAAATTTGAAAATCATTTAAGCACGGATAATGAACCACATTTGCATTCCTTATTAACCTTAACACTTACTAGTCATCACACAACACCCAGAAATCCCAAATAATAACTCTATGGCCGAGCTTTGATAATTATTTCACACGAAATCTTTCGACTAAGAGAAAACAAGGGATTTGTGTAAAGAGATTAAGAACGCATGACCTAAGGATCTATTTGAGCATATTAAAGCATTCAAATCACTTACACAAACACCCTAGTGATATCAGCTAAATGTTCGACTACTTAACCCTAAAGTCACTTAAATCCTGACCAAGCGTGTTCCTATCACTGCATAAGGTTCAATTGAACAATCCTAATCATGTTTAGATGTTATTTTAACATTTTAATTAGATTATAACACTAAAAAAAATGTCCATTTAAACCCTAACTTTCGACTTAGAGTTTTAACCATCAAAATGATTCCATAATTTTAGCGAGTGACAAACAAAAAACACATATGGAATGATTAAAAGCTTACAATCGTAAAATAGACTTGGTCAGAATCTTAGTCGGAGAGAAAATTTTATCCAGCGTATGAGTGTGTGTGTGAATAATGTGACTAAGTGGAAGAAATATAAGGCTATTTATAGGTGCAAGTTTGGTCGATTAGCAAGTCTAGTCCCTGAGCCCGTTTTATTTCGCAAGCGTAGTCCTAATATCACTAGTTTAGACTATTGACAACATGAATCCTGAAGGTTAGTTGTTGTAACATATTTAGTCCAAAATTTGATAACTTTTGAAATTTTCATTTCTCCCCCTTGAACTATGGTTGGTGCAAAACCGTCAAGTTTTCTCAAACAAGCTAGCCACTTGTGAATGACTAACCGTAAGGAACTTAAAACAGCTCACACACCAAATGCAATTTAGATCAGGAGAATACAGTGGATTCCCGGGTCGTTAAGTCCCACGGAGGATGACTGGTGTTTAACACAATCAGATGTCGAATAATCACTAAGGATAGTGATCAGTAAGGATTTTGAGTTATTTTATAAATTACAGGGGCTTAAATGCAAATTAAAGGAAATTAAAAAGATAAAAAATATTAAATAAACGCTATCACTATTTTTAAACTGATGTTTTTGATTTTATGTTTTTATAAAACTGAATTAAAAACTACGTAACGTACAAATAAAAACGTGAAACTTACACAATATTAATCCTAAAAATATGAAAATGATATTTTTACAAACCTAATGATATAAGAAAATTTTAAGAAAAATAAAATTATTTTTATAACTATTAAATTAATTATTATTAATTAAAAACTAATTTTAACTATTTAATAATAACCTAAATTACAAGAAAATAGGAAATAAAGCTAGAAAAATAAAATTATGACTTGGAAAAATCTAAAATAACAAAAGAGAATTTTCAAAACTATTTTTATATTTTTCTGATTATTTTTCTATTTTTTATGAATTTTAAACTATTTAAAACTAATTAAATTACTAAAAATTACAAATTAAACTATAAAAAATCTGGAAAATTACTTTTTTTACTTTTTATATTTATCTTAACCTAAGAAAAATGAAAAATTATTTTTTTGAACTTTTTCTGAATTAATTGTATTGAAAGCTATTTAAAATTACCTAAAAACTGTTTTTAATTAAGAAAAATAGCAAACTGTTATGGAAAATTATGAAAATTTCAGGGAAAGTATAATTTAATATACTGGATTTAAGAAAAATAGAAAAACAGTTGCTTATGTGGAAGAAAATGAAACTGCCATGCAAGTGCTTATGTAATAAGCACTTTGAATAAGCCAAATGATCACCACAAGCTACCAAACTGAAACAGAAGCATTAATATGCTAAAACTACTAAAATGAAGCAAGAAACAATAAGCCTTAACCTCTGGATTACACACTGCTATGATCTTGATGATTTGATTAATGTGCTAAAACAGATTTTTGAGTGCTACTTGTAGCTGGAAAATAAGCACTCACATAAGCTGGAAATTGGAAAACAACTATTGGGGACTAAAGATGACCTGGTTAGCTACTTGTAAACCAAGGCACAGACCAAGACAAGCTCTTATGAGCTTGGGACAAGCCCTGCAATAAGCTGAGAAACACTCAGCTTTGACTGAGTTTTGGTGAACAGGGCAACTGAGCCCTGTTTGACAAGCTTATTTAGAGCTTATAAAAATTACTAAAAATCTACTAAAATAACAATAAGAAAATGGACCTGTTGAACTTTAAAAACCCTAAGTTTCACTTGATATGACCCAAGAATGAGTCCAAGAAAATTCACCCTAGTTGGCCAAAAATTGCCTTTTGCATGTTTTGACTTTTTATCAGTTATGAAGATATTGACTTTTGTTAACTTTGCAATCAATTTGAAGGTTGGATGTGATGTTATATGATGAAATGGAACTACAGCAAGCTTTCTCTATGAATTTTGAACACAAAACAAGTGTTTGATTTCCAAATATTCCAACAGTTAAGATATTAAGACAGTTAACAAGAGATTTTGACTTTTAAGGCTTGCAGATGCAATATAATGACTGTGATGAGCTCAAATGAGCTTAACAAGCATGAAACAACAAGTGTTAATCACTGACTAAACCTCTAGCACATATTACCCAACTAACCAAACACCCTTTTACTAACTGTTTTGCAATTTTAATTGAGCCAAACACTGAACTAGCACAAACCAATGATTGATATAACTTAAGTTAACCTAGTTACTACTATTTAAACAAGTTTAAACCATTAATGACCACAGATTGCAAACACAAACACAGACTGCAATACTGTATAAAAAATTGAAAATGAGATAAAACTTACAAGAGCCCTAGCTTATTTGGTAGCTTAAACAGAACCCAAGTTATGCTATTCTATATCAAATCCAACCCAAACACTGCTCTGCAACAACCCATTCCATTTCCAACCTGCTTGAACCAAAACTCCACCAAGTTTGACTTTTGTTGACTTTTGTCCAACTTTGCTTAGAACTGTGTTCCAAGCTTATCTCAAGCTATAATAAGCTTAGATAAGCTTGTTTGAATGATAAATAAGCTTATTGAAGCTTGGATGTTTAGCAAAGAAAACTGAAATTGTAGATAGTGATTATAAAATTTGAAAACATAATAATAATTTGAATTAAAACTGGAAACTGAGTTACAATGACTAAATGTATTAGTCTTAGTACAAATAAGCTTAAGATTACAGATTTTAAAAACTAATTAACACATTTAAAGAAAAACGACATACAAAAATTTTAAAAAACTAAGTACTGTCTTCTCTTTGCTTCTCTTCCTCTCTTTTATGCATTAGAAATCCTCCACGTGTCCTTCTGAGAGTATCCCACCTCTTAACTTGACCAATGGGTGAGTTTTGAGTGTTTTGGCCATTTTTATCATTTTGGCGGGAAAGCCTATATTTGACTGTGTTTTATCAACTAGGGGGGGTGGCATTTATTGTGGGGGGTTGATGATGAGGGGGGTGGTGGGAAAGGAGAAAAGGGGGCTGAGGTGATGGGAGAGAGCAGGCAAGTGGTTGCAGACACTTGGGGAAGACAGGTGTACAGTGGGGCGGGTAAAGGTGCTAGTTTGACTGTGTTTGACCAAAGGGTCCAAAATGATTATGACAGGGGGGGGGTCAAATGGGTTAAGTGGCAGGGGTCTAAAGGGTTTTGACAAGGCTTGCTTTAATATTAATGATAAGGACCAATTTGTAATTATGCCAAACTAGAGGGACCAATCCTGCCATTTCTCCAAAGTTAACACAAGGGACCAATATTGACAAGTTCCAATAGTACAAGGACCAGATTTGACATTTTCAAATTTCCAGGGACTAAACTTGACATTTTTGAAACTTGAGGGACCTTTTCTGCCATTTGACAAAAGATTTATTCAAGGACCATTTTTGACAACTTAGAATATTTCAGGGACCTTGAATAACATTTTTCTTTATTTTGTTTTACCAGGGACTGTTTTTGACAACTTTTGAAACTTGGGGGACTAAAACTGCCAATTATGCAAACTTGATACGTTTTTCACCAGATTTTGATATTTTTGCATTTAAAACACATAAAACACTTATTTGTGATATTTTTATCATTTTGATATATTTCTGAGTGTTTTCAGATGTTTTTGCAGTCTAATTTGTACAAAAATGATGAGTATTTAGACACTCATCAATCCCCCACACTAAGATATTGCTAGTCCCTAGCAATGTTTTGAGAAAAATTAATGGATTTCAATCTCTTTACCAAAAGCCATTACTTCTGGAGTAGCCAAATGTTTCAGTTCAAGTAAGAACCTTGGTACACCGATAACCAAATGATTTTGAGCAAATCATCAGCTTCCAACGGATTTGATTTGTCTTTACCAGAAGCCGTTTGCTTCTGGACTAGCCAACTCTTAGATAATATATCTTAGGTGAGCTGATTACCAATTATGGTTTTCCAACTGCCTCTACCACAAGCCATAAACTTGCGGGCTAGCCAACTCTTCACTTTTAAGGATATGGTGAGCAGAATACCATACAATTTTGGGCAAATTGCAAGCCGTCAACGGATTTGAGATATCTTTACCAAGAGCCGTTTGCTCCTGGATTAGCCAATCCTTCTGTTTATTAGACAAGGCGGACTGATAACCATAAGATGAGTAAGTGAAAAACACTTACTCCAAAAAAAAAAAATTTTTGGCCAAAAATGGGGGAATTAGGCGGTGTAATTACATGATAAATTCGTGAGAATTCCCCCCCACACTTAGAAATGAATATTGCCCTCAATATTCAAAGTACCGGCGGTTATGCCGAAACATAGAACGTAAAAGGGAAATACTAAGGCCATTATTTAGCAAGATTTTTTTTTTTTTTTTTTTTTTTTTTTTTTTTTTTTTTTTTTTTTTAACACAACATGTGGGGCAACTCCCCCACACTAGGGTGGTACACACGGGTGAAAACCCATGTAGCATGCTACTGTTTTTGATTCCCGAGTCGCTAGCTTGACTCGATCCCCACATTCATTGGTTCATGGGGAAAGTTTGTAGATCCGGGACAACCACAGGGGGTATGTCCTCTCCAAAGTAATGCTTCAATCGATGACCATTCACTTTAAAATTTGGACCATCGGGCTGAGATAACTCAATGGTGCCATAAGGATAAACCTTAGTGATAGTGAATGGTCCAGACCAGCGGGATTTTAGTTTACCCGAGAAAATCTTCAGTCTTGAATTGAAAAGAAGGACTCGATCACCGACGTTGAAAACGCGGTTCTTGATTTTGGAGTCATGAATCTTCTTTGTCTTTTCTTTATAGATCAAAGAGTTCTCGTATGCTTGATCACGGAGTTCATTTAATTCATTCATTTGAACTTTCCGGTGATCACCAGCTGTCTGAATATCGAAGTTGGCATGTTTCAAGGCCCAGTATGCCTTGTGCTCAAGCTCAACCGGCAGATGACATGCCTTTCCGTACACAAGCTTGTATGGAGTACACCCGATGGGTGTTTTATAAGCTGTACGGAAGGCCCAGAGTGCGTCATCTAGCTTATCCGACCAAGAGGCACGGTTTTCACCAACCGTCCTCTCTAGAATTCTTTTAATCCCCCGGTTGGAAACTTCCACTTGCCCACTTGTTTGGGGGTGGTACGCAGTAGAGAGACGGTGAGTTACACCATACTTCTGCATGACTCTTTCAAACTGGTCATTGCAGAAATGCGTACCACGATCACTGATTATGGCTCGTGGAGTTCCAAACCTAGCAAAGAGAGATTTCAAGAATTTCACAACAACTCGGGCATCGTTGGTAGGCAAAGCCTTAGCTTCAACCCATTTTGACAAATAGTCAACGGCCACGAGTATGTACTTATTACCGCGAGAAGAAGGAAATGGCCCCATAAAGTCAATGCCCCAGATGTCAAAAATCTCACATACTTGAATGGCGTTTTGCGGCATTTCATTTCTTTGTGAGATATTCCCGTGACGTTGACAAGCGTCACAGGTTTTAACAAATTCCTGGGCATCCTTATAGATAGTGGGCCAATAAAACCCGGAATCAAACACCTTTTTGGCGGTGTAGTTTGGACTATGATGGCCCCCGGTGGGTCCAACATGGTAAGCTTTGAGAATGTCAAGAGCTTCTTGTCCATAAACACACCGTCGGATGACTTGATCCGCACAGATTTTGAATAAGTAGGGGTCGTCCCAGAAGTAATGTTTAACATCCTTGAAGAATTTGTTCTTCTGCTGGGTTGACATCCCTTTCACTATGAAGTTACCCGCATGGTAATTTGCGAAGTCAGCAAACCATGGGGTAGTAGAGTCTCCACGAAAAGAAACCGCATTGAGTGTTTCGAGAGGAAATGTTTCATTTATTTCCTTTTTCTCAAACACATCTTGGTGAGGGTTCTCTAATCAGGACAGATGATCAGCAGCCATGTTCTCAGCTCCTTTTTTATCACGTATAATGATATCAAATTCCTGGAGGAGGAGAACCCAATGGAGCAATCTCGGCTTTGCATCTTGTTTTGCAAAGAGATATTTGAGAGCCGAGTGATCCGTATACACCACGCATTTGGTCAATATGAGGTATGGCCGAAATTTCTCAAATGCATACACCACAGCTAATAATTCTTTTTCTGTAGTGGTGTAATGGGTCTGAGCTTCAGTCATAGTTTTGCTTGCGTAGTGGATAGGCTGAAAATGCTTGGTTTTGCGTTGCCCCAAGACTGCACCGATAGCAAAATCACTTGCATCGCACATGAGCTCAAAGGGTAAATCCCAGTCGGGGGAAACTAGAATGGGTGCTTCCGTAAGCTTTTCCTTTAGTGTTTCAAAAGCTTCGATGCACTCAGGAGAAAAGATAAAAGGAGCTTCTTTTTCAAGAAGATGGGTCATAGGCCGGGCGATTTTAGAGAAATCTTGAATGAATCTACGATAAAACCCGGCATGACCAAGAAAACTCCTAATACCTTTGACGGTAGTAGGATGAGGCAGTTTAGCAATAACATCAACTTTTGCTCTATCTACCTCAATCCCGTTTTTTGAAATTTTATGGCCAAGGACTATGCCTTGTTTGACCATAAAGTAGCTCTTCTCCCAATTTAGACAGAGATTGGTGTCTTCACACCGTTTTAGCATTTTGTCTAAATGGGAGAGACATGTCTGAAATGAGTCCCCAATGACTGAGAAGTCATCCATAAACACCTCCATTGTTTCCCCGATCATGTCGTGGAATATGGCCATCATACATCGTTGGAACGTGCCAGGAGCATTACATAAGCCAAAAGGCATACGTTTGTAGGCAAAAGTTCCGTATGGGCAGGTGAATGTGGTCTTCTGTTGATCATGTGGATCAATGGGGATATGAAAGTAACCCGAGAAACCATCAAGGAAACAATAGTATTCGTTCCCTGCTAATCTCTCAAGCATCTGGTCCATGAAGGGTAGAGGAAAATGGTCTTTACGGGTGGCGTCATTCAACTTACGATAGTCAATACACACACGCCATCCCGTAACCAGCCGAGTTGGAATTAACTCGTTTTCTTCATTCGTGACAACAGTTATGCCACCCTTTTTTGGAACACAGTGAATTGGGCTAACCCAAGGACTATCTGAGATTGGGTAAATCAATCCTGCATCAAGAAGTTTGATAACCTCCTGTTTGATAACATCATGGATTTTTGGATTCACCCTTCTCTGATGTTGAACTGCTGGTTTGAAGTCATCCTCCATCAAGATTTTGTGAGTACAAAACTCAGGGTTGATACCCTTAATGTCGGAGAGTTTCCAAGCAATTGCTTGCTTGTGTGACTTCAAGACCTTTATGAGAGCAGTCTTTTCATCTTTACTCAAATCTCGAGCAATAATGACGGGTAATTTATCATCACCTTCAAGAAATGCATACTCGAGATGAGGTGGTAAGTCCTTAAGTTCGACTTCAGGAAATTCTTCAGTTTTCTCAACTGACTTGACTTCCTTGTTATGAAGTTCGACGGGAGGGAGTGGAGGAGAAGTGTCTTGATTTAACAACTTCTCAAGAATAAGAATATCTCCCTCCGGATTAATCTCATGGTGATTAATCTCTTCTGGAATTGCATCACTATTGTGAGGGGTTGATGAGTGATCATCTTTAAGCAATTTCTCAATGAGAAGTATGTCCCCCTCGATGTCAATTGGAGCGTGATCAATTTCCCATGGAACAGAATCACTAGCCAAGTATGCTTCAATCTCTTCCAAGATGAAGTCGCTTCCCTCAAACGGAGTGAGAGAAGGAGTAGAATTGGCTATGATAGGTTGAGAAGATGTGGTGAAATCCCCACTCACAGAATTATGAGAATAACCAAGAACTTCTTGAGAGTACTCTTCAGAAGCAACATCAATGATATCTATTCGGTTAACCGACTCAGAATCATAGTTTGCGGAGTACCTCGAAGTTTGATCAAGGTTAAAGGTGACAGCTTCATTACCAACACGTAATGTGATTTCTTGCTCAAATACATCAATGAGAGCACGGCCCGTTCTAAGGAATCCTCTTCCAACAATGAGAGGAACCCGTGGATCAGCATCGAAATCAACAACTACAAAGTCAGCTGGAAAATGGAACTTTCCTACTTTCACAAAGACGTCCTCGGCAATTCCAAGAGGACGGGATATTGTACGATCTGCAAGCTCTAGAGTCATGCATGTAGGAGTAAGGTCCGGAAGAGAAAGTTTCTTCCATACTGAGTGAGGCATCAGGTTTATGCTTGCACCAAGATCGGCTAAGGCAAAGCATTCAACCATTCCTGGAAATACACAAGGTAAGAGAAATTTTCCAGGATCTCCAAGCTTCTCGGGAAGCTTCTTCAAGATAACTGCAGAGCAGTTCTCGTTCAGAGGAGTTTTAGCCATTTCAAACAGCTTTTCCTTGTTGCTTAACATGTGTTTGAGAGTTGATGCAAACTTGGGCATCAACATGATAGCATCCGCGAAGCTTATGTCAAAATGAAGTTCTTGGAAAATTTGAAAGAATTTTTCCATTTGATGACCGGCTTTTTCGCGGAGCTTTTGCTCGTGTAAACGTGATGGGTAAGGAATAGAAGATTTGGATTTGGTATTTTCAATGGGAGCTACAGGAGGTTCAAAAACAACTCCTGGATTGGATTTTGGTTTCTGGACAACCTGAGGATGGACATTGTTGGTACTTCCGTTATTAGTAGGAAGTTCCTTGTCCTTCGTCGCCTCAGGTTCACTTTCCACTACCTTCGGGAGAGAAGAAGAAGAGGTATTAGGAATAGCGGGTCCATCATATGAAGTACCACTTCTGGTTGTGATCGCCTTTGCATCGCCCCTCGGATTAGCGATCGTGTTGCTAGGTAAAGTACCTGAGCCCGAGGGTCGATCATTTAAAGACTTCTTTAATTCAGCGATCTGACTGACCAACAACCTGTTTGTCTCCTCTTGAGTCTTCATGAATTGTTTTAAAAGCTCATCAGATGTTGATACAGGAGGAGGTGGAGGGATAATTTGAGGCCGTATGTTCTGATTATAGCCAGAATTCCCTTGATTAGGATTCATATTTCCCTGAAATTGATTCCCTCGATTGTAAGTGTTTTGATTAAGATTTCCTTGATGTTGGAAACCTTGATTGGGTCCGGAATAAAAATTACCTTGGTTTTGATAACCTTGGTTCATTCTAGGTTGGTTCTGATTCCGGTTAGGATTCTGGTTAAAACCGGGTGGTGCCTGATAAGTATTAGCTCGGTAATTTGGTTCATTTTGAGGACGGTATTGATTACCTCCTTGATTTGAAGTACCGGCTATAGCATTAGCTTCAAACGGACTACCATCGGTGGCAGTACAGTTGTAGTATGCATGAGGACCACCACAAGTAACACAAACTTCAACTTTCTTCACTTCACCATATGATGGTGCTTGTGTGAAAGTGACATTCTTTTGGTTAGCAAGAACCAAAGCCTGAACAATATCCGTGAGTTTGTCAATCTTAGCATCGGTGCTAGATGTACTCACGGGAGATGAAGTAGAAGGTCCAGCATTAGACTGAGTCTGATATGTCTTTGTTCGGAAAGGGCGGACCTGGGACTTGTTTTCAATGATTTGCAAGGCTTCTTTTGTGGTCTCAAGAAATTACCTCCCGCGGAGGCATTCAAAGAGTCTTGATTAGTCTGGTTCAGACCATTGTAGAAAGTATCCATTTGCATTAACTCGGAAAAACCATGATGCGGACACTTACGGAGCAATTCTTTGTAACGATCCCATGCCTCCCCGAATGATTCATCAAATCTCTGAGAAAATTTCATTATCTCATTCTTAAGACTTGTAGTTCGGGATGGAGGATAGAATTCGTTAACAAACTTTGTGACAAGATCTTCCCATGTCTCAATGGAACGAGGGGGTTGTTTCTCAAGCCAATTCCGGGCTTGTCCCTCTAGAGAAAATGGGAACAGAAGAAGCTTGATAGCTTCATGTGGGACATTCTTGTACTTGATGGTAGATGCAATCTTGTTAAACCATCGAATGTGTGCATGAGGATCATCCCGCTCAAAACCATAGAATTGGCTTTGGGTTACCAGATTAAGTAACCCAGTTTTGAGCTCAAAAGTATCAGCCACAATGGCTGGGACAACAATAGCATCTCCGTAACCCTCGATGGGTGCTTGGAGAAGCTCATTCATCGGCTTGTCTTCTGCCATTACGGCAGGTGGTGGTGGTGGTAGACGTTCCTCAGTAACGGCTGAAGGAGCAGAACGTCCTCTATGTCTACGAGGAATCTTTCCATGTTCTGAAAGTGGACTTGTAGAACTGGAAGAACGAGTGCGCATGCACTAAGTATAAAAATCAGTTTTCAAAACAAATTGCGAGGCAAAACGACAAGTGAACTTAACCAACAATCACAAATGAAATGGCTTCTTTGAAAAAGGTACACCAAATCACAAGGACACAAAGGCAAGTTTTAAATCTGATGTTCGGGAACATATTATGGTCACACCCCCAGTTAGTAGGTGTACTGCCTTGATTTGCGGTGGTTGATTTTTATGTATATATTAAGTACCACTGAAAAGACGTAGGTATAGATTTGTGCTGATGGTTTAAAAACTTTTGGACAATATTTTTGGTATCGTCTCGTTTAACCAAATCGTATTTCTTTAAGAATCACCTTAAAAGAAACACAAGCTAGAAAACGTTACGATTGTTTTGTTGTTTTATATTTTGTTTGGTGTTTCTAACACTTTAGGAAAAGTGTTAATGAACTTTTTTTTTTTATTTTTGTTATAACTTTAGAAAAAACTGTTTACAAACGGTGGTATATGTGCAAGTACGGGTCTGAAAATGCTTAGGACACGCTTACAGCCTCCCCGGCAGCGGCGCCAAAATTTGGTTGGTGCAAAACCGTCAAGTTTTCTCACGCAAGCTAGCCACTTGTGAATGGCTAACCGTAAGGAACTTAAAACAGCTCACACACCAAATGCAATTTAGATCAGGAGAATAAAGTGGATTCCCGGGTCGTTAAGTCCCACGGAGGATGACTGGTGTTTAACATAATCAGATGTCGAATAATCACTAAGGATAGTGATCAGTAAAGATTTTGAGTTATTTTATAAATTACAGGGGCTTAAATGCAAATTAAAGGAAATTAAAAAGATAAAAAATATTAAATAAACGCTATCACTATTTTTAAACTGATGTTTTTGATTTTATGTTTTTATAAAACTGAATTAAAAACTACGTAACGTACAAATAAAAACGTGAAACTTACACAATATTAATCCTAAAAATATGAAAATGATATTTTTACAAACCTAATGATATAAGAAAATTTTAAGAAAAAGAAAATTATTTTTATAACTATTAAATTAATTATTGTTAATTAAAAACTAATTTTAACTATTTAATAATAACCTAAATTACAAGAAAATAGGAAATAAAGCTAGAAAAATAAAATTATGACTTGGAAAAATCTAAAATAACAAAAGAGAATTTTCAAAACTATTTTTATATTTTTCTGATTATTTTTCTATTTTTTTATGAATTTTAAACTATTTAAAACTAATTAAATTACTAAAAATTACAAATTAAACTATAAAAAATCTGGAAAATTATTTTTTTTACTTTTTATATTTATCTTAACCTAAGAAAAATGAAAAATTATTTTTTTGAACTTTTTATGAATTAATTGTATTAAAAGCTATTTAAAATTACCTAAAAACTGTTTTTAATTAAGAAAAATAGCAAACTGTTATGGAAAATTATGAAAATTTCAAGGAAAGTATAATTTAATATACTGGATTTAAGAAAAATAGAAAAACAGTTGCTTATGTGGAAGAAAATGAAACTGCCATGCAAGTGCTTATGTAATAAGCACTTTGAATAAGCCAAATGATCACCACAAGCTACCAAACTGAAACAGAAGCATTAATATGCTAAAACTACTAAAATGAAGCAAGAAACAATAAGCCTTAACCTCTGGATTACACACTGCTATGATCTTGATGATTTGATTAATGTGCTAAAACAGATTTTTGAGTGCTACTTGTAGCTGGAAAATAAGCACTCACATAAGCTGGAAATTGGAAAACAGCTATTGGGGACTAAAGATGACCTGGTTAGCTACTTGTAAACCAAGGCACAGACCAAGACAAGCTCTTATGAGCTTGGGACAAGCCCTGCAATAAGCTGAGAAACACTCAGCTTTGACTGAGTTTTGGTGAACAGGGCAACTGAGCCCTGTTTGACAAGCTTATTTAGAGCTTATAAAAATTACTAAAAATCTACTAAAATAACAATAAGAAAATGGACCTGTTGAACTTTAAAAACCCTAAGTTTCACTTGATATGACCCAAGAATGAGTCCAAGAAAATTCACCCTAGTTGGCCAAAAACTGCCTTTTGCATGTTTTGACTTTTTATCAGTTATGAAGATATTGACTTTTGTTAACTTTGCAATCAATTTGAAGGTTGGATGTGATGTTATATGATGAAATGGAACTACAGCAAGCTTTCTCTATGAATTTTGAACACAAAACAAGTGTTTGATTTCCAAATATTCCAACAGTTAAGATATTAAGACAGTTAACAAGAGATTTTGACTTTTAAGGCTTGCAGATGCAATATAATGACTGTGATGAGCTCAAATGAGCTTAACAAGCATGAAACAACAAGTGTTAATCACTGACTAAACCTCTAGCACATATTACCCAACTAACCAAACACCCTTTTACTAACTGTTTTGCAATTTTAATTGAGCCAAACACTGAACTAGCACAAACCAATGATTGATATAACTTAAGTTAACCTAGTTACTACTATTTAAACAAGTTTAAACCATTAATGACCACATATTGCAAACACAAACACAGACTGCAATACTGTATAAAAAATTGAAAATGAGATAAAACTTACAAGAGCCCTAGCTTATTTGGTAGCTTAAACAGAACCCAAGTTATGCTATTCTATATCAAATCCAACCCAAACACTGCTTTGCAACAACCCATTCCATTTCCAACCTGCTTGAACCAAAACTCCACCAAGTTTGACTTTTGTTGACTTTTGTCCAACTTTGCTTAGAACTGTGTTCCAAGCTTATCTCAAGCTATAATAAGCTTAGATAAGCTTGTTTGAATGATAAATAAGCTTATTGAAGCTTGGATGTTTAGCAAAGAAAACTGAAATTGTAGACAGTGATTATAAAATTTGAAAACATAATAATACTTTGAATTAAAACTGGAAACTGAGTTACAATGACTAAATGTAATAGTCTTAGTACAAATAAGCTTAAGATTACAGATTTTAAAAACTAATTAACACATTTAAAGAAAAACGACATACAAGAATTTTAAAAAACTAAGTACTGTCTTCTCTTTGCTTCTCTTCTTCTCTTTTATGCATTAGAAATCCTCCACGTGTCCTTCTGAGAGTATCCCACCTCTTAACTTGACCAATGGGTGAGTTTTGAGTGTTTTGGCCATTTTTATCATTTTGGCGGGAAAGCCTATATTTGACTGTAAAACCTGAAAATCTAAAATCTGACTAAAGACTAAAATACCCTTGGAACTAAAATTTATAAAATACGTAAAATATATTTATGACATTTAATGAAATTTAAAAGTTAACTTATGAATAATTAAAAACCTAATTAAAATATGTTACGTGATCGATTTTGGTACGACGGAGATTTAACGTTTCGTAAATGATTTGGGTCGTGTTTCTTTTGTTTCGAATGGATCAAGGCCGAAGCCCATGGTGTGCGTGTGGGTGGTGTACTCGGTTGGGCCAAACCGAAACCCAATCCTTTTCCAAGTCTAAATCTAATGCAACTACTATATATACAATACATAAATCACAAAAGTGAAACCCTAGTTTTATTGTTGCTCTCTTTTTCTTTTTCTCTCTTTGCTCGGCCGAATAAACAAACACCCTTGGTGTCGAAATTTTTGCTCAACCAAGTTAAGGTATAACCTATTCTAGTCTTTGTTTGATGTATCTTGCGTTTGTATATTGTTATATGTTGTGTTTGGTCGATGGTGTTTCTTTTTTTTTTGTGTTGAGCCGAATAGGAACCAAAACAAGGAAACCCTAATAACTAAACTTTACAAGTAATTAAGAGTGATGTACGTAATATGTAATATTGAATCGGGTCATGTTTGTGTCGATTTAATGAGAACCGAACCATGCTTAACTTTCGAATAAGATATAAACATGATAACTTGAATAAGTAAAGTATGAAGATGAGTTAAGACTTGTGTTATAACTTGTTAATTGAAACCCTAATTTGAACCAAACCATATATGTGTTTTGAAAGTACATTAATTAAGTAAAGGTTATGTAAACGTAAACCCTAGTTTTGACATGTTAATCGAATAAGGTAGGCTAAACCCTAATGGTTGTGAATCGTGTCTCATATGCGTGTGTAATTAATACGAGTAATAAGTAATTTGTATGTCACATAAAATCATAAAACGTATATGGTAAAACATAAAAGGAAAGATTATTTTGATGACGTATTAGGTTAAGTGACGAGTCATTAAAAGACGTAACATGTAAGTAAATGCCTATTAATGAGATATTAAAGAATGAGAAACCCTAAACTTTAATAAAAGACATATGAACCCTAATCTACGATATTGATTATAAAACATTAAGTCTCATTTAATTATAAAACCCTAAAATATTAAAAGATCATTTTGACGATTATGGAATCATTAATAATATATACGACCGTTAATGTATATAGGTTCTGTGAAGAAGGAGTAATTCTTTGCTTTCCCTGTGTCTTCTTTTCGATCATTTGCTTTGGAATAAGGTACATATATTCTGACCTTTTCAGTAAAGGTTTCGTATAATGTTTTCTCTTCGCTTTCATATTAGGAGTTCCTAAGCCTTTGCTATGAACCCTAATGTGTTTATTTGAGCTGTTGCTTATCTGAACTTTGATTTTTGAATCATAAAAACTTTGATTTTGAAACATGACTAAACATTTGATAAAATATGATCTATGTCAGTTATGACATTCTTATTTGACCTAAGATAGTTTGACACCCGAGCCAATTATTAACTAGTCATGGGGGTTCCATGTCCGTGTCAGCAATGCACTTCTGACATGACTCTAGGGCAGTAGAGTGAAGTTCTGCCACGTCCCTTATCTGATATTTGCTATGAGCTCAATTTATGATTATATTATCAATGTATGTTTGTGGGGCGTATGGGTGCATCCTAGATCTGTTATATGTTATATATTATATGTTATATGCTATATGTGTTTGATGATTGATGCTGCGTGCATGCACGTCCTTCATATCTCTGGTAGGTCTCCCCTACAAAATGTTGCCTTATGTGTTTATGATATGTTTATGATATGGCATATGTGTATGGGCTCAAGGTAGTTAGCTATAAAACTTATTCTTTATCCTGATTTATCTTTTGAAATGATTATGATTTCACTATCTTTCTTTCACTTTATTTCGTATTCGTTCTCGTTTCGTATTTGTTTTGCTTGTATATCTGTTCACTGGGCTTTTGAAGCTCAGCCGCATTTCTTTTCTTTCGCGGCAGGTATCTAAGCATTGGAGCTGGGTATTGCTTTGGGTTGAGTGTTGTGTGGACTTACCTTAGAGATTTTAGCTTTGATCTTATGATGCCATTTAGACTTTATATTTAGACTTTTCGTTTGGAGTTTATTTTCCGCTGGGACCAATGTATTGAAGTCTTTTGACTTGGATTATTTCAATATTTATGTTGAGATTTCTTTTGGATATTTATGTTTGCTTTGATATGACACCATTACTTGTGATTCCTTTACCCTTGTCGGGTCGGGGCGTTACAATTTATGGCATCAGAGCCCAGGTTTACGACTTGTAGTCAGGACCTGTGACATATGGAGCCTAGGTTTTGAGACTTTAGAGCTTAGGATTTGACCTGTGAGGATTTGGGTAGACTTTAGGATTCCTTCGTACTTCCATTTCGTATCTCACCTTTGCTCATTTTGCTAATCGTTCAGATGGTTCGAACTCGTACTACTGGTGGCGCGGATGGAGATGATGATGCTACTAACATGGATACTGCGATTGCGAATGCTATCAACTCTCTTTTCCCTGGTTTGACTACACCTGAGATGATGGAACAGGTGATCAATAACATTCGTAATCAGAATGGTGCTTCGGGTAGTGGTGGAGGAAATCAACCCGTCGGTATTCATACTTGGCTCGAGCGTTTCGGTAAGCTTAAGCCTCTTTCGTTTAGCACTGCTGCTACTCCTACTGAGGCCGAGGACTGGATCACTCATATTGAGAAGCTGTTTGAAGTACTGGGTTGTGGAGACGAGTTTAAGACTCGTTTGGCTTCATTCAAATTGGAAGGTGATGCTTTAAATTGGTGGAAGGCGCTCAAACAAGCAAGAGGAGGAGATGCTTTTGCTGTGACTTGTACCTGGAATGAGTTTCGGACTATCTTCTATAACCGTTACTTCCCTGATGCTAGCAGCAAAGGTATGAGAGGGATTATCAGGCGATCTACCAGTTTGATTATGAGAATTCCAATGAGTACATGAGTAGATTTATGAGGTTGGTGAGTTTTGTGGGAGCCATTGCTGGAGATGGTAGGCGTCAAGCTAAGCACTTCAAGTAGGGACTGAAGAAGTGGGTGTTGGACCGATTGCTTAATATTGAGTATGAGAATGTGTCGGCCTGCAATGATGCAGCTCGTAACATTGAGATCTTTCATGAGGTTTCGGGTTCCAACAAGCGTAATCGCGATGGTGATCGGATTCAAGGTAGGACTCAAGGCAATGACTATAAGAGAAACTCTGGTAGGAGTTATGATTTGAGGAATCAAGTGGATAGGAGTTATGATCAGAGGGGTCAGTCAGGAAGGAATGTTGACACTGGACGCCCTGAGACGAGGGGTCAAGATAATAGAAATGCTGGTAAGAATGGAAGTGATCGTCAGAACCAAGGTAACAATAACCAGCGTTACAACAAGGATCAGTCAACTCGAGGAGCAAATCAGGGTCGTGCTTCAGGATCTTCTAGTCAGCAGAGGACGGCTGAGGTTTTGCCACCCCCACCTATTTGTACTACTTGTGGAAAGGCACATCCAGGGCAGTGTTACAAGGCCACTGGTGGTTGTTTTGCTTGTGGTTCCACTGCTCACAAGATTAAAGATTGCCCTAAGAAGAACTCGGCGATTCCTGGAAACTACATCAAGCCGCCGACTACTACTGGACGTGTTTATGCTACTACTCGTAACCAGGCGGAGCGCACTTCAGGTACCATTACGGGCACTCTTTTCATTGATGATTATGCTGTCTTCGTTTTATTTGATACCGGTGCCACACACTCCATTATATCTATCACATTTGCTAAGAAACTTAATATGAAGCCCAAACCGTTAACAAATCACTTATCGATTTCTACGCCTATGAAAAATCACGTGATCATTGATCATAAATACGTTAAGTGTCCTCTTCGTTTTGATGATCGTATTCGCTTTGCAAATCTGTATCCTCTCGATATGGTCGACTTTGATATCATTCTAGGCATGGATTGGTTGGCTTATCATAGAGCTTCAATCGACTACTATGCTAGAACGGTGATCTTTGGAGACGTAAAACATCCCGAATTCGTTTATCATGGTTCTCAACCACTTAAATCTGTTAAACTCATTTCCGCTATGAAGGCACGGACCATGATTGCTCATGGGTGCCAAGGTTTTCTAGCATCTGTTAAGGACATATCTTTGGAGAGTCCTAACATTGAAAATCTTTCGGTTGTTTGCGAATTTACTGACGTTTTTCCCGATGAACTCCATGGACTTCCCCCAGCTCAAGAAGTTGAGTTTAGCATCGAGTTAATTCCTGGTGCTGAACCAATTTCGAAGGCTCCGTATCGTATGGCACCTGTAGAAGTGAAGGAGTTGAAGGAACAGCTGCAAGAGATGATAGAAAACGGATTTATTCGCCCCAGTGTTTCTCCATGGGGTGCACATGTCTTGTTTGTGAAGAAGAAGGATGGAAGCATGCGCTTATGTATCGACTACCGTGAACTCAATTGTATTACCATTCGTAACCGTTATCCTCTGCCGCGTATTGATGATTTGTTTGATCAACTGCAAGGATCTAAGTTCTTTTCGAAGATTAACTTGAGGTCTGGTTATCATCAGTTACGTGTGAAGGAGCAAGATGTTCCTAAGACCGCGTTTCGTACCAGATATGGTCATTACGAATTCCTCGTTATGCCTTTTGGATTGACCAATGCGCCTGCTGTGTTTATGGACCTGATGAATCGTGTTTTCCATGAGTTCCTCGACAAGTTCGTTATTGTTTTCATCGACGATATTTTAGTTTACTCCAAGTCTGAAGAAGAGCATGAAGAACATCTCCGGATAGTTTTGGAGATTTTGAGGAAGAAGAAGTTGTACGCCAAATTTTCGAAGTGCGAATTTTGGTTAAGACAAGTTGCGTTCCTTGGTCATATCGTATCAGCTGATGGTATCACCATGGACCCGTCTAAGGTTGAGGCTATCACCAAATGGCCAAGACCTACGACAGTGACTGAGGTCAGGAGTTTTCTTGGACTTGCTGGTTACTACAGACGTTTTGTTGAAGGTTTCTCTCGCTTAGCTCTACCCCTAACCCAACTGATGAGGAAAGGTGAAAAGTTTGTATGGACGGATGAACGAGAGAAGAGTTTTGAAGAGTTGAAGCGGAGGTTGGTGTCGGCTCCTATTTTGACTCTTCCAACTGGTTCAGGAGGATTTCAAATCTACAGTGATGCATCTAAGAAAGGATTAGGCTGTGTTTTGATGCAACATGGAAAGGTAATAGCTTATGCTTCGAGGAAGCTAAAACCTTATGAGGAGAATTACCCAACTCATGATCTTGAGTTAGCTGCGGTGGTTTTTGCGTTGAAGATCTGGAGACATTACTTGTATGGAGAGACATGTGATATATTCACTGATCATAAGAGTCTCAAGTATATTTTCACTCAGAAGGAACTTAACATGAGACAAAGAAGATGGTTATAACTTCTTAAAGATTACGACACAAACATTCAGTACCATCCAGGTAAGGCTAACGTAGTTGCTGACGCACTTAGCCGGAAATCAGGCATTCTTGCGAGTATCAAGATTGAGCCTAGGATTTTGCGTGACTTAGAGAGTTTGGATGTTGAGTTGTGTGTACGAGGTTTTGATGGATACTGGGCAAGTATGAAGGTGGAGTCGAACCTTATACTGCAAATTAAAGAGGCTCAGAAAGATGACGGCGAGCTGTGGGCCGTGGCGCAAAATGTTGAAGAACGTAAGCAGACGGAGTTTAAGGTTGATAATGACGGTATTGTATGGTATGGAGATAGGCTTTGTGTTCCCAATGATCAGGTACTTCATGAGAAAGTTATGACTGAAGCTCATAGTTCTCCTTTCACTATTCATCCTGGTTCTACCAAGATGTATAGGGATTTGAAACAGTACTTTTGGTGGAATGGAATGAAGCAAGATGTGGCGATGTTTGAGTCGAAGTGTATGATTTGTCAGCAGGTGAAGATTGAACATCAAAGGGCTAGTGGATTGTTACAACCATTGGATATTCCAACATGGAAGTGGGATAAGATATCTATGGATTTTGTGACTGGACTACCTCTTACTCGGAAGAAGCATGATGCGATTTGGGTAGTTGTTGATCGACTAACCAAATCTGCTCATTTCTTGCCAATCAGGAAGGATTATGGTATTGGTAAATTGGCGGAGATTTTTCAGCAAGAGATCGTTAGACTTCATGGTACTCCGGCATCTATTGTGTCCGACAGAGATCCACGTTTTACTTCTCGATTCTGGAAAGGTTTGCAGAAAGCTTGGGGTACTCGACTTAATTTTAGTACGGCATTTCATCCTCAAACAGATGGTCAGTCAGAGAGGACTATACAGACCTTAGAGGATATGCTAAGGGCTTGTGCTTTAGAATGGACTGGCAGTTGGGATGAATATTTATGTTTAGTAGAGTTTTCATATAACAACAGTTGGCATGCTAGCATTAAGGCCGCACCGTTTGAACTTCTTTATGGAAGGAAATGTAGAGCACCTATTTGTTGGGATGAAGTAGGTGAGCGTTTGATTGAAGGTCCGGAAATGATCGAGATCACTAATGAGAAAGTAGTTGTTGCTAGAGAAAAGTTGAAGGAAGCTAGGTCTCGTCAGAAAAGTTATGCTGACAAGCATCGTCGTGATTTAGAATTTCGGGTTGGAGATCGTGTGTTTTTGAAAGTTTCGCCGTTTAGAGGTGTGAAACGTTTTGGAATCAAGGGCAAGCTTAGTCCTCGATTTATTGGACCGTTTGAGATTCTTGAACGTATAGGAGAAGTTTCGTATGGTTTAGCACTTCCGCCTCAGTTATCGCATGTTCATGACGTTTTCCATGTATCACTCCTAAGGGGATACAACTATCATCCGTTACACGTTGCTTCTTATCCGTTTGATCAAATTCAATCCGATATGTCTTTATCTGAAGAACCAGAAGCTATTCTGGAAAGACAAGAAAGAGTTATGAGGAATAAAGTTATTCCATTCGTTAAGATTCTTTGGAAAAATCATCCGGAACGTGAGGCTACTTGGGAAACCGAGGAGTCGATGCGAGCTAGTTATCCTCATTTCTTTGAATAATTTGGTATGTTCTCATTTCGTTTTCGTTCTCGTTTTCGTTTTCATTTCGTTTCATTTCAATTTTCGAGGACGAAAATTTTTCTTTAGAGGGGAAGAATTGTAAAACCTGAAAATCTAAAATCTGACTAAAGACTAAAATACCCTTGGAACTAAAATTTATAAAATACGTAAAATATATTTATGACATTTAATGAAATTTAAAAGTTAACTTATGAATAATTAAAAACCTAATTAAAATATGTTACGTGATCGATTTTGGTACGACGGAGATTTAACGTTTCGTAAATGATTTGGGTCGTGTTTCTTTTGTTTCGAATGGATCAAGGCCGAAGCCCATGGTGTGCGTGTGGGTGGTGTACTCGGTTGGGCCAAACCGAAACCCAATCCTTTTCCAAGTCTAAATCTAATGCAACTACTATATATACAATACATAAATCACAAAAGTGAAACCCTAGTTTTATTGTTGCTCTCTTTTTCTTTTTCTCTCTTTGCTCGGCCGAATAAACAAACACCCTTGGTGTCGAGATTTTTGCTCAACCAAGTTAAGGTATAACCTATTCTAGTCTTTGTTTGATGTATCTTGCGTTTGTATATTGTTATATGTTGTGTTTGGTCGATGGTGTTTCTTTTCTTTTTGTGTCGAGCCGAATAGGAACCAAAACAAGGAAACCATAATAACTAAACTTTACAAGTAATTAAGAGTGATGTACGTAATATGTAATATTGAATCGGGTCATGTTTGTGTCGATTTAATGAGAACCGAACCATGCTTAACTTTCGAATAAGATATAAACATGATAACTTGAATAAGTAAAGTATGAAGATGAGTTAAGACTTGCGTTATAACTTGTTAATTGAAACCCTAATTTGAACCAAACCATATATGTGTTTTGAAAGTACATTAATTAAGTAAAGGTTATGTAAACGTAAACCCTAGTTTTGACATGTTAATCGAATAAGGTAGGCTAAACCCTAATGGTTGTGAATCGTGTCTCATATGCGTGTGTAATTAATACGAGTAATAAGTAATTTGTATGTCACATAAAATCATAAAACGTATATGGTAAAACATAAAAGGAAAGATTATTTTGATGACGTATTAGGTTAAGTGACGAGTCATTAAAAGACGTAACATGTAAGTAAATGCCTATTAATGAGATATTAAAGAATGAGAAACCCTAAACTTTAATAAAAGACATATGAACCCTAATCTACGATATTGATTATAAAACATTAAGTCTCATTTAATTATAAAACCCTAAAATATTAAAAGATCATTTTGACGATTATGGAATCATTAATAATATATACGACCGTTAATGTATATAGGTTCTGTGAAGAAGGAGTAATTCTTTGCTTTCCCTGTGTCTTCTTTTCGATCATTTGCTTTGGAATAAGGTACAGATATTCTGACCTTTTCAGTAAAGGTTTCGTATAATGTTTTCTCTTCGCTTTCATATTAGGATTTCCTAAGCCTTTGCTATGAACCCTAATGTGTTTATTTGAGCTGTTTCTTATCTGAACTTTGATTTTTGAATCATAAAAACTTTGATTTTGAAACATGACTAAACATTTGATAAAATATGATCTATGTCAGTTATGACATTCTTATTTGACCTAAGATAGTTTGACACCCGAGCCAATTATTAACTAGTCATGGGGGTTCCATGTCCGTGTCAGCAATGCACTTCTGACATGACTCTAGGGCAGTAGAGTGAAGTTCTGCCACGTCCCTTATCTGATATTTGCTATGAGCTCAATTTATGATTATATTATCAATGTATGTTTGTGGGGCGTATGGGTGCATCCTAGATCTGTTATATGTTATATATTATATGTTATATGCTATATGTGTTTGATGATTGATGCTGCGTGCATGCACGTCCTTCATATCTCTGGTAGGTCTCCCCTACAAAATGTTGCCTTATGTGTTTATGATATGTTTATGATATGGCATATGTGTATGGGCTCGAGGTCGTTAGCTATAAAACTTATTCTTTATCCTGATTTATCTTTTGAAATGATTATGATTTCACTATCTTTCTTTCACTTTATTTTGTATTCGTTCTCGTTTCGTATTCGTTTTGCTTGTATATCTGTTCACTGGGCTTTTGAAGCCCAGCCGCATTTCTTTTCTTTCGCGGCAGGTATCTAAGCATTGGAGCTGGGTATTGCTTTGGGATGAGTGTTGTGTGGACTTACCTTAGAGATTTTAGCTTTGATCTTATGATGCCATTTAGACTTTATATTTAGACTTTTCGTTTGGAGTTTATTTTCCGCTGGGACCAATGTATTGAAGTCTTTTGACTTGGATTATTTCAATATTTATGTTGAGATTTCTTTTGGATATTTATGTTTGCTTTGATATGACACCATTACTTGTGATTCCTTTACCCTTGTCGGGTCGGGGCGTTACATTGACTGTGTTTTATCAACTAGGGGGGGGGTGGCATTTATTGTGGGGGGTTGATGATGAGGGGGGTGGTGGGAAAGGAGAAAAGGGGGCTGAGGTGATGGGAGAGAGCAGGCAAGTGGTTGCAGACACTTGGGGAAGACAGGTGTACAGTGGGGCGGGTAAAGGTGCTAGTTTGACTGTGTTTGACCAAAGGGTCCAAAATGATTATGACAGGGGGGGGGGTCAAATGGGTTAAGTGGCAGGGGTCTAAAGGGTTTTGACAAGGCTTGCTTTAATATTAATGATAAGGACCAATTTGTAATTATGCCAAACTAGAGGGACCAATCCTGCCATTTCTCAAAAGTTAACACAAGGGACCAATATTGACAAGTTCCAATAGTACAAGGACCAGATTTGACATTTTCAAATTTCCAAGGACTAAACTTGACATTTTTGAAACTTGAGGGACCTTTTCTGCCATTTGACAAAAGATTTATTCAAGGACCATTTTTGACAACTTAGAATATTTCAGGGACCTTGAATAACATTTTTCTTTATTTTGTTTTACCAGGGACTGTTTTTGACAACTTTTGAAACTTGGGGGACTAAAACTGCCAATTATGCAAACTTGATACGTTTTTCACCAGATTTTGATATTTTTGCATTTAAAACACATAAAACACTTATTTGTGATATTTTTATCATTTTGATGTATTTCTGAGTGTTTTCAGATATTTTTGCAGTCTAATTTGTACAAAAATGATGAGTATTTAGACACTCATCAAACTAACATACATTTTGAAAAACTTTTCACATTTTAGATCAAGAGATCATTGAATCTTTTCAAAACGAGTTTTATTCAAACGATGAAGAGATGATTTTTCATGAAGATTTTTTTGAGAAAAGAGTGTGCGAACTTCTAAATCTTATCAAAGTTATTCCCCCCCCCCCTCAAAATATATTCCCCTGATTAACTTTTGATAATTTTTTTAAAGAAACAGAACATATTTTGAAAATGGAAAGTTGGCACACTTTGAAAGATGATTTTTTTAAATGCAATGAAAAATCTTTTTGGATTTTATATGTTTTATATTTTTGTATTTTAATTTTAAAGATATATTTCCAAAGTGTTGTTTTGGTGTTTAACAATTTTAAGAATGTTTGAGTAAATTTTCAAGATCTTCTGGAGTCAAACACCACATACCAATTTGATGGACTAACTCAGCAAATCTTGCAGGTGGCAAGGCTTTTATGAACAAATCCACCAATTGGTATTCAGTTCTCACAAATTATAATTCAGTTGTACCCTTTTCGACATGCTCCTTGATGAAATGATATCCGAGAGCGACATGCTTTAACTTGGAATGTTGAACCGTGTTGAAGGAGATGGTAATGGCACTTTTAGAGTCACAGTAAATCAGGATCTTATCGAATATGAAGCCTTAGTCCATCAGTTGTGATCTCATCCATATTACTTGAGCACAACATGCTGACATGGCGACATATTCTGCTTCTGTTGAAGACATTGATGTGCAATCTTGTTTCTTTGACTACCAAGATACAAGCTTATCTCCTAGAAATTGAACACCACCATAAGTACTTTTGTATGTATCTAGGCAACCTGCGTGATCAACATCAGACCCTTAGAGCTTGTTTAAGGCCCTAAAGAGCTTTATTGAGCTTGTACACGTGATTAGGATGTTCTGGGAACACGAATCCTTCTGGTTGACTAACATAAACTTCTTTACATAGTTGACCATTGAGAAACGCCTTTTTCAAATCCATTTGATAAACCGTGAAATTCTTATGTGCAGCATAATCCAGAAATATCCGTACAACTTCAAGTCGAGCTACTGGTGAAAATGATTATTCATAGTCAATTTGTTCTTCTTGAGAATACCATTTTGCCACAGAACCCAGTTTGTTTTTCCAAATCCATTTGAGTCCAATGACATAGCCCCATCTGGTCTTTGAACTAATTCTCATACTTCTAGACGTTTGAACTAATTCAACTCTTCTTACATTGATTCTATCTAGTTTTCATATGTCATGACTTCCTTAATGTTCTTTGGTTCATCTTGACAAATGGTGAGTGCATAGACACAAGTTTCATCGTTTGTTTGAAGTCGTTGTCTCGTCATGACAGGGTTAGAGGGATTACCAATCACATTTACTAAGAGGTGATCTCTTGCCCATTTATGTGTCGAAGGGTGGTGATTAAAGGTTGTATGCATATTTGATGGTTCCATGTTGCGTGAAGATGAGTCTCTAATATTTTGGAATAGTTGGAGCGGGTGCAAGTGGATTGAAAGAAGCATTTATTTCATAATCTGCAAGTGCGGGTACTTCATGAGTTTGTTGATCATCAGCCGTGTCGTTGTTGTTGAAGGCAGTTTGTTCTTTTGTTATTTGAGAATCAATCATAGGTGTGTCTGTTGCAACGGTTATTTTAATTAGTTCAGTATATCTGGTATTGGATTATTATTAGGTTGTGCAACGGAAATATCTTGATACATCTGGAGTACTACTTTCAGGAATCTCAGCAAACACTGGAGCAAAAAATGTTTCTAATTGATGACGGTTGAGTGCAACAGGTTGAACAGCTGATGAATCAGGAAAGTTTAAATGGTTGGATGTGGGTCCTAATCTATTTTGGTCAGAAGCCATTGATGTAAGCTCATCGAAATTAACAGTTGGATGCGGGTCCTAAGCTGTTTTTCTCAGAAGCCATGATTTTTCAAGTACGACGGTTCCAAATTCGAAATCCTTTTGAATTTTCACAGTATCATATGAAAATACCAATGTCGGCTATAGGTTTAAGTTTACCAGATAACAAAGTGCACCGAATACATGAAAGTATTTGATATATGGTATTCGGTTGTGAACAATTTCATATGGGGTTTGTTGTGTCGTTTATGAATGATGGAATGGTTTTAAGTAAAGCATGTAGTTGAAACGGCTTTAGCCCACAAGTAATCTGGTAATTGAGTGAAAATCAGCATCGTCCTAGCAGCTTCCACTAACGTTCGGTTTTGTCTTTCAACTACACCATTTTGTTCTGGAGTGTGAGCAATTGATGTTTAATGTGTGATTCCTAGTTTCTTGAAGTATGCACGAAGTGTTTGATTCTTAAATTCAGTTCCATTTTATATTCTTACTTTTCTGACTGTATTCTTAAGCTGAACTTAAATCTTGTGAGAAAGGTGATAATCATTGCTAGAGCTTGATCTTTACTTTGAAGAAAATAAAAACAAATCCATCATGAGTAATCATCGACAATAACCAGGATGTAGCGTTTGCCATTCATACTTTGTACACGCATTGGACCACATAAATCCATATGGAGCAAATGAAGAACATGTTGAGAACTTGGTTCTTGTTTTGACGGACAGTGAGTTTTTTTTTCTTTTGCCTTGTTCACATGCCGAACATAAATGATCTTTGGTATACCTGAATCTGGGAAGACCGTTAACTAACTTATGTCATACGAGTTCAGTCATGGTTTTGAAGTTCAAATGAGAGTCGTTTGTACCATAACCATGATTTTGTCAAAGTTGCTTTTAAAAGAAAACAAATCGGTGAGGATGCAACCATATATGACATTGGAATGGTATAAAGGTTTGTGCCCGATTGCCAATGAGAAAATCATGCCCTTCCAAATCTCGTACAAAACATGTTTTGGATCAAAAAGGGACTTCTAAATCACCATCACAGAATTGTCCAACTGATAAAAGGTTGTGTCCAATACCTTCGACATAATAAACTGACTAATTTCAATATTGCCATTAACATAATATCCATAGCCTATGATAGCAACAAAATGATCATTCCCGAATCTGACAGTACCGATGAACTTTGAGACAAAGTTTATTAATAATTTGAGATTTCCTGTCATATGACCGGTACAGCCACTATCAACAATCCATAGAATGAGTTGGATCACCTGCAGCACATGAAGACGACGAGGATGGAATAATGATAGAAGTGGAACCCGAAGAGTTAGTGGGTTCCATTAGGTTAGAGGTATAAATATTCTCACATTTAGGAAACAACTTAAAGCTAGATGTACGCTGCAACCATTTTAGTCATATCCAACTACTCTGTGCTTTGGTCTTAGTGAATTCACTAGGTGATGGCACTTTTGTTAGGGGATGTTTTCAGCTATGGTATCTTCTACATCATTCTTAGAAACTACACTATGCACCATTCCTAAAATAGATTTCTCAACTATAGTGGGCCTAGATGAAGGGCTAGTTATGGGTTTCCTACAACGAGCTAAAAGAGAATTTGCTGCACATTTTTCACGATTACCATACATCATACTTTTATGACAAAAAACACAAGATATATTCACAATTGAAACGTTCACAGAGTTATCATTCGTTAAACTGACAATACGATTACAATTTGCCAAATTTGAATCCAAATCAGATGCAACATAAGTTTTATTATAATTTATAAGATGAACTTCTACTTCTGGTGCTTGATGAGTGCTTCTTCTATGTTGCCAGATCATAGTGTTTGCTTTTGGTCTCTTATTCTTGGATCTTTTAACGATAGTAGATGCAACTATTCTTGTAGAAGTTGAAGGAGTCAAATTAGTATCATGAGTTTTGTCGGAAGTATTATGCTTGGGAGGTGTGTCTATGGTATACATTCCTGGTGTAATCACGTTTATGTTTACAAACTTTCATTTTGTAGTTTCATTCAATTTATCTTTTAAGTCAATGATGATGTGTTGTGGATCTTGAATTTTTTCATGTAAGTGATTGTTTTTGTAACTTTTGTTATTGTAACATTCTACAAATTCATCATTTTCTTTCAAAAGTTGAGTACGTGTTTGTTTCAAGCTATCAAAGACAGTTTTGTATTCTTGCTTTAAATGCTCAATTTCTTTTTCATATTTGAAATTTTGACACTTGAGAGCCACGTTCCCTTCATCAAGATATTCAACTTTTGATGTCCATGTTTTTTCGAAAGACTATTGTTCCTTATGATTTTGCAAAGTTAACTCAAAATTAATTGTCTGATTTTGAAACCACTGAAGTCTGCGTTTAAGCTCAGAAATCTCAATTGAAAGTTTTGATTGGACATCACCATTTTGTGAAAAAATTCTCTCATTTTCCTCTTTTAACTTCTCAATAGTTTATTTTCCTCTTCTAATGTATGTACCACAGTGTGATTCTCAGCAATTAAGACGTTATCGCAAGAAGAAGAATATTCACAATATAATACCACAAATGCAATATTAGCACAGAGAGAATCTTCCAATAGTTGATCAAAGTCATTTTGAAGATTTTTGTTTTTGCATTTTTTGTTTGAAATTAAATTTTCGACTGTGTTGAAAGCTTCAAGCATTGAAGCCACCTCTTATCTAAGTTCCGTTCCCAGTGTGTTGCACAAAGACGTAAATGTTCGACGTGAGGTAAAATTTGAGTTTGAAACATTTTTTTTGCTTTCTTGCATAAGCCGACTTAACATTTGATATTTTTAACTCAGAAGTTTTTTCAACGTCGTTTCTAAAATTGAAATGTCTTCCATAAACGTTTGAAAGTACCATAGTACTAAACAAGGTTTAGGGGTTTTTGGCAAAGAGTCGATGTTACAAGAGGACGGTAAAGGGTCATTATTTGTGCAACAGTGTAAACGGGACCTTCCACATAAGATGGCTCACTTGAAGTGAGGTAAAATTTGAGTTTGAAACATTTTTCTTTGCTTTCTTGCATAAGCCGACTGAAAATTTGATATTTTTAACTCAGAAGTTTTTTCAATGTCGTTTCTAAAATTGAAATGTCTTCCATAAATGTTTGAATGTACCATAGTACTAAACTATTGATTTAAGAGATTGAGAAGTTAATGACTCTAATCTTTTTGTGCCCATTGTTCCTCACAATCATATGCAACAAGATGCATGCTTGGGTCAAAAAGACATTGACCACTATACAACTTAGGTATCTTCTTGAGAGTTGTGTTGAGAAAATGTGGGTGGTTGTAACCAAGATCAAAATGTTTAGAATCATCCGGACTTGATTGTAAAGTTGTCATTTCAATTTATGTAATTGAGTGGCCAATCTTATATACAGTAGTTCCAAAATCTTTTAACCATTTTTCTAATAGAAGGATTTCATCGATTTGGTCATCAATGCATTTCTTTGATTTCTTTTTGAATTCATAAAAATTTGACTGATTCTTTGTAAATGCTTGTTTATTGTTTCAATGTTCAGTTTGAAGATTTTTAATCTGTTTTTGAAGCTTAGTTTTTTCTTGTTCAATTTTTGAAATATTTTCATTTTTTGAAACAACAAGTTCGTGCATTTGATGTTGGATATTTTATTCCTTAACGTAAGATTTTTGAAAGGCCACTTTAAAACTTTCTTCTTTTTTTGTTTTTGTTTCAAAGTTATTTATCCATTTTCGACAACTCTCAAGTTTAGCATTTAATGAGGTAATCTCAGTTTTTAGGTTTTGGTTTATCTCATTACATTTTGCAGTTTGGGCTTGCATGGGCTGAAGTAATGATTTAAGATTTTATGAATCTTGTCCATGCAAAGCTTCACTCTGTTCAACACACTCATTATTTTCATCGCCACTTTGTTCATCAAACGTAACCATAGGGTTAATTTGATCATCTTCATTAAGATTAAGTAATGAGTCACATTGAACAGATTGCTGCTCTTCATGTGCAGATGCAGATACAATCGCATTTATGAGGCATATGTCAGTGTCATGTACTTGAGATAAACCATCCGTGTCATAGACATGTCCATTCTCTGTTTCACTTATGTGATGTTCCTGCATGTTGGCCATCAAGAAAGTTTTTGCATTTGCCTCCAAGGCTTCATATTCATCATCTGATAAAGTATCTGCCATAAAAATTTGCTGGGTTTCATTGAGATGTCCCCTTGCTTCATCCTTTTATGCCACTAGCATGACTTATTTGTAGTAATCACCCCTCTGGTTCGTGGTTCGGAACAGGCATTGGCTATATGTCCTTGCTTCTTGCAGTTATAACAACGAAGAGTAGTTCCCGTAACCGTTGAATTCCCTATGTCAACAACTTGAACATTTTTCTTAAAACTTCCTACATTAGTCATATTACCCGAACTCCCTGATGTTTCTTGACCATTCCCTGAGTTTCCAGTAACCACTCGATATCATCCTACGACCACTAGTTCTGTTTTGTACTTCAACTCTTCTACCATGTACAACTGCTTGATTCTTGGGATTAGATGAGGTGCGATGACGATTGTTTGACTGAGTAGAGAATTTGGAGAAAGCCCTAGCATCAAAAGCTTCATCTGGGTCATCATCTGTTTGTGCATAGTATATAGCGTCTGAATTTTCATTTGGAAGAACATAATGAGTGGGTGTTGGTGGAGCATAAGCAAAGTGACGATGTTGTTGATCAAAAGCATGGTTTGACTTGGGATAAGGTGTAACACCCCCAAATCACGGTACATCGGATGACTTAATCAAGTTTTCGGGGCGTTACAATTGGATTGGTATCTCACACAAGTATAGCAAACAAGATAGTTATATTATCATTCAAAAACCAATCCCAAATTTAATTATCCAAAACATTAATCCCAAAATTTAAATATAGGCCCAAACATGGTTTAATAAAATAGGTCCCCATAAATTATCAGAGTTTGATAATGATCCTTGACCATGCCTCCTTGCCAAGCTTCCACCGAACACGCACTCCAAACATCACTTAAATACCTGAGAAAGCATGCTAAAAGGTCAGCTAACGCTGGTGAGTTCATAGGTTTAAATTCAAGTAAAAAGTAGTGGACCTATAGGAGTTAATTTGCTATGCGAGACCTAAGATAGATACACATCAAACACAAACAATATCATATCCGATATCACAACGGGCCCCTAGCGACACTAGCCAGCACAGCCGTAGCAAGGTCTAGAACGATTGCTAACCCTGGACTAGGTCGAGGTAGAAGTATACTCTTAGCTAGGCAACGTGTTATAGCAATTAGGATTGCTACCCTAGACTAAGGCAACAACTACCACATATCTATCTAAACAGTCAAGCACATAAGCAAATCAAAGTAGTTTTAAAGGTCCAAAAACAGTAGCATGATTCTCACCCCAATTTAGTTAAAAACGTAGATAAAAGTGGGGCTATGAAACTCACCTCAAGCAAGCAACGCACAATAAACACTAGCAGGAGATAACAGCTAATCATGGCACAACAACTATCGACTCGGCACAACCTATTAATGTAAACCAATTTTAATATATATTTCCCAAAATCAACGTTATCTATCCCAATGTATTCCGTTTCTTTATCTCCAAAAATTGTCTTGTTTCACCGTTTAGTCCTAGCGTTTGGTATCCTCATGTGGGTGTATCGACTCAATATGATATCATTAATGCACTCAAACAACCAATATGTGACTCAATGCAACACAATGAGACATCTAAGCGATAAGCTCCATAGTCCAATAAGTTTTGGAATAAATAGTAGACCTTATCGAATTCGTTAACTCGATAAACTCAATTATTTATTCATGTCGCTTATTATCCCATAAGCCGGGACCATCCTAACTAGTCATAAGGATAATTCACCCATTAATATTGTTATCCAACGTGCCTAACGGGTTCTTATTAGATTCGTCAACCTAATAAGTCCACCACCCACGTGGATCGACGCTATTAATGTTAGGTCATCCGTAACCCATGCACACGACATAAACAATTTAAATACTTGAAACTAGTATTAATTGCTCATAATTGGCAATTTCGATAAATGTGCACTCAAAACATTAAATACTTTTTAACTAGAAAACCTTTCTATTTTTAGTCGTTAGTTTCCATTTAAAATAGTAAATAACAAGACAAGTCTTGTTATCGATATTTTTGGTATAAAAGCCTTTTTATTATTTATGTTTCATAGTTTATTAGCATTTTCATATATATATATTTCGTCAATTTCAATATTAGTTTCATATCGTTATTCGTTTCGAGTCCACAAGCACGAGTCATGACTTCTCGGCTTTTAATCAATCAATAGTCCAAACTATACTAAAGTCCATGTTATGGCGTTGTCGGGGTCAACTATTGACTAAAAAGTCAAAGTAACACCGACGTTGCTCAAAGTTGACAATTTATATATTAAGTCCAAATAAAAGTCATAATAGCGCAATTCAATCTCAAATCAACCCAATTCAATCTCGCCAACCAAATATACCCGAAACCAATGTTATGACCCTAATGGTCATGACACGGTCACGGTTAAGACCATGTGAACCAAACAAGCTCTAGAAGCATTTCGGCTCCACGCGTCTCATCCAAACACCAACAATATCAACCAACAAGCTACCACGACAACCCGACCTGGACCCTTGGTCCAAGTGGGTCTCGTACGCCACCAAACCATGACCATCGTGGGTCATGGTGGCTTGTACGCCCCATCTACACATCCAAACACTCCCCAAATCACTTCCATTACAACCAAACACAATCAATCAACCTCCAATCATTATCCAAACATCAAAACCATCATCTATTCCTGATCAAAAACATGAAACATGACCTAAAATGCAAAAAACCCAACAATATGATACACCACATGATACCAAATCACTAGCTACATGTTTATTTAAGTGTAAATTAGTTTTAATCCCATGTTTAAACCAAAACCCCTAAATTTCGTCCCATGTATGAGCCATAGGAGACCCATACGTGGCTTCATGTGGCCAAAACAAGCTTGACCCATGTTCCATTTACCTTTTTACAACCCGATCTACAAGATTTAATGAAACCCTAGAATCACGAATCTTATTTTTAAGATTTGGAGGTGTTAATGTAGGCTTTTGTGAGAGATTTTTATATGGATGGAAAGAGGAAAGAGAGATCTATAAAATGGTGGTGGAGGTGTAATGTCACTCGCCAGATTTTGGCCGGAATATGGCCAAAAAGTGGCGGCTAGTGGTGGTTTTATGGTTAGGGTTTGTTTAGGTGGAAGAGAGAGAGAGTAGAGAGAGAAAGTATGTTAGTGTGTGTGTTTTTAGTGAGAGAAAGTAGAAGTAGAAATGAGGGAGGATGGCAGTTTATATACTTGGGAAAAGGACTAAATAAAAAAATGTGGGGGAGGGAAGGGGCGCCGGCCTAGGTGAAAGTGGGAGGGTCGAAGCCTTAATTTTTCGTAAACTATCCCGTTTACCCATTCCCTAGTTCATATATTGTCCTACGAGTTTCCCACGACGTTCCTTCGACTTTCTATTATCTTTATTTATGTTTTTCCACGAGTTTTGACTATTTATTTGTCAAGTTTCGAGTTACGGTTTAAAAGTTACATTATTTCTCGTTTTAGGCTTTTATAGTGCCGAATCGAATAGTGCCTATCAAAAAGAGTTATAACTCACACGATAACTCATTCAATAACAAAATAAATCATAAAAACCAATAAACGATATCAAATCAAGTCATGGTCGATAAAAATAGTGATAAAGGCAAAAGCTCAGTTTAGTTTAACGTAATGCAGTTACCTAAAATAGACTCCCTAAATTGCCAGTTGTCACATAAGGAGTAGGATATCCATGTGCCATGAGTGTCATCAAATCGGTAATTGGTGTCGGTGGTAATCCGTGTGTACCACGAGTAGCTCTGTCTTTAATAACCTCATACTGATGATGTTTCAGATAATCATAAAGCAAGCCATACTTCACACCAGGAAGATCGTTGACTTGTCGAACAAAGGTTACATACTTGTGTCAATCAAGTCCTAAGGAGTTCAGAAACTTTGTGTTGATTGCAATGGTTGGCAGATGAATCATGTTTTTTTCCAAATCATTGACAACATTTTTTAACAAATGATAATATGATTCTAGTGATCGCCAGGTTCAATGGTAAACACATCAAAGTTACGATACATTTTAGAATCCATGTTGATTTTGTTAAGTTCAGTTCCTTCCATCAAGAGATGTACATGTTCCCACATAGCTTTAGCAGTTGTCTGTGCATCAACACTTTTGTAGACTGTGTTTGGAATTCCAAGAAATATTTGTTGCATGGCAATTTCATCAGCTTCAAGGTGAAGTAGTTGTTCTGGAGTTAACCGGCTTACTGGAACAATTGTCACAGTTTCAGGTCTTGGCAGAACGGCTGTGGGGTCTCCCGGAACAGTTTCAGTTGGCATCTGAAAGGGTCCTTCTAGTATCACCTTCTTAAGATACTTACCATGAGGTTTCTTTAGTTCCATGTACCTTAGAAATCTACTTGCCCGTTGCACATAGTTTCCTGCTGTAAGAATTGGAGGACGTGTAACACCTCCAAAATCATAATGTAACAGCGGAAGACTATTTGGGGTATTACCTAGAGGATCACAGTCATAAGATATAGAAAACGACTCTAAAGAGACGTTTTTAATAAAAGATTGTTACCATTTCATAAAAGCTCAATGTTTTGGATCACAAGCGAAAATACCACAAGTTTTGAAGTTACACAAAAGATAGTTCAAAAGTTTGAGAAATGATAACTTTATGTAAAACACCACTTCCAGCATCCCATTCCGTCCACTCCGTGCCTCCGAGATTTCCTAGTTAGTACCTGAGATAAACATGCTTAAAAAGATCAACAAAATGTTGAGTGATATTCATAGGTTTAGTAAATGGTTGAACACAAGTTAAAGATGATAATTGCTTCGAAGACAATTAGCATAGAAAAACAGAGATTATTATGCACTAAGCTCATGACACCAAACTAACTGCATACACCTAATTAATGGTGTAAGTAATAAAATTTCCCCCTCAGAGGTAATAGCCAATTACCTAGAGATAATCAAATATGGTGCGCCCCAGTTATTTCCGATAACCGAGTCGGGGTTGACAATTCCCATAGTACTATCCACAATATTTGCGTTTACTCGCAAGTGATTAATGGTTCATGATGAAGGGGACTTTTGGCTGGCAACTTAGGCTATAATAATAATAATCAGGCAAGCATACATTTTAAGAAAAGACTTGTGTTCTAGTTTATAGCATGTATCTCCCTCGTGGGGGTTGAAAAACAAGTAAAAGCGAGGCTATGAACTCACCTTAGCAAATAGTATCCGAGTAGTGTAAAAGTCAAGTAGTAGATGCACGAAGTACTGCCACGCGACCTATAATTAGTATAACCATACTTTAGTTTCTATGTTTATATTTGACTCGACAGCGGTTAAGAAGTTAAGAGTTTCATATTATTATTTGCTTGTGTGGTGGTATTCAAGTTTAAATTAATTTAGTAAATATTGGCTAGTATTGGCTTTTGGAAGTTCTTAGTTATACATGTACAAATAAAAGCATCTAAACGAATGAGTCTTTGGTTTGTCATAACCGAAAGACGATATACGGAAAATATCAAAAGTAAATAGTAGAAGTATTTAAATTATAGAGATGTCGCTTAAAGTATATATGTCTACATATATGTATATAGCTGAATGAGAAAAGTAATAGTTTTATTACAAAAGTTAAAATATATTTTGTTTATAAATTATAGTGGTCTTTTTAGAAAATTAGGTATGACCCGTATATATGTCTAAAATATATGTGGTGACTAAGCGTTATAATTTATAGAAGATTATTGATGTGTTAAAATAAATCTCATTTAGCATGAATATTAACTAATAATTCAAGATTAAAAGTTGATTATATTCTACTATCCATTTATAGAATATGTTTGTAAATAAGGTAATGTCGAAAGTAAATGAGTCAAAACAAGTAGATGAGCGAGTCGTGAACGAGGCGCAAGAAAGGTTGAAGAAAAACAAGTAATCGTGACTCGATTAGGGTGATGATTCGGGTATACATAGTATTATGAAATTTTTGTTTGTCTCTCCTTTGTAAGTTTTATATTTCAATAAAAATATACATGTTTGTTTCAGTAACAGTAATCTAACACCCCCCCTGTTGGGCTCGACACAACCTTGGCCCAACTCCTTTGCAAGCCCAAGTGTGACAATTACTAGGTTCATGGTTTTCTTTAAAAAAATGTTATGCTCCCTGATTAGGGGTCGTGTATACCAAAGAAAAGAAGAGGATAAAAAATGTCTGGTGCTTGTTACCAAAGTAATGAGGAGTGAGTTTGGCCATATCGAGGCTGTCGAAAAAGAAAAACTCACGACGAGCCAAGCACGCACACATCAAAGTTGGTTAACTCATTTACTACTTTGAGTCATTTTTTTCTAAACTTGTATTTGGTGAAACCCTTAAGCAAAACTAAAAGATACTACAACCAAATTTTCTGGGTTTCGAACATGGGTAAAAAAAATAAAGCTAACCCAAACATCAATAGCAGATTTAACATTTTATTCAACTTAAGGTTTAAAAGAAATATTACTGCTAGTGTCGAAATAAGCTACATCAATACCAAGCACTACTTAAGCCAATAAGCCATTTGGTTATAAAAATTTACCATACGAATTTTAACTCAAGATTAACCAAATCAATTCCATTCTAATTTAATCAATCGACGTACTAAATAATTATAGTCAGTTCCTTTTATAAAATTAAATCACTAAATCTTAACAATAATTACAAGAGAAAGATACAATGGGATTTATGAAAACCTTATAGAAGAATACAAGTCGACCCACTTCTAATTCGTCCAACGAGTCCACACCAACCAGGAGCACTATAGTTTTTGTGAGATAATTTGAAGGGGAAAGGTGTGGCCTTCCTGGAGTATCGATGGTCCTTAAATAGGATCGACTATGGAAGGTTTTAAAAGTGCTTTTCGATTCTAGGGGATGGAGTGACTATCTTCAAGCAAACTCTCTTTCTAGCATCAAACCCCTATGTAGCCTTGTGATTCCTCCTGGGAATAAGAAACCGAGATGGAGATGGATTGACCTTGTCATTTCCTTCTTGCTTTTCGAGTTGACCCATGGATTGGGATAGATGATGTGGTGTCGTTTTTCTTTATTTATCACAACAAGGGTTTGAGATGATTTCTAGAGGGAAAAGTATAGGTGGGATTTACCAAATGGAGATGAAGGCGTGACTTTTAGAGGATACAGGGAAGACAAAAAAAATTAAAGATAAGGTGTATGGGGAAAATAAGGGGCGTGGGATTTATGGGGATAAGGGTAGGATTTATTTTAATTGTTATTGTTTTTGTGAAATTTATATATTTAGGTATTTTAGGTATTTATTTGGTGTTGAGTGTATTTTGTGTCCCGCTGTTTAACTTGTAGACGTATAATTTCTAAATGAGAAAAATATATTACTTATATTTTCGGGCACGTTTTAAATAAACTGACACGATGATGTAATTTCTTCCTTTATTAATTGATTTTTTTTAACGTTTTCTTTTATTATACTGGTACACGTGCGGACTTGTAAGACAAGATAATTTCTTTTGAGACTGATTTAGTAATCAGTAAATATTAAGCATGATCAAATAAGACTACTCGAATATGCATAAATTTTTATGCAAGAAAAATGAAATGTACATGCTAAAATGCTCAACTTAGCTAAAATAAGTTTTGATAAACAATCTAGTTTATTGATATGAAGATTAAAAATAGTGAAATTTTACAGGTGGCTACAGTACCTACCCCTTAATAGAATTATGTCCCGGAATTTTAGTTTAAGGTAGTTTTCGGAGTTGAATTTGCAAATAGATGTGGGTACTTAATACGCCTGGTGTCTTCGCGCTCCCACGTGTACTCCGGTCCTCTCTTGGAGTTCCATCTAACCTTGACGGAAGTTCAAGTTTGCATGCAACTGGGCCGATTCTCTCTAGAATCTTGAAAGGCCCAATGTATCGAGGATGTAACTTTCCTCGCTTTCCAAATCGAATCTTTCCCTTCCAAGGTGATACCTTCCACATGACTCGATCACCAACTTGAAATTCCATGGAATTTCTTCTAGCATCGGCGTGACACTTTTGTCGATCTCTAGCAGCTTGAAGTCGTTGACGAATTGGCACAATCTTATCGGTTGTTTCTTGGACAAGCTCAGGTCCAGTGAGTTGGACATCTCCAACCTCGGCCCAATAAATGGGCGATCGACACTTTTGACCATAAAGTGCTTCGAATGGAGCTACTTTGATGCTCGCGTGGTAACTATTATTGTAAGATAATTTCGATAAAGTCAAGTGTTTATCCCAATCTTTTCCAAAGTCGATCACACATGCTCGAAGCATGTATTCCAAGGTTTGGATAGTCCTTTCGCTTTGGCCATCGGTTTGAGGATGATACGCGGTACTCATATCCAAACGAGTGCCTAAAGCCTTTTGAAGAGATTTCCAGAAGTGAGGTAAAACGACTGTCACGGTCGGAGATGATGGAAATCGGCACTCCATGACGGGATACAATTTCCTTTAGGTACAATTGAGCAAGGGTTTCCATTTCGTCATTTTCCTTGATGGGTAAGAAATGAGCGGATTTGGTAAGGCGATCGATGATAACCCAAATGGTGTCGTAACCTCTAGCAGTTTTTGGTAGTTTGGTTATGAAATACATGGTGATTCTTTCCCATTTCTAAACTAGGAGTTCAGGTCGAGTTAAAAATCTGGAGGGCTTTTGACATTCGGCTTTGACTCGAGAACATGTAAGACATTTTCCAACATACGTTGCAATCTCGGCCTTCACGTTTGGCCACCAATAAAGCTTCTTGAGATCTTGGTACATTTTTTTGGATCCCGGATGTAGGGGTGTTCATAAGTTTGGTAATATCCGAATAAACCGAAAACCGAAACCGAACCGAACCTAAAATAACCGAACCGAACCAAAATTGCCAAAACCGAACCAAACCGAAATAAAAGTTTGGTTTTTGGTTCGGGTATGGTTTTAGCAATTCAAACCGAAAACCGAAATTAAATAAATATATATATTTTTTTATATATTTATATTAAAAAAATATATTAAAACTCTTTTATAATATATATATATAATATTTTTAAGCTTGAAAATTATTTTTTTTCAAAAAATATATATAGATAAATGAATAAATTATTAAATTTAGGTAATTCAGGTTATTCGGTTTGGTTTTCGGTTATTGGGGGTTCTGTTTTTGGTTTTCGGTTCGGTTTAGTTAAATTTGAATTCGGTTCGGTTCGGTTCTCGGTTATACCCAGAAAAAAAATTAACCGAACAAACCGATAACCAAACCGATGAACACCCCTACCCGGATGAATGGAATATTTAGACTTATGAGACTCATGCATAATGAGTTCCCGTATTCCTCTATAGAGTGGTATCCAACTTCTATCGCCGAAACATAAGGTTCCATCCGATCTTTGCGCAAAGCCGTTCTCGTTTTCCGGCATTCTAAAGATTTTCTCGTTAGGTCGGTTTTCAGGCTGGAGGGCTTCGACTTGAGCTTCAAGGATTTTTGATGGAAGGGGAGACTTAATTTTCATTCCCAAGGATCTTACTCGAAGAGGTTTAGGTCGATCCTTTCGACTAAGACCATCCGCCACGACATTTGCTTTTCCTAGGTGATAAGGGATTTCACAATCGTAATCACTAAGCAACTCTAGCCATCGGCGTTGTCGCATGTTTAACTCCTTTTGATCTAGAATGTGTTGGAGACTTTTATGGTCGGTGAACAACGTAGACTTGGTTCCATATAGATAATGTCTCCATATTTTGAGGGCGAAAACCACGGCTTCCAATTCCAAGTCATGGGTAGTGTAGTTCATTTCGTGAGTTTCGATTTGTCGTGAAGCATAAGAGATCACCTTGTTTCTTTGCATCAATACCGCACCTAATCATAGGTGTGATGCATCATAGTAGACCACGAAATCTTCCACTCCGTCGGGTAAAGCTAAGATAGGAGCTTCACAAAGCTTCTGTTTCAAGAATCGAAAGGCTAACTCTTGTTCTTCACCCTAGTCAAACTTCTTCTTTTTCTTGGTTAACTCCGTTAGAGGTTTAGCGATTTTCGAGAATCCTTCGATAAATCTTCGATAGTAACCCGCAAGACGCAAAAATTGACGTATTCCGGTAGGGGTAGTAGGGGATGACCAATCTTTAACATATTCAATTTTTGCAGGATCAACATGAAGACCATTACTATCTATCACGTGACCAAGGAATTGAACTTTTTGAATCCAGAAGTCGCACTTGGAAAACTTAGCATACAGTTCTTCTTTCTTGAGTAACTCTAGAATGGCTTTCAAGTGTTCCGCATGCTCTTCCTTGTTTGCGAGAATAGTTGAGAATGTCATCGATGAACACAATCACAAATTTGTCCAAGAATGGTTTGGACACTCGGTTCATTAGGTCCATAAATACCGTCGGTGCATTCGTCAAACCAAATGGCATCACTTGGAACTCATAGTGGCCGTATCGTGTTCGAAAAGCAGTTTTTGGAATATCTTCCTCTCTAACTCTCAGTTGATGATACCCAACTCTTAGATCAATCTTTGAGTAGACTCTTGACCCTTGCAGTTGGTCGAACAAATCATCAATCCTAGGCAATGGATATCGATTCTTTACCGTTAATTTGTTCAACTCACGGTAACCGATACACATACGAAAAGATCCATCCTTCTTTTTAACAAATAAGACCGGAGCTCCCCAAGGCGAAGAACTCGGTCAAATGAATACTTTTTCGGACAGTTCTTGTAGTTGGTCAGACAATTCTTGTAGTTCAGAAGGTGCCAATCTATAAGGTGCTCGTGCTATGAGTGTCGCTCCCGGCACTAACTCAATTTGGAACTCTACTTGCCGGACCGGAGGAAGACCGGGCAAGTCTTTAGGAAATACTTCGGGAAAGTCCCTAGCCATGGGAACGTCTTTTAGTTGTTTCTCATCCGCTTTCTTCTTCTCCGTTACTTGTGCTAGAAAAATTTGGCATCCTTTTTCTATGTACCTTGCAGTTTTGATGCACGAGATGATATTCAGTCGGGTCTTACAACGATCACCCTGAATAATTAGAGTTTCACCATCGAGAGGAATGTGAACGACCTTCTCGTCACAAATGATTCTTGCACGATTTTTGGATAGCCAATCCATGCCAATGACAGCATCGAAGCTACCAAATTGGATAGGCATAAGGTCTATATCGAACGAGTGGTTTGATAAGGATAGGTTGCAACCTCGAAGGACATTGTTAGTTCCTACTACTTTTCCATTGGCTAACTCTACTTCATAGGTGGTATCTAAGGCAGTTGGTTTGACTTTTAACAAAGGTTCAAACTTAGAAGACACGAAGCTTTTGCCGGCTCTAGAATCAAATAACACTTTAGCTAAATGATGGTTGAGTGAAAACGTACCCGTAACGACGTCCGGGTTTTCTTGTGCATCTCCATCTCCTAGCACATAAGCTCATGCTCTAGCAGGGTTTTTGTAGTTCCCGTACAGTTTTTGGCAATTACTCTTGACATGCCCAGCTTCTCCACATCTAAAGAAAGTCACTCCCATGGGTTGAAGGTTATTTCCGGTAGCAAGGTTTTGGCACTCCTTGTGTTTATGACCCACCTTGTTACACTTTCCACACTTAATAGTAAAACGTCCCACATGATGTAGGTTGCATCGAGTGCACAGAGGGTGTGGTCCAACATAGCCTTTTCCAGTTGCGGGAGTAGCAGCATATGCCCGCGCAGCTTCTTGCCTACGATTTTGTAGATTGTGGTGGTTGTTTCGGTTTCGGTGGTATGGGTTGGGATTGTTTTTGCGGTGTTGGTTATGGTTGTTGCGGCTTTGATTGTTGTTTTTGCGATTATTATTGTGATGGAAAGAGTTGTTATGTTGGTGGTAGTTTTTGGAAGTGCTGCCTCGACGGTCATCAAATTTCCTTTTGTTGTCGTTACTTCCTTGCACAAATCCATGTTTTAGGACTTGATCCATGAGTTGGTAGGAAATTGTGATCACTTCTTCCACAATATTGGACTTTGATGCAGTAACATTTCCCTCAATGCTTGGGGTAATCCTGCTATGAGGTTTTCCAGCAACTTGACTTCATCAAAAACCATGGATGGGCATAGAGCTTTCATTTCTTGGAAACGCTTGAAGTAGGTTTTGAGGTCATTGCCCTTAGTGGTTAGATGATAGAACTCATCTTCTAGTTTCTTGATCTCGGTTCTTGGGCAGTATTGCTTCATCATCAATTGCTTCAATTCAGTCTAAGTAGTTTTGTAAGCTTCTTACATGCCAATAGGTTAGGCATGAGCTTTCCACCCAGACAATGCATCCTCTAGTAGAGTACCAGTAGCAAATTTCACCTTGCAATCTTCTGAGCAATCACTTAGGAGAAACACAGTTTCGGACCTTTCGAACCAATGAATAAGGCTGTTGGGAAATTCGCTTTTGGGAGTTAATACTTATTATGTTAAAGTTAGTACTGATAGTAGTGTTTGAATAGTATTAACTAGTTAGTACTGATAGTGCCAATATTAGTATTGATAGTGTTAGAGTTTGTATTGATCCATATTAAGTATGTCGTGTAAGGTTTGTAACAACATATCTTCTATTCCTATAGAAGATATAATATACTTAATGCATAGTTATCTCGTTAAGGGATCTCCTTAGTGTATAAAAGGAGATCCTAGCTAGGTTAAGCAAAAACCAATACTCTAGCCGTCTTAAGAAAAGCTTCAAGGTTGTAAACCCTAGTACTAGGAGAGTACTCGTATTATTAATCAATAATATTGAAGCTGTTGGTGTTATACTTGTGTTTACATTAAACTTCTAAGTGCATTCAAGTAGATTCCGCATACGTGTGTGCATATACAACAAAGTTTCTCATTGTTTTTTTGGAACCATCCAAGGCAACTAACACGTTTACAAGCTAAGTGTTCTAGATCCAAGGTTTCGGACTCCACAAGTGGTATCAGAGCTTGTGTCCTGAAACTTTGTTTTTAGAAGATCCTGTGTGACAAATCTGAAGAAATAGATTTCGACTCAAACAAATCCATTGCTGTTAACAAAGTTCCAAAGTTGCAGCCAAATCAATATGAACTCTGGAGAATGCGCATAGAGCAGTACTTTTTGGTACTTGATTTTAAGCTGTAGAACATTGTGATCAATGGAGACTCTTACAAATCCATTGTCACTGAAGAGGTTGGTGGTAAGGTTTTTACTAAAGACAAAGGTGATCCTATCACCAATGAAGAAATGGCACTAAGAGTCAATGATCTCAAGGTCAGAAGTCTCTTACTTATGGCAATACTTGATGATCATCAACTCACCTTCAACAAACACAAAGATGCTCAGAGTTTGTTCAAAGCCATTAAGACCAGATTTGGTGGGGACTCTGTCACCAAGAAAACTCAGAAGACACTTTTGAAGCAAGAATTTGAAAACTTCACTGCAGGTGCAACTGAGTCCATTGACTTAGTTTACAATAGGCTTCAAAAACTTGTTAGTCAACTGGCAGTATTAGATGTGGACCTCTCCAAGGAAGATGTCAACCTAAGGTTTGTTAGAAGCCTTCCATCACAAAAATGGTACACTCATGTCATTGTATGGAAGAACAAGCTAGAATTTGAAACCATGAAGTTGGACAATCTGTTCAATAGCTTTAAGGTTTTTGGCTCACCCTGTCACTAGCAATGATAAGGAAAGTTTTGATGTTAGTACTCCTAGTACTAATGTTAATACTGATGGCTCAGTAACCACTGCAGCAGGCATCAATGAAGGTACAATCTATGCCTTCATAGCTGAGCAGAGTCAAGGATCCCAGATCACTCATGATGATCTGAGACAGATCCATGAAGATGACATGGAAGAGATGGATATCAAATGGAACATTGCCCTGATCAGTATGAGGGCAAGAAGGTTCATGAAGAAAACTGGAAGGCAAATTAAGATCAATGATGGAGATACTGCTGGGTTTGACAAGAGAAAGGTTGAATGCTACAACTGTGGCAAGCTTGGGCATTTTTCCAGAGAATGCAGAAGCCCCATGAGCAAAGGGAGGCATAGTGATACTGACAACTCTTCTTCAAAAGCAATGGTGGCTGTTGATGGTGCTGGATATGATTGGAGCTTCATGGCTGATGAAGAAGAAAGTCCAATCAACATGGCTTTGGTATCTGAGGTACTTAATTGTTCACATACATGTATTCCATTAAGCAAATATTTAGAGCTAAAAACCATGTTTGATAATGTGTCTGAAGAACTTGCTAAAACTAGCTATAACTTAACAAATCATAAGAAAGGTTTAGCAGTCTTAGAAAAACAAGTTAAGCATTTTAAGGAAAATGAGTCTCTATATACTGATGCAACTGCTGTGCTTAATAGGGAAATTTCTTTTAAAGATACTACCATAAGTGTGTTAAAAGAAGAACTAGATAAAGTCACGCAAGCTAAAGATAACATAGAACTAAGTATTGAGACTCTTCAAGACACACAACATTATACCTCTGAGAGAGTTGATAAATACCTTGAAAAGGCTCTAATTGGTAAAGCCAAATCAGGTATGGGTTATAAATCTGTACCACCACCATTCAGAGGTGTTCATTCACCTCCTGGTATAGACCTAGCACACACTGGACTAGAAGAGTTTAAGGAACCCACATTTATCCGAGGCCCTATAATCAAAAGTACTTTCGCTAAAAAGACTGATGAAGTGTTTGAAACTGCCAGTGACACCTCCTTACCTGAGGTGTCTGTATTTGAAAATAAAAAGGCAAATGTAGAGTCTAGTGAACAAAATCAAGAACAGGCCTCTAAACCTATAAGACCAATTTACAAACCTATTAGGAAGCGAGTAAAATATGCTGAAATGTATAGAAACAGGTCATTTAGTCCTAGAGGTAATAAAAGAAACTGGAATCAGCTTAAATCTGAGCAACTAGGAGATGAATTTGTCATGTATAATAAATCTTGGTTTGTGTGTGGTAGCTTCTCTCATCTACAGGCTCACTGCAGACACCCTATGAGACCTCAACCTATCATGACCCCTAGAGCAGTTCTTCTTAAAACTGGCATAAAATCTTTGAATAATGCAAGGCCAGTTAATACTGCTAGACCACAAACCAGAGTATTTGGTGAAAGACCCAAAAGAAACTTTTAAAAATCATCATCTACTTCACCAAGGTCCTTTAAATCAGCACAAACCTTTAAATCTTATGATGAAAAAATTAAGTTTTACAAGAAAAAGGTTAATACTTATGAGCCAAGACTTAATACTGATAGGCCAAAAGTTAATACTTTTAAGCCTAAAATGAAACATGCGGGTTCTAAAGTGAATGCTGCAAAGGGAATCAAGGGCAATGCTGTTAATCCCTCAGCGTGTTGGGTGAGAAAGACCACTCAACCCAACTGTGCATCAGTTACTCTCTAGAAATATGATTACATTGATGCACGAGGCAGATCCAAGTCAGTGATGGCTTGGGTCCTCAAAAGGAACTAATTTCCTTTATCTTATGTGCAGGGACATTCCAAAAATAATGATGATCTTGGCTATTCAGACAGTGGGTGTTCCAGGCACATGACTGGAACTCTATCATATCTTTCAGACTTCACTGATTTGAATGGAGGATATGTTTCTTTTGGAGGAGGAATTGGTGGAAGAATTACTGGTAAAGGCGCAATCAAGACTGGTAATTTGGACTTTGAAGATGTGTACTATGTGAAAGAACTCAAATACAATCTGTTTAGTGTGTCACAAATGTGTGACAAGAAGAATTTTGTTCTGTTCACAGATACTAATTGCTTGGTTTTATCTCCTAAATTTAAGTTGCATAGTGATGATGAGGTACTACTTAAGTTTCCTAGGAAAAGCAATATGTACAGTGTTAATATGAAAAACATAGTGCCCAAAGACAACCTTACATGTTTAGTTGCTACAGCTTCTTTGGATGAATCTATGTTATGGCATAGAAGGCTAGGTCATGTGAACTTTAAGGTAATAAATCTTTTAGCTAAAAATAACCTTGTAAGAGGTTTACCCTCAAAAAGATTTGAAAATAAACAGACTTGTATTGCATGCCTCAAAGGGAAGTAGCATAGAGCCTCTTGTAAGCCCAAGGTTTTTAAGTCTATCACCCAACCACTTCATATGCTGCACATGGATTTATTTGGCCCCACAAATGTTAGAAACCTGAATTTTAAGAAGTATTGTTTGGTTGTGACTGATGATTTTAGCAGATTTACTTGGGTTTTCTTTATGAACACTAAGGATGAGACCAGTGAAATCCTTAAGTCTTACATAACTGCTGTAGAGAACCTAGCTGATAAGAAAGTTAAAATCATTAGGTGTGAAAATGGGACAGAGTTTAAAAACCAAGTGATGAATGATTTCTGTCAACTTAAGGGTATTAAAAGAGAATACAATGTAGCTAGAACTCCTCAGCAGAATGGGGTTGCTGAAAGGAGAAATAGAACATTGATTGAGGCTGCTAGGACTATGTTAGCAGATTCCAAGTTACCCACAACATTTTGGGCTGAGGCAGTTAATACTGCTTGCTATGTTCAGAAGAGGGTACTGATTGTAAAGCCTCATGGCAAGACTCCCTATGGCCTATTTTTACGTAGAAAGCCCACCCTAGACTTTCTTAAACCTTTTGGGTGTCATGTCTCTATTCTCAATACCATTGACCACTTAGGTAAGTTTGATGGAAAATCTGATAGTGGATATCTGGTTGGCTACTCATTGAATAGTAAAGCTTTTAGGGTTTATAATTCTAGAACCAGAAGGATATAGGAGAATCTGCACATAGAGTTTCTTGAGGACAAACCTAGTATACAGGGGCAAGGGCCAACATGGCTTTTTGATATTGATATGCTAACAGAATCTATGAACTATGTGTCTGTTTCTGTGGATTCTAACATGATTACAGGAGAAAAGCAAGGTCCTGACGCAGATTCTGATGATGATGTTGACTGCATCCTATTGTCCATTTGGAATGACAACTCAGTTGGAAGCACTTCTTTAGCGGAGGCAAACAAAGATGATGATCAGCCTCTAAAGACTAATGATTCCAATGCTGAAGTGGGTGCGACCAATACAGAAGACACAACGATAGAACCTCAAGTGATTAGCACTAATGTGGTTAATACTGATAAGCCACATGTTAGTACTGATGAGCCAGATATTAGTACTGATGGTCCTCACTTTATTCCATCAGTTAATACAGAGGTTCCTGATCCCTTTGGTGAAGCTGATGAGATTGATTTTACTAATATAGCTTCATCTTATGTTGTTCCTACTACACCACACAGAAGAATCAATCAGGATTATCCCTTGGAAAATATTATTGGGGATGTCAATGCTGAAAGAACTACAAGATCTAAATTTCAGCATAGTGAGACAGGATTCTTTAGTGCCATCTATGAAGAAAGAAATCATGGTGCCTCACAGACATGTCTCTTTGCTTGTTTTTTTCCCAAGAAGAACCAAAGAAAGTCTGCAAAGCTCTTGAAGATGAAGCATGGGTAGAAGCAATGCAAGAAGAGCTTCTCCAGTTCAAACTTTAGAATGTATGGGTTCTTGTGGATCTTCCTGATGGAAAGAGAGCTATTGGCACCAAATGGGTCTTCATAAACAAGAAGGATGAAAAGGGTGTGGTAATAAGGAACAAGGCTAGACTGGTGGCTCAAGGGTATACACAACATGAAGGGATTGACTATGAAGAGGTCTTTGCTCCAGTGGAAAGGATTGAAGCTATTAGATTATTCCTGGCCTTTGCATCATACAAAGACTTCACAGTATACCAGATGGATGTGAAGAGTGCTTTCTTCTATGGAAAGATTGAGGAGGAAGTTTATGTCTATCAATGTTAGCCTTAATAGTTTTTATTAGAAGTGATGGTCATTCATGTTTAGGAACTTTGTAACGTGTGTTAGATATCGTGCTAGAATAGTCAACGGGCTCGTGGATTGGGCTAAGCTAATTGGTTAAATGTTAGGGTATGTTAGCCGTTGGTATGCTCATATATCCCAAGCCCAATCCAAGTCCACGAAAAGCCCAAGCAAAGCCTTTAGGGTTTTAAGTTGCTTGTACTATAAATACCCCTCAAATGGTCATTTGAGGGGTGTGCTTGAGTGTGTGTGTGTGTGTGTTTTCCTTTGAAGCAATATAACATCTTATTGTTTTCTTTCTTCTCTCTATCTCTCTAAACATATACACGATCTATACATCAAGTCACCACTTTCTATTCTTTATCTTTCTATTCTATATGCATAACTGTTTCGTGAGTTTGTTATACGTGTTTGTGTTGATAAGGTATACGTGATAAAGGGGATTAACAATTGGTATCAATCGCCTAACAATGGTTTAGGAGTGTTTGTGTTTGTTTTGAAGGTTGGTACTGTACGCGTAGCTTTGTTATACAAGTTGTCACGCTTAAAGCTTTAATTTTTGCACTTAAAAATTCAAGATTCTTGTGGTTTAAGGTTTCTTTGGTGCTAAAGTTTTAGTTTTTTGCAAAAAGTTCGAAGCTTTACGCGTTTGGTTAAGTTTTAAACTCGTTTTTGGTTCATTGGTCATTTCTACTCGTAACTATTCTAAGCACTTTGGGTGAAAAAGGTCAACATTTTTGGGTTATTCGAGTGTTTTTAAGGCTATCTGTGCAAGAGAAATCGTTTGAATCGCTGAAATTTTTTTACGCGTAGGTCAAAACCCTAGTTCTACGCGTAAGAAAGTCAAACTACGAATAAGGTTCTACTCATAACTTTTTGGTGCAGATTCTTCGAGCTTAAACGGTGACTCAGTGCTTCCCTCACTTGGATAATTTTGTGGAACACTTCGACTTTTGGATATCCCTTACACTGTGATAGTGTAAAGGATTTTTGGGTAAAACCCTAATCTTACGCATAAGCTTAGACTTACGCGTAGATTACTTTACGCTTAAGTATTTATCCTACGCCTAAGCCTTGTCTTAAGCATAAGCTAAATCTTACGCATAAGTTTTCCTACGCCTAACTTTAAGTCTACGCATAAGATCCTACGCCTAAGGAATCCTAGGTCTAAGCTTCCTACGCATAAGATCCTACGCCTAAGCATCGTCTACTCGTAACTTCGTGTTTCTACGCCTAAGCTCTTTCTTCGCATAAAAAAAAATAAAAAAAAAAATAAAAAAAAATAAAAAAATTTGAGGAGACTAAACGTTCAATTTTTACGCGAGATTCAAATTTTGGTTTAACTGTGAAAATTTTGGTCAAAAATTCAAATTTTTGGGCCTAAATTCAAATTTTTCGGGTCAAATTTGGCGTCAAAATTGTCGTAACTCAAAATTTTCATACGATATTAGAATTGATTTTTATAGTGAATTTCAAATTTTGAAAAAAAAAATTTTACGCCTAAGAACCGAGTTTACGAGTACGACTTTCAGAAAAACTTCAACTGAGCTTAATCTTCATCAACCACAACTCCTTTATCGTTGAATCGATCCTACATCAACTTTATCAGAACATACCTTCATCAATGGCAACTCAACAAGACATTCATGCAGCCGGTGCCGAAAACCGTCCTCCTATGTTGGCAAAAGGTGGTTATCTTCAATGGATAAGTCGAATGCTTCGTTACATCAAGACAAAACCTAATGGAAAATTGATGATCAAATCCATTCAGGATGGACCCTTCAAGCCTCGACAAGTCCAAGTCCCTGAAAATGCTGATGCAACACCTCCCATCCCACCATCCTCTCATCTTCAAACTGAATCAGAATACACTGAAGAGGATCAGAAACAAGTCGATGCAGATGACATGGCAATTCATATTGTCCAACTTTCAAGGCACTGCTACTAGTAGTAAACCATTACCTAGGAACACTCTACAAAAGACTAGGGATTGGCTTGCATCTAAGAGTAGTTGCGCAAAAGAAAATGCTATGCCCTTAGAAAACAACACTAGGATCTCTAAGTCTTTTTCGAACAATATTGAATTTCCAAAAGACTGTAGTGACAATGTTAAAGCTGCTGTTTTAAACAAGAATATTGAATTTGTCTGTACTACATGTAAAAAATGTGTCTTTTCAGCTAATCATGATGCATGTGTCTCACAATATCTTAAGAAAGATAATTCTCGTGCCAAGGCACAATCCACTAAGAAACCAAATGGAAACAAGCCCGTTGATAAAAAGACAAACAAACAGACACCTAATAGGACGATCTCTTCAGGACGTAGTTTTTCTCAAAATGAGTCTTCCGCTGCATCTGATAAGAAAACAACTCCTAGATCTTACCTTAGGTGGATACCCACGAGCAAAGTTTTCAACAAAGTAGGTCTTAGATGGATTCCCACAGGAAAGATTTTTGATACTTGCACCAACACAGATAATAGTGACAATCATTTGGATACAGAAGTCGAATCCACTACAACCGTTGATAGTGATCACCCTCGCCGTGAGGAAACATGTACTTCTAACACTGTTATTTGTGAAAATTATTCTTCTGTGGATGCAGGTACTTGTAAAAGTGTTGAAGGTTCAAATACCCGATGTGGTAAAGAAGAACTTTATGCCAATATCGCATGTGGAAATCCTTTTCTTATTCCACTCTTAACTCCACTTTTACTTGTCCCAACTTAATCTTCTTTCTTCAAATCTTCAATGTAAATATTTTTGAAAAACAAAATACAAAATTTGAAAAACCAACAAAAGCAAAATACAAAAATAGAAAATTTTCAAAAAATACAAAAACATTATAAAATTTCTCAAAAATCCAAAAATATTCTTCTCACGACATGTCTCTTGTATAATCGATATTCTGTACGTTTCTGGAAATGTCATTCAACAATGATACGGGCATGTACAGATGCTTGAGCGAGAGTTCTTTAATTGTTTTCTAAAACATGTCGTTTCTCAAAATTTCTTCAATAATGGCTTTCGTATACGTCAGTACGAAACCCGGACTAAAATGATGACTTTTGATTATTTTTTCAAATGAAAACTCGTGCTTTTTAATGAAAATCATTAGTGTACGCTTCAGTGCACTACATTTAAAAATAGTGAGAAATCATCATCATCTTGAGCACCTTTTCAAGATTGTTCAAAAAGATTTTTCAAAATCTTTCAAAATATTTTGTGCTCAAGATAACTCCCTCTAAAAACCCTTTAATTGATTATGCTTTATTAATGGGGGAGTATAAAACAAAATGTTCCAAATTCATGCTTAAATTAAATCCGTTTGTCTCCCCAAAAGATTCTAAAAATGTTGTTTAATCCGATGATATCAAAAATATCATGAATATGCTATTTTTGAGGGGGAGGAGACGTGATTAAAATGTGATCAAAAATGTTTAATGATCGGTGTTTGAATCTCAAAATGAGCTCGACTCAGTCGGAACCAATGAATTGACGGGAATCAAAGTCAGTAAATGTACCATCTCGAGAAACGTTCTATGGACTTGACCAGGACGGGTAATAATTTCAAGCTAGTTCTCTAGTGATGTAAACGTGTCTCGAATCGGTCTAGTTCATTTAAAGTCGATCAATTCAAAACGTGCGAACTCTACCCTTTATGTGCAGATTTCTGTCAAAACTTATAAGCACATGTGAAGGGGGAGTGTTTCTGAAAATATAAAACTCACGGAGTGTTTCAAACATGTTTTCTATCATAAACACTCTGAGAGATTTTCATGAAAAATGGTTTTATGGCAACAATAGGACAGTCATGAAGTTATAAGGTGACTATTGATAGGAAATCCGTCCTATGATCCGCCAGAGCCGGAGGGATCTACCCAAGGACATCACAAATATTTAGTATTAGAAGTCCTTAGGAATGATTGAAAAAATGAGTAATGTGAGAAAGGAGAAAGAAAGGGTTGAAGAATTAAAAAGAAAAGTAAAAGAAATGGTGAAAAGAAATAGCCCTCCATAATCAACCTTAGGGCAGAAACCGGGTTCAATTCATCTGCTACTGGTGGTCACTTAGATGACGCTGGTATTGAAGACAAAGACGTCATGGACCCAGTGACGCACTACACCTAACCTTCTAGCCACTCAATTCCTCTAAAAAGGATTTGTTTCATTCTCACTGGGAACACTACATAATCTATCGACTTTCTTTTAGAGATTGTTGGTATTGAAGAAGGAGACCCTCTCCCTAGTCTCCGCTCAGGAAAACCAAAACGCACTATTGAGTCTAGAGCCACGAGATTCATCAAAAGATCTCTTAGGGACACTTGACATTTCATCATTTGTTGATCAACTAATAAGATCATCAGTGGTTCATATCGAGTCCTTCACAGATCTTAGCAATCTGTCAAGAACATTTATGAGAGGTTCACCACTGTGATCCTCAGTGATTGAATGGAAACTCCTGCCAGGGTCAACATCAAGCAGCCCTGACAGCAGGTCACTTCGGTAACTCCCCGTGGATTACGCTTAGTGTGTCTCAAACGGTCTACAGTCGTGGGGTGATGCTTCGGTGTACCTCAGCGACTCATCTGAACAGTTCAGGAACGGCCTCTGTGAGAATTAGAGACGTGTTTTTACACTATGCTGTTAACACCCTCAAAATTCAAACTCGTAAGTGCCGGAATCCGCTTATTACTAACTTGTTTTATGTTTTCTTCTTATGGAAGCTCCGGAGCCGATTGATCGTGCAGATTCACCACATGCTCATACCAACAACACATGAATGTTCTCATCAAAATCAAAGGCAACTCAAAGTTAAAGATGATTCTTCGTCAATGTCAAAGAATCTACAAAGTGTAAAGACTTGAGAACTTCATCATTGGTAACCAAAAGACAAATAGAAGTGTGAGCGTGGTGGAGAAAGACGTGGAGACACCTAACCAACGAAGTTGACAACGGCAGACAACCACTTTAATAGATCACAAAGGATGAAGGAACAAAGATTTAAGACTATTCTATATCTTCATACAAAGTTCAAGCTCGAGAAAAGTAAAGACCTAATCAAGTGGAGCATCTTTTGAATGACCACCCCTTAGGGGGAGATTGTTAGCCTTAATAGTTTTTATTAGAAGTGATGGTCATTCATGTTTAGGAACTTTGTAACGTGTGTTAGATATCGTGCTAGAATAGTCAACGGGCTCGTGGATTGGGCTAAGCTAATTGGTTAAACGTTAGGGTATGTTAGCCGTTTGTATGCTCATATATCCCAAGCCCAATCCAAGTCCACGAAAAGCCCAAGCAAAGCCTTTAGGGTTTTAAGTTGCTTGTACTATAAATACCCCTCAAATGGTCATTTGAGGGGTGTGCTTGAGTGTGTGTGTGTGTGTTTTTTCCTTTGAAGCAATATAACATCTTATTGTTTTCTTTCTTCTCTCTATCTCTCTAAACATATACACGATCTATACATCAAGTCACCACTTTCTATTCTTTATCTTTCTATTCTATATGCATAACTTTTTCGTAAGTTTGTTATACGTGTTTGTGTTGATAAGGTATACATGATAAAAGGGGCTTTACAGTCAACCTCCAGGTTTTGAAGATCCTAACTTTCCAGACAAAGTATACACGGTTCAAAAGGCACTCTATGGTCTGCATCAGGCCCCAAGAGCTTGGTATGAAACATTGGCCAAGTATATTTTGGGCAATGGCTTCAGAAGAGGGAAGATTGATCAGACTCTATTCATCAAGAATGTGAAGAATGATATTCTGTTGGTTCAGATATATGTAGATGACATTATTTTTGGCTCAACCAAGCAGGATTTATGTAGAGAGTTTGAAAAGTTGATGCATGACAGTTTTCAGACGAGTTCTATGGGAGAACTCACCTTCTTTCTTGGGCTACAGGTCAAGCAGAAGACTGATGGCATATTTATCAGCCAAGATAAATATGTCAAGGAGATTTTCGTGAAGTTTGGCTATGAAAACACAAAGATTGCAAGCACTCCTATGGAGCATAATAAGCCATTACTTCCAGATGCTGATGGTGAAGAAGTTGATCAGCATATCTACAGATCAATGATTGGCTCATTGATGTATTTGTCTGCCTCTAGACCAGACAATATGTTTGCTGTATGTGCATGTGCAAGATTCCAAGTCTCTCCAAAGCTTTCTCACTTGCATGCAATTAAAAGAATCTTTAGATATCTGAAAGGCCACGCACAACTAGGCCTTTGGTATCCTCAGGACTCTCCCGTTGATATGGTAGCCTACTTTGACAGTGATTATGCTGGGGCAAGTCTTGATAGGAAGTCATCCACAGGAGGATGTCAGTTTCTTGGTGATAGGTTGATTTCATGGCAGTGCAAGAAGCAGAGCATTTTGGCAAACTCTACAACTGAGGCTGAGTATGTAGCTGCTGCAAGTTGCTATGGTCAAGTTCTTTGGATTCAGAATCAGATGCTTGATTATGGGTATAATTTCATGGGCACTGTCATTTATATTGATAACAACAATACTATATGCATTATCAAAAATCCAGTTTTTCATTCTAAAACTAAACACATTGAGATAAGACATCACTTTATAATAGACTGTAATGAAAAGAAACTCATTTAGGTTGATAGAATTGATACTTAGTTTAATGTTGTAGATCTTTTAACTAAAGCTTTTGAATTGGGAAGGTTTCAGTACTTGGTCACAAGTATTGGGATGCTTCATCCATAATATGTCTTATCTCTCTCCATTTTGTAAAGTTTTGTGAACTGGTGATTAGTACTGATTGTTATCTGGTTAATACTGATTGTGTAATGTTAATACGGATTGGCAAGAAAATGTCTTGGATTATATTTCTTGGTTTTGGATTAACTTTTCAGGCATAACACAAGCAGTATGGATATGGTTTGGTGACTAAATGTTACAGCACATGTGGTTCTCTTTCTTATGCTCATTCTGAAGCCACAACATGATGGAACTTGCTGTAACTATGGACTTTGTGATGCCAAAGCATTATGTGGCATCTTGTGATATTAATGAACATGAATTAATGGTTTCAGTTAGTCAGATTCATTCTGCACTAACCCACTCTTTGCCATTCTAACTGTTTACAGATAATGTGACTAGCCTAAGGGGATCTGGCTTAGAGAATAGTGAGCAATCGTGAATCCAACACTTGTGTTGGAGGCAACACCTGCCACGAGCTGGAAACCCTGTCAGGAAGGCCCTTTTAATGGGACTATCCATCACAGGCAGTGCTATGCACTGAAACCATTGGTTTTCACCAAACCAGAGGCCAAGTAAGGCCGACCTTGATTAAGTGTCTGTCACCACACTTAATCCCTTCAAAATTGGGGTTTTAGTATTATAATTTCCAAACTATGAGATAATACTGATGGGTAAAAGTTAATACTGATGGTTATAAGTTAGTACTGATAAGCATAATTAGTAATGATGAACTAGCCGTTAGTACTTATTCCAAAAGTCTGTTATGCAATGATTACTTTTGCAAATAGATTTGTTACCGTCTGCTTCCTTATAAAAGGGTTTCCTAATTGGTTTCTCTTCACTTATTACCATAAATATTTATAAGGCGGTTCAACTAAAATTCTCCAAATCTCTATATATTGCATAACTTTCCATTTGCTTTCACCAAAATTCACTAAAGGCTTTTGCGAGTAAATCCCACTTAACTAACCCTTATTCTTCTTACTCATGGCTCCTATTGATTTTGTTGATAAGCACAACGTGGTGGCGGGCTTGAACTTGCCAGAAGGTAATGAAGAATTTACTGAGATAGTAGCCTTCCTTAATAGAAGAAGCATCAGGTTTGCTTTACTTTTAAATCCTACTATCTTATGTACCCCTGTCAGGAAGTTTTGGCAAACTGCAATTGCCTCAACAACTGAGGAAGGGGTACAACAGTTAATTGGTACAGTGGATGGCACATAAATTTTTATTACTGAAGCCTCTCTAAGAGAACATCTTCATCTTAGGGATGCTGAAGGTATTAGCACTTTACCAGCCAATGAAATATTTGAACAACTCTCATTGATGGGGTATAGACATGATGACACTTTCAATTTTCACAAAAGCAGTTTTTTCCCTTAATGGAGGTTTCTAATTCATACCCTCTTACATTTCTTGAGTCACAAAAGGACTGGCTGGGATGCTTTTCCCACAAACATAGCCACAGCCTTGATCTGCCTTACAACAGGCAGGGTGTTCAATTTTTCAAACTATATTTTTGAGGGTATGCTTAAAAATGCAGTCAGCAAAACCAAGTTTCTTATGTATCCCAGGTTTATACAAATATTTTTGGATCTTCAAAAACTAAACCTACAGCCTCACAGAAATATTTATCCTTCAAAACTACTCATAGCCAAAGTGTTTTCAAATATGTTAAGGGCTGTAATGGGGTTGTAGTGCCTTTGTTTCCAACTATGCTTCTTGCAGAGGGTGAAGGACCATCAAGCACAGGTGGCTCCCAACACACACCCACAAATCCTGAAAACTCTCCAAATCAACCACTTTCATCAACAAGTAGGCAATCCAGACAGGAGAGTGGGACAGCTGTAACACCCCCAATTTCGTGATACGCAGCGGAATTCAAACTGGGTGTTACTTCATGGCACAACAGTCATAACAATAGAAAACGAACTCTAATGGAGTCGTTTTAAAAGATTTATCATTCGATTTTTATAAATATCAGAGTTTACAAAAATGAGGTCCCAGTTGGTTCCATTGTTTACAAAATATAGTAAATAGGTTTTCGAATGATAATAAAATTTATAGCCTTCTTCAGTATCCTTGCTCTTCCGTGCCAGCTTCCGACATTATGGACCTGAAATACATGCTTAAAACTGTCAACACAAAGGTTGAGTGAAATTCATAGAGTTATGGAAATCAGTTGAACACATAATTTTTGTAGTGTGAGTTATAAATTCACACCAATGGTTTGAAAACCAAAAGAGATATTATTGCACTAAGCTCATGATACCGAAAACGTTAACAGCTGTCATAAAATAGTAACCGATGCCCTAATAGGTAATTTGCCAATAAACCTATAGATGTTCAAATAGAGTGCGTTTGTTTGCCTACCCGGTCAACACAAACGGGATTTGTCATTCCCGATAGATCTATCCACATTATGTACTGTAATAATAAAAGTGCTATTGCTCTCTCATGCAACAACGTACAACACTCAAGAGCAAAGCACATCGACATTCGACATCATTTCATCAGGGAGCAAGTAGAAAACGGTGTGGTGGAACTCTATTTTGTGAGGTCTGAATACCAGTTAGCAGACATCTTCACCAAAGCTCTTCCTAGGGAACGTTTTGAGTTTATCCTCCCATGACTTGGTCTAAAGAGTCTACAACCGGAAACACTCAAACGTCTTCAAGAGGAAGATGAGGAGTAAAGGATTTTCTTCAAGAAGCAAATAGAAAAATATAAAACTTTTAAAAATCCATAAAAATTTTAAAATCTTGAAAAATTAAAAAAAAAAAATATTGTCTTCTTGTCATGATTTTTCTCGATTCGATAATATCTACAGTCTTTGTGCTGTCATTCAAAGAATGACACGAGATTTTTGATGTTGTTCCAATGTTCATAAAAAAAATCAAAAAAAAAATAAAAAAATCAAAAATATTTTTGGGAGAAAGTGAAACAATGGTTTATATTTCAGGCAGTAACCCTTTTTTCTAAGAAACAACAGAGCCATGCTTTATCTTGTTTTTCAAATCTCATACTCTGATTCTATAAACAATTACTTACTATCCAATGAAAACTAATTGCTTTGAAAAATAACTCGGACTCTATTTTTGAAAATCATCTGGACTTAACGTTTGTCAAAAATATCTATCTCTCAATCAACAACTTATGTCATTGATTGAGGGGGAGAATAATTTCAACTAAATCAAAAGGTTATTTGTCATACAATTGTTTTCGAAAAGATAATCATGCATGTTTAATCAATAGAGTTTAAAGTCTCATAATCCGATCCTTATCAGTTAAAATATTTTCATAATCAAGTCACAATTCTCCTCAAAAGCTTTCAAAATCAATTTAAATCTACAGAGATCACAAATCTCAAATGATTAGAAAATTGTGATCGGGGGAGAATTTATGATTTAAATTGGATTTAAACTGATGATTCGATAAATGGTTTCACAAGTGTATTGCAAGCTTTCCTCCCCACATGTGCCAAACGATTTCAAATTTTCCATGCACATGTTGAGGGGGAGCATCCTTTTAAAACCACAAAGAATTGAAACATGATTGATTTGTCTCTAAGTGCAGGTTCCTTCTAATATGTGCAAAACTCTTTGAAACCTCGAGGCACATATTAAGGGGGAGCACACTTATGAAAACCTCATCCTTCCCCAATATGCTTTATCTACTTGATTTAATCAGGGAAGTGATGTTGATATCTTTTAGAAAATGGTATTCAAAGAAGTTAATTCTTCCTCTTGCCTCCATGTGCTAAAGCGATTTCGAATACATGATGCACTTGTTGGGGGCAGTTCTTTTTCTAAAAATATCAAAAACAATTCAGGTACAAAATGCTTTTATAATATATCACAAGTATCTGGATTGATTTTCAAATGATTTTCAATTGGTTCCAATGGCAGATAAACAATACCAAATAGACTGACCAAATTTACTTTATGTACGGTGGTATAAGGATGATAAGGTTAGGTATTTGTTCCCATGATCCGCCAGAACCGGAGGGATCTACCCAGGGACAATCCACTAGTTAGTGTAGAAGTCCTTAGGTATGATGAAAAAAGGAGAAAAGTGAGATATGGGAAGAGTGCAGACTGAGACTGAGCCAGTACTGGAATAAACCCAACAAGGTTCTAGTTATGAAGTCTTGGTAAGCACTGAAGGGGTTGAAGAATAAAAAAAAAATTGAATGTGAAAAACGGTGAAAAGAAATAGCCCTCCATTTATTCAACCTTAGGGCAGAAACCGAGTTCAACTCATATGCTACTGGTGGTTACCAAGGTAACATCGGTATTGAAGACAAGACATCATGGACCCAGTGACGCACTGCAATACATCTTCCCAAGCCACTCAAGTTCCTCTTAAAAGGGCTTGTTTTATTCTCACGGGGAACCTACATAATCTATCGACTTTCTCTTAGAGTTTGTTGATATTGAAGAAGGAGACCCTCTCCCTAGTCTCCGGCATAGGAACCAAATATGCACAATTGAGTCTAGAGCCACGAGATCATCAAATAAATCTCATTAGGACACTGTCAATGAAGACTCTCTGTTTCACACAATGTGGACAGAGAGATTATATCTCATGAGTCCTACGCATTATCCATGTGGTATTTCCAGAACATCTGAGTGATATGCAAACATATTCACAATGAAGATGGAAAGCCTTCTGGAGCCAACATCAAACAAGCTTCTGGTGGGTGGCATGTGAGATCTATCCAATAGATCAACAATGTGACAACTGAGCAGAAACAATGGGGCGATTCAATCCTTTTAATCAATCCTGGTTCAGGTTATGGATTGACGAATACCTTTGAAAAACCGGTCTTTGTGCTTAAAAACTCTTTTCTTTAGCACATCGACTGAGTACTAACATTTCAAAATAAAAGGTGTTTATGATTGATAATTGATTTTCATTAAAACCTTCGTTGTATTGCAAAAACAATTTCTATTGAGCGATACACGATTGCTTTTCAAATCTCTTTTTATCAATCAGTGAATCTTAATTCGCGGGCTCACTCACTCCGTGTTGTCTTCTTTGAGACGTTCCGGTTTGAGAACAGCTAGAACAGCTGCGAAACCCTGTCAAGGAAATTCTTCGGAATTATACCTGATCACAGGCAGTACTTGTACTTATCAACGGGAAACCGTGGGCCGTGTACCTCAATTCAACGAAAGTGATCAAAGACACTTTCGTGCGCTTTATTGCTAACTGTTGTATGCAGGTACACCCGACGTTTGCAGCTGATCAGAATGAAGCGGTCAATCCATAGACGCATGCTCACTCAACACTATCATCCCTAAAGAAATCATGATAAGTGCATCAATGACTCTGATATTTTCACTCCATGCTTCTGCTACGCTGCTGAAAATATCATGAATCAACTAAAGCTTCCGCTACTCTGATGAGAATATATCATGATCCAGAATGTGAGCATGTCGGTCCATAAGTCACAACATCACATAATACCAACATCACAATGGATGGGTCAGAGATTTATGTTAGCTGATGATCTCAATGCAGGCTCAAAACTCATCACCACGTGTATCAAGTTAAAGACCTCCACATTGATTATCCAAACATGCAATAATGAAGAATCAATGACTACAAGCTACAAAGCAAAGAACATTAACAAGAAACCAAGAACAATCTAATTGTAATATCAGTTTGTATTCTATGTATTTTTGAGGTGACCTCCCTTAGGGGGAGATTGTTAGGATTTAGTAAATCCAGTTATTAAAGAGTCGGTCACCTCAAGTATATGTAATCGTTAGAAAGCTCGTAGTCATAGATTAGTTAATGTTTAGTAGTATTCAGTTAAGTAACACTATGGAGGACGGACGGGTCTTTACCCATTGTATGCCTGATCCACAGTCCGTAGGTGGCGATTTGTGTAAGACTATAAATACTCTCTACCTCCCAAGGTAGAGAGTTGGAGCTCATAATAATACTTTCATTTTCTCTCACTAAGTTCCCAAACCTCTAACTCTTTCTCTCTCTAAAACCTCATCTTGTACGCCTCTTTTGATTGTGATATGATGTATTTGTGAAATCTAATATGTTACATAAAAGGAGATCCTAGCTAGGTTAATCAAAAACCAATACTTTAGCCGTATTAAGAAAATCTTCAAGGCTATAAACCCTAGTACTAGGAGAGTACTCGTATTATTAATCAATAATATTGAGGTTTTTGGTGTTATACTTGTGTTTACATTAATCTTCTAAGTGCATTCAAGTAGATTCCGTATACTTGTGTGCATATAAAACAAAGTTTCTCATTGTTGTTTTGGAACCATCTAAGGCAACTAACACGTTTACAAGCTAAGTGTTCTAGATCCAAGGTTTGGGACTCCACAAAGGCCAACAGCACCTTCGGTTCCCTTGAAGAAAATATGTTTTCAATTCATGAACTCCTTGTATCCACATTTGCGATTCACCACAGTATCATTCCGGTTGGTTTGATTAGCGGCTTCCTTTGTTTGAACCGCCTCAGCAGGTCGTGCAGCAAAAGCAGCACCAATATCATCAGTAACCAATCTCCGAATTGCATCAGGGGTCATCTCAGGAGTTGGAGTAGGTGTGGATATCGTCTTTGCCATTTAGGAAACAACTTAAAGCTAGATGTACGCTGCAACCATTTTTGTCATATCCAACTACTCTGTGCTTTGGTCTTAGTGAATTCACTAGGTGATGGCACTTTTGGTAGAGGATGTTTTTTAGCTATGGTGTCTTCTACATCATTCTTTGAAACTACACTATACACCTTTCCTAAAATAGATTTTGCAACTATAGTGGGCCTAGATGAAGGGCTAGTTATGGGTTTCCTAGAACGAGCTAAAAGAGAATTTGCAACACATTTTTCATGATTACCATACATCATACTTTTATGACAAAAAACACAAGATGTATTCACGTTTGAAACATTCACATAGTTATCATTCGTTAAACTGACAATACGATTACAATTTGCCAAATTTGAATCCAAATCAGATGCAACATAAGTTTTATTAGAATTTATAAGATGAACTTCTACTTCTGGTGCTTGATGAGTGCTTCTTCTATGTTGCCAGATCCTAGTGTTTGCTTTTGGTCTCTTATTCTTGGATCTTTTAACGCTAGTAGATGCAACTATTCCTGTAGAAGTGTAAGGAGTCAACTTAGTATCCTGAGTTTTGTCGAAAGTATTCTGCTTGAGAGATGTGTTATGGTATACATTCCTAGTGTAATCATGTTTGTGTTTACAAACTTTCATTTTGTAGTTTCTTTCAAATTTTCTTTTAAGTCAATGATGATCTGTTGTTGATCTTGAATTTTTTCATGTACGTGATTGTTTTTGTAACTTTTGTGATTGTAACAATCTACAAATTCATCATTTTCTTTCAAAAGTTGAGTCCGTGTTTGTTTTAAGCTATCAAAAACAATTTTATATTCTTGCTTTAAATGCTCAATTTCTTTTTCATATTTGTAATTTTGACACTTCAGAGCCACGTTCTCTTCATCAAGATATTCAACTTTTGATGTCCATGTTTTTTCGAAAGACTGTTGTTCCTTATGATTTTGCAAAGCTAACTCAGAATTAATTGTCTAATTTTGAAACCACTGAAGTCTGCGTTTAAGTTCAGAAATCTCAATTGAAAGTTTTGATTGGACATCACCATTTTGTGAAAAAATTCTCTCATTTTCCTCTTTTAACTTCTCAATCTCTTGTCTCAATAGTTTATTTTCCTCTTCTAATGTATGTTACACAGTGTGATTCTCAGCAATTAACACGTTATCGCAAGAAGAAGAATATTCACAATATACTACCACAGATGCAATATTAGCACAGAGAGAATCTTCCAATAGTTGATCAAACTCATTTTGAAGATTTTTGTTTTTGTATTTTTCGTTTGAAATTAAATTTCAACTGTGTTGAAAGCTTCAAGCATTGAAGCCACCTCTTATTTAAGTTCCCGTTCCTAGTGTGTTGCACAAAGACGCAAATGTGCGACGTGAGGTAAAATTTAAGTTTGAAACATTTTTCTTTGCTTTCTTGCATAAGCCGACTGAAAATTTGATATTTTAAACTCCGAAGTTTTTTCAATGTCGTTTCTAAAATTGAAATGTCTTCCATAAACGTTTGAAAGTAGCATAGTACTAAACAAGGTTTAGGGGTTTTTGGCAAAGATTCGTTGTTACAAGAGGACGGTAAAGGGTCATTATTTGTGCAACAGTGTCAACGGGACCTTCCACATAAGATGGCTCACTTATTTTAGAAACAGAACATGACTGTTTTTATGTGGCATGAAGTTTGAGAGAAGCATTTTGATATGTATAATCATATGGTATGATTCCAATTTGACGCAATTTTAATCGACTCTGATCTTTTTGTGCCCATTGTTCCTCACAATCATATGCAACAAGATGCATGCTTGGGTCAAAAAGACATTGAGCACTATACAATTTAGGTTTCTTCTTGAGAGTTGTGTTGAGAAAATGTGGGTGGTTGTAACCAAGATCAAAATGTTTAGAATCATCCGGACTCGATTGTAAAGTTGTCATTTCAATTTATGTAATTGAGTGGCCAATCTTATATACAATAGTTCCAAAATCTTTTAACCGTTTTTCTAATAGAAGGATTTCATCGATTTGGTCATCAATGCATTTCTTAGATTTCTTTTTGAATTCAGAAAAATTTGACTGATTGTTTGTAAACTCTTGTTTATTGTTTGAAAGTTCAGTTTGAAGATTTTAAATCTGTTTTTGAAGCTTAGCTTTTTCTTGTTCAATTTTTGAAATCTTTTCATTTTTTGAAACAACAAGTTCGTGCATTTGATGTTGGATATTTTATTCGTTAACGTAAGATTTTTGAAAGGCCACTTTAAAACATTCTTTTCTTTTGGTTTTTGTTTCAAAGTCATTTATCCATTTTTGACAACTCTGAAGTTTAGCATTTAATGAGGTAATCTCAGTTTTTAGGTTTTGGTTTATCTCATTACATTTTGCAGTTTAGGCTTGCATGGGCTGAAGTAGTGAATTAAAATTTTCTGAATCTGGACCATGCAAAGCTTCACTCTGTTCAACACACTCATTATTTTCATCGCCACTTTGTTCATCAAACGTAACCATAGGGTTAATTTGATCATCTTCATTAAGATTAAGTAATGAGTCACATTAAATAGATTGCTGCTCTTCATGTGCAGATGCAGATACAATCGCATTTTGAGGCATATTTCAGTGTCATGTACTTGAGATAAACCGTCCGTGTCATAGACATGCCCATTCTCTGTTTCACTTATGTGATGTTCCTGTATGTTGGCCATCAAGAAAGTTGTTGCATTTGCCTCCAAGGCTTCATATTCATCATCTGATAAAGTATCTGCCATAAAACCTTCCTGAGTTTCATTGCGATGTCCCCCTGCTTCATCCTTGTATGCCACTAGCATGACTTCTTTGTAGTAATCACCCCCTCTGGTTCGTGGTTCGGGATAGGCATTGGCTAGATGTCCTTGCTTCTTGCAGTTATAACAACGAAGAGTAGTTCCTGTAACCGTCAAATTCCCTGTGTCAACAACTTGAACGTTTTTCTTAAAATTTCCTACATTAATCATATTACCCAAACTCCCTGATGTTTCTTGACCATTCCCTGAGTTTCTACCAACCACTCGTTATCATCCTACGACCACTAGTTCTGTTTTTTACTTCAACTCTTCTACCATGTACAACTGCTTGATTCTTGGGATTAGATGAGGTGCGATGACGTTTGTTTGACTGAGTAGAGAATTTGGAGAAAGCGCTAGCAATAAATGCCATTCCTTGATTTCAAAGCATCAAAAGCTTCATCTAGGTCATCATCTGTTTGTGCATAGTATATAGCGTCTGAATTTTCATTTAGAAGAACATAATGAGTGGGTGTTGGTGGAGCATAAGCAAAGTGACGCTGTTGGTGATCAAAAGTGTAAAACCCACATTTTTGAAACGCGTTAAAATACCCAGAATACCCTTTAATCTCGAACTTAGAAAAGACGTTAATTATAAAACGTATACCTTATGACCATAACTTAAATTTTATATCGTTAACATCTGAACAATAAAATATATACGGAAATAAAACTTACGCTAAAATAAATTATACACGTTTATTTTTACGTCACACATTTTCTTTTTAAATTATCCCTAGCCGAAAATAATTACAAGGTGCACACAACGTATCGAGTCGAGGAAGGTGACCAAATTCGTGATTTGACGTGAATGTAGAAAGTCCCTTGATTGGTGGGTTTTTCCTCTTTGGTGCAACCCTTTTCTTGGCAACCATATAATACCGTATATCTTTTTCTTGTCACAATATCAAATCACAAAACAACTTCTCAAAAAGAAAACCCTAGCACATCAAAAAAATGACGGCAACATCATTATTCTCCCTTCCATTCAAATCAAAGCAAAAGAGGCTGCTTGTGTGCTTAGTTTCATGGGTTGCTGCTCCTGCTCGTGGTAATTGTTGCTGGCGTGGGCTGTTAATCCAAACAGGAGACTATGGACGTGGTCGTGACTTCTAGACTCGAAGGTGAGGCTGTCTTGTGTGGTCGTCGTGTGTGTTGCTAGGTTAAAGGAGGTCTTGGTCGTGAGCCTTTGGGTTCGAACCCATCCTGGTCATGGGTTGTGTCTCCTGGTCGTGGTCTGCTAGGTGTGATTTCTGCTCTTGTTGTGGGTTCGGCTCCTCTTCTCGTTCACGCATCAGGGGTAACAATATCACAAACTTTAGTTTATTTCTTCTTCATTCTTGCTGTTGTCGTATGGATTGGAACCCCATTTGAAGGCATGCACATCTTTTATAACTCACATAAAACGTTAAGCTTTGTCACATGAAATGTTAAGAAACTCATTAATAGTTCACATGAAATCATGGATAGAATAAAAGGGTTTTATATTATATTTTGACAATAGGTTCACAACGTGGGTGGACCTCATTTTGGAATACATGCACGTTAGAGAATTTCACAAGTAATCAGATTCATCATCTAGTGATTCTATTTATCACATAAGATAGTGCATGAAATAATGAGCATGACATATAAAATACTTAGTGAGTAAGTCCATGGATTCGACCACATTTATAATCATGGCTATGAATATGTTCGACCAAATCTTTTACGACTATACGCATGTCTCCTTTATACGAGATCGAGCTGAAATGGATTTAATATACGGGTAAATCTTGTTGGTTTTGTGTCGACTTGTATTTGTCAAATGGGTGTCAAATGGTTTCAATATTTTCGAATGGATTTATGTTGGGTTGAGGGAAGTCTCGACCTAGATCACATACACTAGGGGTCGTACATTTTGGTTAAGAATTGGATGCGAATTGTTTTCAACGCAAATGGAAATTGATTTGGACTAGAGTTTTCATGTGTTATTCGATTTAATAAAAGTTAAGAAGGTTAGCCTTGAAAATTAATAAAACTTGAAGGTTAATTGTTGACATGGTAAAGACATGGACTAAATAAGTAAAATGGGTAAGCATGCAATATTTACACTTAAGACCCGATACCTTGTAATAATTACGCTTTAAACCCTAAACTTGTGTAACTTGGCATAAATGATCTTTACACTATAATAATACTCATTTTTCATCACTTAGCTTAATATGACATCATAAATGACTAAACTTGCTAATTACGGAAACCGCTACTTTCGGAAAGTTACTAAAAGTGGAAACATGCTAAAAATGGAAAGCCGCCTAAAATAAGTAATTCGATCTTAATAAGCATTACCTAATTCATATAGGTTTCGGACGGCGGGATTGATTCATCGTGTGACTTACGTTCCTATTTTGCTTGCTTCGAATGAGGTACAGATATTCTATCCCTTTTCAGTAGGGATTTCTCCTGACTTTTCGATCCTTGACTTTGCTTCACTTATGATATTCCTTTGCTATGATTTTCTTATGCTATGATCCTTTTGATATGATTTCGACATAATCCTTGATATGACTCTGTTCGCTATGATATTTGTTTGTTATGATTCTGAACTTCTGATTATGAACCTTATGATTATGAACCATCTGATATGAACCTTTGATATGAACTTTGATATGAACTTTGATATGAACCCTTATGATATGAATATGTTTTGACCCTTCAGTCTGATACCCGAGCCAAATATGTTTTCCTAGTCATGAAGGTAACATGACCGTGTCATTGATGCACCAATGGCATGACTCCAGTGTGTACGAGTGATGATACACACCGTCCCCCATTATGATATGATATGATTATGAGCTCACTATATGTATATGATTTGGCCACTATGATATGTTCCGGGGGGGGAGTATGGATGCATCCTAGATATGATATGTTCGAGGGATTTGATCTGATACGTTTGTTTATGATATGATTTATATGGTGAATGATGTCGTGTGCAATACGCGTCTTCACAATTCTGGGAGCTAGCTACTCCATTTGTTACTGAGGTCTCCCCTCCTATTATGTATGGTATTCCGAAGTCACCCCTCCGAATACAATGGCTACTTATGATATGATATGATATGATATGTTTCCGGGCTCGGGTAGATTTCTGATAACCCTTACACTTTTGATAAACCTATATTGTACCTTCCGTATTCCCCAACGCACCATAATCTGTATTACTTGTTCATTACTCAATACCCTTATATGATTCACTTTTACCAAGATATAGATACTCCATTACATTGATCTGTCACACTTTCATTCCGTTACTTTAGACTATGGTTCCATTCACGTACCGGGTTATTATATGTCATTGGATTGATTATGATATTCATGTTTATACGACTACTGATTACTCTGTATGATATGTATGTATGCGATATAAGATTTACCTGTTGTCATCTGATGATATGCTATCTTACTGTTATGTGACCCTCTGAATTGTCTGGTGACCATGTTAGCGTGTAATCGATAGTTTTGTCTGTTTATTATGTGTACTTCTTTAAGTTAATCTCGTGGACTATGACTATCCGTTGTATCCTTATCTGCTTATTGTTGACCTGCCATGTTTACATTTCTGTCTATGCTATGGATTGATTTGGGTAAATGGTTCAACTTATAACGTCTTCCTTGTTAACTTGTTTAATTGCCCTGCTATGTCCCTAGTTCATTTCATTATAGTGTTCATATTGTATTCCTACTTGTTACGTGTGACTGCCATGTTTTGACTGCTGTTAGTACTTTCGCCGTTTTGATACTGGTCATGTTTTCAACTAAGGGTTTTTGACCTGTGTGATTGCCATGCTCACTTGCTAATTAATTGCTTCCGCTTGCCTTTAGATTTCTGTTTGTCTTGTATGTCTTCTGATTTTCCTAAATTTATTGTATGCCATATATATATATATGTTGTGTGGATATGACGCCTGCTATGCTTACTTATGTTTCAGTACTCGTATGTCTGGTTTGTATGTGCTTGTATTTATGTCATGGATGCTTTGCTTTGCTGCGTTCTCCTTGTTATTTGTTCTTTGGATATCTGTATAATTGTGTTCTGCAGGATCCTCATTGACTCATTACTCTCATTTCGCTGCGACTTTGTTATCCGTTTCCTTTATTTCATTTTGCATTTCAGATTTTATTTAGCTTTCGTTTTGTTATATCTGTTCACTGGGCTTTTTAAGCTCAGCCGCATTTCTTTTCCTGCGGCAGGTGTTAGGTTTGAAGATGGGCTGAGAGTTGGATTATCTGAGTGGACCAACCCTAGTTACCCTTTCTAGTTGGACTTATTTTGGTGGGCTATTCTTTTGAAATTTCGGTTTATTTTAGACATTTTGGATTTTGTAATTTTCCTTGTAAATCTTATGTTTAAATGACTTGGTACGTTATTACTTAAGACTTCCGCTTGTAAAATTTTACTTGTATGTTCTGATATGACACCAAAATGTGACACTTCTACCCTCGTCGGGTTGGGGCGTTACAATTATGGTATCAGAGCTAAGGTTTCGTCTTGTTGACCTTAGGATTGACCTGTGAGGACTTGGGTAGACACTAGGCTTCCGTCTGTTATGATATATTCCGATTCCTTTTGATTGTCGTTCAGATTTGACTTCGATAATCTTTTGTCTTCACTGTTTTGGTCTTCTTCTCTTCACATTCGATTTTATTATTTTGTCTTCGCACATCCGTTTGTCGATCGTTAGATGGAGACTACCCGTGGAGCCAAAGATGATGGTGCCGAACCTGTGTTGCTGCAACAGTCTCTGAGTTGGAGAGGTTCGTGAAGCAGAAGCCACACCCGACTGCCGTGCTGCTGGAGGCATCAGGATGCTGCTGGAGGAAGCTGGACGGACCAACCAAAGATGCAAAATACGGAGACAAGATTCAACCGGTGGCTGAGAGGGTTCATCTACTTCATATGATTTGTGCGTGACTTGTGTTACTCCTATTCGTTTGTCATGCGTTTATACTTCACATGATTTGAGGCGGTTTGATATCCTGTTAAGTGATTCTGATCGGTATTGCTTTTCTTGATTTGTTCGGAACTCGGTTTGAATCGTGAAGCTTTATCGTTTGGTATTTTGTTAATATCTCAGCTTTTCTTTTGGATCGTCAGTAATGAGTTATGAGGAACCCTTTCGAGCTAGTTGGTAGCCTTCTCTCTTTTGTGGTATGGTAAGTTGGTTGATGTGTTATGTGCTGTATGTGTATGAATCTGGTCTGCTCTGGTATGTTACTTGATATCTGTATGTGATATGTTTTGTGTGATTTTGGTTATGTGGTTTGTCATGACCCGAGGCAGAATATGATGACAATAAGGACTTGTTATGTGATGCAAGTATTATGACGCCTGATCAACGTGATAATACCGAGATCATATAATTTGACCTTATTGAAATCATACGACATCTTGGGAAATGTCTGGGGTTGGTACGTGAATGGAATATGACTTATATCCTTTATTTGTCACTCCTCATGTTCGTTTGAAATTCTGCACCTCCTTGCGAGATTCTCACTAACATCTGTTACATATAAGTTTTGTACGCTTTGGATCCGAAATCATTCTGATCTGTGCGAGACTAAGAATTGTTACGTCTGCCTAAACATGTATGTCTCTGGGTACCTCTGTGACTTCAATTTTCGAGGACGAAAATTTTTCTTTTAGAGGGGAAGAGTTGTAAAACCCACATTTTTGAAACGCGTTAAAATACCCAGAATACCCTTTAATCACGAACTTAGAAAAGACGTTAATTATAAAACGTATACCTTATGACCATAACTTAAATTTTATATCGTTAACATCTGAACAATAAAATATATACGGAAATAAAACTTACGCTAAAATAAATTATACACGTTTATTTTTACGTCACACATTTTCTTTTTAAATTATCCCTAGCCGAAAATAATTACAAGGTGCACACAACGTATCGAGTCGAGGAAGGTGACCAAATTCGTGATTTGACGTGAATGTAGAAAGTCCCTTGATTGGTAGGTTTTTCCTCTTTGGTGCAACCCTTTTCTTGGCAACCATATAATACCGTATATCTTTTTCTTGTCACAATATCAAATCACAAAACAACTTCTCAAAAAGAAAACCCTAGCACATCAAAAAAATGACGGCAACATCATTATTCTCCTTTCCATTCAAATCAAAGCAAAAGAGGCTGCTTGTGTGCTTAGTTTCGTGGGTTGCTGCTCCTGCTCGTGGTAATTGTTGCTGGCGTGGGCTGTTAATCCAAACAGGAGACTATGGACGTGGTCGTGACTTCTAGACTCGAAGGTGAGGCTGTCTTGTGTGGTCGTCGTGTGTGTTGCTAGGTTAAATGAGGTCTTGGTCGTGAGCCTTTCGGTTCGAACCCATCCTGGTCTTGGGTTGTGTCTCCTGGTCGTGGTCTGCTAGGCGTGATTTCTGCTCTTGTTGTGGGTTCGGCTCCTCTTCTCGTTCACGCATCAGGGGTAACAATATCACAAACTTTAGTTTATTTCTTCTTCATTCTTGCTGTTGTCATATGGATTGGAACCCCATTTGAAGGCATGTACATCTTTTATAACTCACATAAAACGTTAAGCTTTGTCACATGAAATGTTAAGAAACTCATTAATAGTTCACATGAAATCATGGATAGAATAAAAGGGTTTTATATTATATTTTGACAATAGGTTCACAACGTGGGTGGACCTCATTTTGGAATACATGCACGTTAGAGAATTTCACAAGTAATCAGATTCATCATCTAGCGATTCTATTTATCACATAAGATAGTGCATGAAATAATGAGCATGACATATAAAATACTTAGTGAGTAAGTCCATGGATTCGACCACATTTATAATCATGGCTATGAATATGTTCGACCAAATCTTTTACGACTATACGCATGTCTCCTTTATACGAGATCGAGCTGAAATGGATTTAATATACGGGTAAATCTTGTTGGTTTTGTGTCGACTTGTATTTGTCAAATGGGTGTCAAATGGTTTCAATATTTTCGAATGGATTTATGTTGGGTTGAGGGAAGTCTCGACCTAGATCACACACACTAGGGGTCGTACATTTTGGTTAAGAATTGGATGCGAATTGTTTTCAACGCAAATGGAAATTGATTTGGACTAGAGTTTTCATGTGTTATTCGATTTAATAAAAGTTAAGAAGGTTAGCCTTGCAAATTAATAAAACTTGAAGGTTAATTGTTGACATGGTAAAGACATGGACTAAATAAGTAAAATGGGTAAGCATGCAATATTTACACTTAAGACCCGATACCTTGTAATAATTACGCTTTAAACCCTAAACTTGTGTAACTTGGCATAAATGATCTTTACACTATAATAATACTCATTTTTCATCACTTAACTTAATATGACATCATAAATGACTAAACTTGCTAATTACGGAAACCGCTACTTTCGGAAAGTTACTAAAAGTGGAAACATGCTAAAAATGGAAAGCCGCCTAAAATAAGTAATTCGATCTTAATAAGAATTACCTAATTCATATAGGTTTCGGATGGCAGGATTGATTCATCGTGTGACTTACGTTCCTATTTTGCTTGCTTAGAATGAGGTACAGATATTCTATCCCTTTTCAGTAGGGATTTCTCCTGACTTTTCGATCCTTGACTTTGCTTCACTTATGATATTCCTTTGCTATGATTTTCTTATGCTATGATCCTTTTGATACGATTCCGACATAATCCTTGATATGACTCTGTTCTCTATGATATTCGTTTGTTATGATTATGAACTTCTGATTATGAACCTTATGATTATGAACCATCTAATATGAACCTTTGATATGAACATTGATATGAACTTTGATATGAACTTTGATATGAACCCTTATGATATGAATATGTTTTGACCCTTCAGTTTGATACCCGAGCCAAATATGTTTTCCTAGTCATGAAGGTAACATGACAGTGTCATTGATGCACCAATGGCATGACTCCAGTGTGTACGAGTGATGATACACACCGTCCCCCATTATGATATGATATGATTATGAGCTCACTATATGTATATGATTTGGCCACTATGATATGTTCTAGGGGGGCGTATGGATGCATCCTAGATATGATATGTTCGAGGGATTTGATCTGATACGTTTGTTTATGATATGATTTATATGGTGAATGATGTCGTGTGCAATACGCGTCTTCACAATTCTGGGAGCTAGCTACTCCATTTGTTACTGAGGTCTCCCCTCCTATTATGTATGGTATTCCGAGGTCACCCCTCCGAATACAATGGCTACTTATGATATGATATGATATGATATGTTTCCGGGCTCGGGTAGATTTCTGATAACCCTTACACTTTTGATAAACCTATATTGTACCTTCCGTATTCCCCAACGCACCATAATCTGTATTACTTGTTCATTACTCAATACCCTTATATGATTCACTTTTACCAAGATATAGATACTCCATTACATTGATCTGTCACACTTTCATTCCGTTACTTCATACTATGGTTCCATTCACGTACCGGGTTATTATATGTCATTGGATTGATTATGATATTCATGTTTATACGACTACTGATTACTCTGTATGATATGTATGTATGCGATATAAGATTTACCTGTTGTCATCTGATGATATGCTATCTTACTGTTATGTGACCCTCTGAATTGTCTGGTGACCATGTTAGCGTGTAATCGATAGTTTTGTCTGTTTATTATGTGTACTTCTTTAAGTTAATCTCGTGGACTATGACTATCCGTTGTATCCTTGTCTGCTTATTGTTGACCTGTCATGTTTACATTTCTGTCTATGCTATGGATTGATTTGGGTAAATGGTTCAACTTATAACGTCTTGCTTGTTAACTTGTTTAATTGCCCTGCTATGTCCCTAGTTCATTTAATTATAGTGTTCATATTGTATTCCTACTTGTTACGTGTGACTGCCATGTTTTGACTGCTGTTAGTACTTTCGCCGTTTTGATACTGGTCATGTTTTCAACTAAGGGTTTTTGACCTGTGTGATTGCCATGCTCACTTGCTAATTAATTGCTTCCGCTTGCCTTTAGATTTCTGTTTGTCTTGTATGTCTTCTGATTTTCCTAAATTTATTGTATGCCATATATACATATGTTGTGTGGATATGACGTCTGCTATGCTTACTTATGTTTCAGTACTCGTATGTCTGGTTTGTATTTGCTTGTATTTATGTCATGGATGCTTTGCTTTGCTGCGTTCTCCTTGTTATCTGTTCTTTGGATATCTGTATAATTGTGTTCTGCAGGATCCTCATTGACTCATTACTCTCATTTCGTTGCGACTTTGTTATCCGTTTCCTTTATTTCATTTTGCATTTCAGATTTTATTTAGCTTTCGTTTTGTTATATCTGTTCACTGGGCTTTTTAAGCTCAGCCGCATTTCTTTTCCTGCGGCAGGTGTTAGGTTTGAAGATGGGCTGAGAGTTGGATTATCTGAGTGGACCAACCCTAGTTACCCTTTCTAGTTGGACTTATTTTGGCGGGCTATTCTTTTGAAATTTCGGTTTATTTTAGACATTTTGGATTTTTTAATTTTCCTTGTAAATCTTATGTTTAAATGACTTGGTACGTTATTACTTAAGACTTCCGCTTGTAAAATTTTACTTGTATGTTCTGATATGACACCAAAATGTGACACTTCTACCCTCGTCGGGTTGGGGTGTTACAAAAAGCATGGTTTGACTTGGGATAAGGAGTTGGATATCCATGTGCCATGAGTGTCATCGAATCAGTAATTGGTGTCGGTGGTAATCCGTGTGTACCACAAGTAGCTCTGTCTTTAATAACCTCCAACTGATGATGTTTTAGATGATCATAAAGCAAGCCATACTTCACACCATGAAGATCTTTGACTTGTCGAACAAAGGTTACATACTTGTGTCAATCAGGTCCTACAGAGTTCAGAAACTTTGTGTTGATTGCAATGGTTGGCAGATGAATCATGTTTCTTTCCAAATCATTGACAACATTTGTTAAGAAATGATAATATGATTCTAGTGATTCCCCAGGTTCAATGGTGAACACATCAAAGTTATGATACATTTTAGACTCCATGTTGATTTTGTTAAGTTCAGTTCCTTCCATCAAGAGATGTACATGTTCCCACATAGCTTTAGCAGTATTTGTTGCATGGCAATTTCATCAGCTTCAAGGTGAAGTAGTTATTCTGGAGTTAACCTGCTAACTGGAACAATTGTCATAGTTTCAGGTCTTGGTGGAACGGCTGTGGGGTCTCCCGAAACAGTTTCAGTTGGCATCTGAAAGGGTCCTTCTAGTATCACCTTCTTAAGATACTTACCATGAGGTTTCTTTAGTTCCATGTACCTTAGAAATCTACTTGCCCGTTGCACATAGTTTCCTGGTGAAAGAATTGGAGGACGTGTAACACCCCCAAAATCATAATGTAACAGCGGAAGACTATTTGGGGTATTACCTAGAGGATCATAGTCATAAGATATAGAAAACGAATCTAAAGAGGCGTTTTCAATAAAAGATTGTTACCATTTCATAACAGCTCAATGTTTTAGATCACAAGAGAAAATACCACAAGTTTTGAAGTTACACAAAAGATAGTTCAAAAGTTTGAGAAATGATAACTTTATTTAAAACACCACTTCCAGCATCCCATTCCGTCCACTCCGTGCCTCCGAGATTTCCTTGTTAGTACCTGAGATAAACATGCATAAAAAGATCAACAAAATGTTGAGTGATATTCATAGGTTTAGTAAATGGTTGAACACAAGTTAAAGATGATAATTGCTTCAAAGACAGTTACCATAGAAAAACAGAGATTATTATGCACTAAGCTCATGACACCAAACTAACTGCATACACCTAATTACTGGTGTAAGTAATAAAATTGCCCCAGAGGTAATAGCCAATTACCTAGAGATAATCAAATATGGTGCGCTCCGGTTATTTCCGATAACCGAGTCGGCATCAATTCCCATAGTACTATCCACAATATTTGCGTTCACTCGCAAGTGATTTAGTAATCAGTAAATATTAGGCATGATCAAATAAGACTACTCGAATATGCATAAATGTTTATGCAAGAAAAATGAAATGTACATGCTAAAATGCTCAACTTAGCTCAAATAAGTTGTGATAAACAATCTAGTTTATTGATATGAAGATTAAAAAAAGTGAAATTTTACAAGTGGCTACATGTTAGGATTTAGTAAATCCAGTTATTGAAGAGTCGGTCACCTTAAGTATATGTAATCGTTAGAAAGCTCGTAGTCGTAGATTATTTTATGTTAAGTAGTATTTAGTTTATGTAACACCGTGGAGGACGGACGGGTCTTTACCCACTGTATGCCTGATCCACAGCCCGTAAGGTGGCGATTTATGTAATGACTATAAATACTCTCTACCTTCCAAGGTAGAGAGTTGGAACTCATAATAAGATTTTTCTTTCTCTCACTAAAGTTCCCAAACCTCTAACTTTATCTATCTAAAACCTCTTATACGCCTATTTGATCTTGTGGTTTAGTGTGTTTATGAAATCGAATATGTTACAAATGGTATCAGAGCCATGGTTTGATCATCTCTTACATATTCTTGGATTTCTAGTGGTTTTTAGATGGTTTTAGAGTTTGAAAAACTTTAGTGGTTTTTGCATCATTTGGATCATTTCTAGTGTTAAAGTTTGAATCTTGGGTGTATTTTTGTGTTTAGAATCATTGTATGTTCTTGGGTTTTGATTTGGTAAGCTTGAATCATCGTGGTTGGGTTGTTTTTGGATTGAAAAGTGGTGTTTGTGAGATTTTCTAGCTAGCGACTTGAGCCACGGATTGTTTTTCTAGCTAGCGACTTGTTGTGTAAGTTGTTAGCGAGTTGTAGTTGAAGTTCTTAGCGACTTGATCCTAGCGACTTGTCTATTGAGACAAGCCGACAAACAGTACACTTAGTGGATTCTCCACTACGGGTAGCGACTTGGTGAAAGTTAGCGACTTGTACTTAAGTGTGTTAGCGACTTGGTGTTAGCGATTTGGTGCCTAGCTAGTTGCTATTTAGCGACTTGATAACTTAGCGATTTGGTGCTTAGCGAGTTGTTCTTTAGCGACTTGCCTGTGTCTTTGCGACTTGGCATTATAGCGACTTGATAGTTAGCAACTTGGTTCTTAGCGACTTGGTTCAAGGTTTCTTAGCGACTTGGGTGATTTTTGCTTATAATACGGTTTTCTCTTGATTTAGTAAAATCCCGTGAAAGAATCTATTTCCTGGTTTAATCATTGAGTTATAAAATCCTGTGAAATCTTTAAACATGTCTACCAACGTACCTACAATTATCTCCACTGTTGCCGAGGATGTTCAAGCAGCTGGTTCAGATACTCGTCCACCCATGCTTGACAGAACTGACTACGACTCTTGGGCTAAAAGAATCAGATTGTACTGTCTTGGAAAGGAAAATGGGGTCAACATTCTCAAATCGATTGATGAAGGACCTTATCAGATTGAGACTATAAGAAACTTAATTGATACAGCTGTAGATGGAACAATGATCTATGGAATAGACAGACCAAAGACATATGATGAGCTCGATGATAAGGAGAAAAAGAGATTTGATGCTGATATCAGGGCTTCTAACATCATACTTCAAGGTCTTCCAAAAGATATCTACAAGCTGATCAATCACAACACCGAAGCCAAGGAAGTGTGGTATAATGTCAAGATGCTTCTCTCAGGTTCTGAATTAACTATGGAAGACAGAGAATCACAACTCTATGATGAATTTGAGCACTTCAAGATGAAACCAGATGAGAGTGTCTATGAGTATTACGTGAGATTCCACAAGCTTGTTAATGATATGAGGAACATCAGAATGACTATGCCAAACATTCAGCTGAACTCAAAGTTTGTGAACAACATGAATCCCGAATGGCACAAGTTTGTCACCACTGTGAAGCTAACCAAAGGATTGAAGAATACAAACTATGAGCAACTCTATGCCTTCCTTCTTAAGAATGAGAGACATGCTATGTTTGAAAAAAGGATTCTTAATCAGTTCAAAACCAACCAGGGAGAGATAAGCTCATCAAATGATTCAACTGCCTTCTACTCAAACATTGGAATTACCACCAAAGCATCTCAAGTTATACCCATGGGTAATGGTAATCACAAACTCATTCCCGATCTAATGTTCAAACAAGCTGATGCGGATGCACAGGTGGAAAACTACATCAATCAACTGGCTCTCATGATCAGTCAAAACATGAACTCTCTCCCACACACCAACAACAACCTCAGAACAGCATCTAATCCATACAATCAGGCCACTGTCAGAGATGGGAAGGTTATGGTTCAACCAGTTCAAGAAAGGCAGTATGAACAAGGAAGAGGTAGAGTTGATAGAGGGTATGTGGCAAATCAGAATAGGGGAAGGAATGGAAATCAAGGACAAGTAAAATCGATCAAGTGTTACAACTGTGGTGGTGAGAGACATATTGCAAGGAACTGCACATCGCCAAAACGCCCTCAGAATGCAGAGTACTTCAGGGATAAGATGTTGCTTGTGCAAGCTCAGGATAATGGTGCAGCTTTGGATGAAGAGGAGTTGTTGTTTCTTGCTGAGGGAAATGCTAAGACATATGATGCAGATGTGGATGAGCAGCCAATTCAGGAGATATGCCACAATCATCAGAATGCCTTTCAAGTCGCTGATTGTGATGCATACGACTCTGACGTTGATGATGAACCTACTGCACAAACAATTTTCATTGCTAGCATTTCTCCAGTGGTCCCTTCTAAAGTCTCTTCATCACCACAAGCTGGTCCATCCAAAGACAAAATCATTTCTGAGGTATTAAAACTATACGATGATGCTGACATGCAAAAGATGCATAACAAAGTACAATCAACTGAAACTATTGAGTCAGATATTGAAAATATGGGTAATATCAATGTTGTCCCATATGATCAATATGTGAAACAAAGTGAAAGTGAGAGTGTACCAAGTGATGCATCGTCAATGATGACTATGTTTTTGATGAATTCACTGCATGTGCCCCTGATGATTCTGTTGTCTCTGAACTGAATGCCTATAAAGAACGTGTTGCTATTTACGAACAACGTGCTAAATTTGAGTTGACCACCCGTGAGCAGGAGATGGATGACCAAATGCGTACAATTATTAGAAAAAGTAATTTTAGAGAAGAAGTATTAAAACAAGATTTAAACTCCTTACAAGAAAAGCTTTCTAAAACTGCTAAGCAAAAACAAGAACTTCAAGAAAATGTGAAAATGCTTAAGCAAGAATTCAATTCTAAGGAATCAAAACTTTTGAATGATTTTTCTAATCTGAAAACTTTGAAAAAAAAACTTGAAAAGAAGTTGTACGTACAAGGGAACACCATTCAGACTGCTCACATGATCACTAAGCATAGAGTCTTAAGCGATAAACATAACATTCCCCTTGTTGAGGAACCAAATCCAGAGGTCATTAAAAAGGCTAGAAGTGCTCATAAGGTTATTTATGATGGCAATGAAATCCTTAAGCCTAGACAGAAACCTAGTTGCGCTGAGTGCACTGAGGAAGATAAGAAATCAGATGAAGTCACTAGGGAGAAGATGAACAAGAAACTAGATGATCCTAAATGTAAAGAGAAGAAAATATTTATCATACCCCATGACTACAAGAAGGAAAACTGGATTTCCTTGAACATGTTTAAGCCTCAAACGTTGTTAACTCCCGAACAAGTGTTCTGGAAAAAGGATTTATATAAGCAAAAAGCAGAGAATCTTGTTGTTACAAACCCTCCCCTTAGGAAAATGCCTTCAGCGACTGTGTATCCTCCAAATACACCAATGCATCTAGTTCCTAGAACTACTGCCACTAAAAGCAAGACATTAATCAGTCAATATGTCATATTACAATTATTTGTTGATTTTGAGAAAACTTGTAAGAAAAGGATCACACCCACTGGGATAACTGAAGGGGAAAGGGGTTTTGAGCAAACAAAAGAATGCTATTTAACTGAGGTCATGCCTTTCTTTAAACAATTAAAAGGTCAATTTGAGAGTCTTAAAAAGAGGATGGATTTAGATATTAAAGAAATGGAAAAGGAATTTGATGCGATGATTGTTGAGGTTAGTGACTATGAGCGAGAACTAAAATATAATGAGATTGAGAGGAAGAACTTGCATACCTTGAATGAGAATCTTATTTCTGAATGTATTGCTCAAGATGTGTTTTACACTGCTACAAATTGTTCCATTAATGCTTCTTAATTTCATGAATTATCTGTTGCTCTGAAAGTCTCCCATGATCGTGTCCTTGAGCTTGAAAAAACTAACTCTAAACAACATAATAAGGTTGAACAGGATGATCATGATAACCTGGTAAAACAGTTTTCTAAATTGGAAGTTGAGCATCTTGCTTTGCAATTAAAATATCAACATCTGAAAGAAAATGTTAAAACCTCAAATATCAAGACATCCTTGGATGTTCCTGAATTTGATGCAGTTTTTGAAATTAGCAAACGTGATGAACAGATTCGAGCTCATTGTAACACGATCAGAAAGTTGAAAGCCCAAATTTCTCAATTAAAGGGTGAAATGAACAATGTGACTGGCTCCTAAATGCCTCCTCCTTTAGATTCTCGGAATTCTCAAAATTTTCATCTTCAAAACTTGGTTAATGCTTTACAAAAGGAAAATGAGAGTTTTCTAGAAGAAAATGAAAAGGTTAAACATCATTTCAATGAGTTATTTGAGTCAATAAAAGTCACTCGTAACAAAAATAATGAAAAAATAACCTCGTTGCAAAAGGAAATTGAGAATCTGAAGAGTCAAGTAAAAGGGAAAATGCCAATGACAAATGGGGAGAATGGTGCTTCAAAGGTTCATGTCTGTAATAAATATGCTTTGACTGTGAAATATGTTCCTCCTCATCTTAGGAATAACAAACTTGCTATTCAAACATATTTCTCATACCTTAAGGACAGCCTAGAATGTCTCCGTGAGATTGTAGAAGAGGATAAGTTAGAGAAACCACTTGATAATGCAATTGGCCATGCATGCTTATATGCCAAACGATCTCAAGAACTTCTAGAATGCTTAATTACAATATGCCCTAAAACCTTAGGTGAGCAAGTCAATCCCTTGATACCTTGTTCTATGCCTAGTGCCAAGCATACAACTCATTCAATGCCCAATGTCATGAATGTGAACTCTAGTATGCCTTCAAGTAGTTCAGATCCCAGCACATCTAAACAGAAAATGCAAAAAGTAGCAAAACCAACTAATGTTGCCATTCCCTCTACAGGAGTAATCAGTGACATTAAAGCGAGCAGGTCAAAGTCTCAAGGCAATACAAGGAATGATAGGACCTTGCAAGCTAAGAATGTGCATTGGAAAAGAATAGAAGATCACCCTAGGAACACTATGTTTGAGTAGAATAAAACGAATCGTGTTGATTCTAGTATTAGCTATAAGCGTACTGTAATTAATTCGAATTCTGCTACTATATGCAAACCATGTAATGATGTCTGCTTGAATTCTGTTGCTAATCATGAATGTGGTATGAATGTTTTGTCTAATGCTATCAAATGCCCAGTTAAAACTGTTAATGCTAAAAATCATGCTAAAAAGGCTAAAAGGCAAAGACGTAAGAAAGTTAGAAAACAGTGGAAACCCACAGGGAGAACATTTAGTAAGATAGCCTATCAATGGATACCTTTTGGTCATAAGATTAATCAGTTATTCCCTCAATCTGATAAGACAATGCCCTCTAGAAAATGGATGCCTACTGGTAGAACTATTCCCTTAAGAAGTGAACATACTTTGAATAGGTCAAATACAGACACCAGCACTGCATCTATTCCTAATGATTCTATTGATTCTATTTCTAATGTGGGTGTTCCAATCACTGTTACTAACCAAATGGAACCCATTCTTGATGGGGATCCCAATTATCCAGTTATCCATTCTTGTTTGTGTTCAACTGCAGATCATTCAAATCGTTCTGTGGTACCTGGACTCAGGCGGTTCCAAGCATATGACTGGAGACCGGTCGTGGCTCATGAACTTCGTGAGTAAATTCATCGGGACAGTTAGATTCGGGAACGACTATTTTGGAGCCATTATGGGTTATGGAGATTATGTGGTTGGTAAAAGTGTAATTTCAAGGGTATATTATGTGGAAGGTCTTGGTCATAATTTGTTTTCTGTTGGTCAATTCTGTGATTCCGATCTAGAAGTGGCTTTTAGAAAACATACTTGTTTTGTTAGAGAACTTGATGGTGTGGAATTATTAAGAGGTACTCGAGGTTCAAACCTATACACCATCTCTATCGATGACATGATGAAGTCTTCTCTAATTTGCTTGCTGTCAAAGGCTTCTAAAACAAAGTCTTGGTTATGGCATCGTCGTCTCAATCACTTGAACTTCGGCACCATAAACAATCTTTCCAGAAAGGATCTTGTCAGAGGCTTACCCAGATTAAAATATGAAAAAAATCATCTGTGTTCAGCTTGCCAACTGGGAAAAAGCCCGAAATATGCCCACAAACCAAAACCCACAAACTCAGTAATGGAAGTTCTTCATACCCTTCATATGGATCTGTGCGGACCAATGAGAGTTCAAACGATAAAGGGGAAGAAATACATTCTAGTAGTTGTTGATGACTACTCTCGATTTAATTGGGTAAAGTTTTTGAGGACAAAGGATGAAACTCCAGATGTCATCATCAAACTAATCAAACAGCTTCAGGTTCGACTCAAAAATACAGTCAGAATTGTTCGAACAGACAATGGCACAGAGTTTGTTGACAAAGACTTAATTCAGTTTTATGAAAGTGTTGGAATCAGTCATCAAAGAAGTGTTCCACTAACTCCTCAACAGAACGGTGTAGTTGAAAGACGAAATCGAACTCTTGTGGAAGCCGCAAGAACAATGCTAATTTATTCAAAGGTTCCAATGTTTTTATGGGCTGAAGCCATTGCCACTGCTTGCTACACCCAAAATCGTTCCCTTATACACACCTCTCATGGAAAAAATCCATATGAACTTGTTCATAAACGAAAACCTGATCTCTCCTACCTTCGTGTGTTTGGTGCCTTGTGTTATCCAACAAATGACGGTCAAGACTTAGGAAAATTAAGAGCAAAGGCAGATATTGGAGTTTTTGTTGGTTATGCACCAAACAAGAAGGGTTACAGAATCTACAACAAGAGAACCCGAAATATCATGGAAACAATTCACATTACGTTCGATGAGCTGAATGGTCAAATGGCTCCTGGACAATCCAGTTCTGGACCCGCACTTCAAAACAGTCCCATTGGTTCATCCCTTGTACCAATTTCCTCTCCAGCAACTCCATATGTACCTCCAACTGAAGATGATTTAAAGAAATTGTTTGATCCGATGTTTGATGAACACTATGAGTCAAGTGCTAATGATCTGTCAATTCCTACAACAGAGGCTGCTCATATCCCTGTAAATGAAGTCAATCCTTCAGTCTCAATATCACTAAGTCAAGAAGCGTCTGCTGCTGATCACTCTGTCTCATCAACAAATCATCAATCTTCAAATGTACATCATGGAACTGTTTCTGGCATCAATGATGAAGTTAATCCCTTTGCTACTCCTGAAGATGCTCCATTTGAAAACATATTTGCTCTTGAATCATCATCAGAACCATCTTCTTCAGGAGACATCGACTCTGCTACTTCAGTCCCTCAACAACAGCCACATGAACACCTCAGAAAATGGACTCACGATCATCCATTTGACAACATCATTGGAAATCCCTCTCGTCCAGTATCCACACGGAAACAACTTGCAACTGATGCCTTATGGTGCTTCTTCAACTCCGTACTCTCTAAGATCGAACCAAAAGATGTTAAAACCGCCATGAATGAAGACAGCTGGTTCAATGCTATGCAAGAAGAAATTCATGAGTTTGATCAACTTGATGTATGGGAATTAGTACCTGCTCCAGATTGTGCTATGATCATTGCTCTAAAATGGATCTTCAAAGTGAAACTTGATGAGCATGGTGATGTGTTAAAGAACAAGGCTCGATTGGTTGCAAAAGGATACCGTCAAGAGGAGAGTATTGACTTTGAAGAATCATTTGCTCCTGTTGCTCGTATCGAGGCAATCAGAATATTCTTGGCTAATGCTGCAAGTAAGAACATGATAGTCTATCAAATGGATGTAAAGACGGCGTTTCTTAATGGAGATCTTAAAGAAGTCGTCTACGTCAGCCAACCTGAAGGCTTTGTGAATCCAGAACATCCTACTTACGTTTATCGTTTGAAGAAGGCTCTTTACGGTTTAAAGCAAGCACCAAGGGCATGGTATGATACACTATCAAAGTTTCTTCTATCTACTGGATTCAGCAAAGGAGCAGTTGATCCGACATTGTTCACCAGGAAGTCAGGCAAACACTTAATTCACGTTCAAATTTATGTTGATGATATCATCTTTGCCTCGACTGACCCCAATGAGTGTGACCGTTTTTCAAATGAAATGGGTTCTAAATTTCAAATGTCAATGATGGGATAAATGTCATTTTTCTTGGGATTACAAATTTCACAAAGTCTGGGAGGCATTTTTCTAAATCAATCTAAATATGCTAATAAAGAAATTTGGATTTGATTCTAGTGACCCTGTTGACACTCCCATGATTGAACGTACTAAACTAGATGAGGACCACTCAGGGATCATGGTAGACCATACAAAATATCGTAGTATGATTGGATCCCTGATGTACCTCACAGCTAGTAGACCAGACATCTTGTTCGCTGTTTACATGTGTGCCAGATACCAGGCTAAGCCTACTAAAAAGCACCTTGAAGCAGTTAAACGGGTCTTTCGGTATCTCCAAAGAACCATCAATATGGGACTTTGGTACCTGAAGGACACCGGTATATCACTAACAGCCTATGCAGATGCTGATCATGCAGGATGTCAAGATACTCGTCGAAGTACGTCTGGAGGTGCTCAGTTTTTGGGTGATAAGCTTGTGAGCTGGTCTTCAAAGAAGCAAATGAGTACTTCTATTTCCTCTACAGAGGCTGAATACATAGCCATGTCATCTTGTTGTGCTCAAATCCTATGGATGAGATCCCAATTATCTGACTATGGCTTTGAATTCAACAAAATCCCTCTGTACTCTGATAATAAAAGTGCTATTGCTCTCTCGTGCAACAACGTACAACACTAAAGAGCAAAGCACATCGACATTCGACATCATTTCATCAGGGAGCAAGTTGAAAACGGTGTGGTGGAACTTTACTTTGTGAGGACTGAATACCAGTTAGCAGACATCTTCACCAAAGCTCTTCCTAGAGAACGTTTTGAGTTTATCCTTCCACGACTTGGTCTTAAAAGCCTTCAACCAGAAACACTCAAACGTCTTCAAGAGGAAGAAGAGGAGTAAAAGGTCTTTCTTCATTTATCTCTTGTACATATCTTTTTGAAAAACAAAATACAAAATTATAAAACCTTCAAAAAGCAAATACAAAAATATAAAACTTTTAAAAATCAATAAAAAATTGAAAAATCTTGAAAATTTCCAAAAAGATTGTCTTTTTGTCATGTTTTCCTCGATTCAATAATATCTACGGTCTTTGTGCTGTCATTCAAAGAATGACACGGGACTTTAGATATTGTTAAAAAAAAATCAAAAATATTTTTGGGAGAAAGTGAAACAATGGTTTATTGTCATTTCAGGCAGTAACCCGCTTTTCAAAGAAAGAACAGAGCTATGCTTTATCTTGATTTTCAAATCTCATGCTCTGATTCTTTAAACAAATCCTTACTATCTAATGAAAACTAATTGTTCTGAAAAATAACTCGGACTCTATTTTTGTAAGTTATCTGGACTTAACATTTGTCAAAAATATTTATCTCTCAATCAACAACTTATGTCATTGATTGAGGGGGAGAATGATTTCAATTAAATTAAAAGGTTATTTGTCATTCAATTGTTTTCAAAAGATAATCATGCATGTTTATAAAATGGAGTTTAAAGTCTTAAAATCCGATCCTTATCAGTTAAAACATTTTTCATAATCAAGTCACAATTCTCCTTAAATGCTTTCCAAATCAATTTAAATCTACAGAGATCACAAATCTCAAATGATTTGATAATTGTGATCGGCGGAGAATTTGTGATTTAAATTAGATTTTTACTAATAATTCGGTAAGTGGTTTTATAAGGATGTACAAGCTCTCCTTCCCACATGTGCCGAACGATTTCAAATTTTCCATGCACATGTTGAGGGGGAGCATCTATCTTAAACCACAAGGATTTGAAACGTGATCAATTTATATCAATGTGCAGGTTCCCTCTTGTATGTGCAAAACTCTTTCAAACCTCAAGGCACATATTGAGGGGGAGCAAGCTTAAGAAAACCTCATCCTTCCCTTATATGCTTTATCTACGTGTTTTGATCAGGGAAGTGATGTTGATATCTTTTAGAAAATGGTAATCAAAGAAGTTATTTCTTTCTCTTGCCTCCGTGTGCACAACGATTTCAAACATTTGATGCACATGTTGAGGGGGAGCTCTTGTTCTAAAAATATCAAAAACAATTCAGGTACAAAATGCTTTGATATATCATAAGTATCTGGATTGAGTTTCAAATGGTTTTCAATTGGTTCCAATGGCAGATGAACAATTCCAAATAGACCGACCAACTTTACTTTATGTATGGTGATATAAGGATGATAAGGTTAGGTATTTGTTCCCATGATCCGCCAGAACCGGAGGGATCTACCCAGGGACAATCCACTAGATAGTGTAGTAGTCCTTAGGTATATTGAAAAAAGGAGAAAAATGAGATATGGGAAGTGTGCGGACTGACACTGAGCTAGTACTGGAATAAACCCAACAAGGTTCTAGCTATGAAGTCTCGGTAAGCACTGAAGGGGTTGAAGAATGAAAAAGAATTGAATGAGAAAAGGGTGAAAACAAATAGCCCTCCAATTATTCAACCTTAGGGCAGATACCGGGTTCAATTCATATGCTACTGGTGGTTACCAAGGTAACATCGGTATTGAAGACAAGACGTCATGGACCCAGTGACGCACTGCATTTCAACTTCCCAAACCACTCAAGTTCCTCTTAAAAGGACTTGTTTCATTCTCACGGAGAACTGACATTATCTATCGACTTTCTCTTAGAGATTGTTGATATTGAAGAAGGAGACCCTCTCCCTAGTCTCCGATATAGGATCCAAATATGCACAATTGAGTCTAGAGCCACAAGATCATCAATAAATCTCATTAGGATACTTTCAATGAAGACTCTCTGTTTCACACAATGTGGAAAGAGAGATTATATCTTGAGTCCTACGCATTATCTTTGTGGTATTGCCAGAACATCTGAGTGATATGCAAACATATTCCCAATGAAGATGGAAAGCCTTCTGGAGCCAACATCAAACAAGCTCCTGGTGGGTGGCATGTGAGATCTATTCTATAGATCAACCATGTGACAACTGAACATAAACAATGGGGCGATTCAATCTTTTGAATCAATCCTGGTTCAGGTTATGGATTGACGGATACCTTTGAAAAACCGGTCGTTGTGCTTAAAAACTCTTTTCTTTAGCACATCGACCGTGTATGAATATTTCAAATCAAAAGGTATATATGATTGATAATTGATTTTCATTAAAACCTTAGTTGTATTGCAAAAACAAGTTCTATTGAGCAATACACGATTGTTTTTCAAATCTCTTTTCATCAATCAGTGAATCTCTATTCGCTGGTTCACTCACTCCGTGTTGTCTTCTTTGAGATGTTCCGGTTTGAGAACAGCTAGAGCAGCTGCGAAACCCTGTCAAGGAAATTCTTAGGAATTATACCTGATCACAGGCAGTACATGTACTGATCAACGGGGAACCGTGGGCCGTGTACCTCAATTCAATGAAAGTGATCAAAGACACTTTCGTGCGCTTTATTGCTAACTGTTGTATGCAGGTACGCCCGACGTTTGCAGCTGATCTGAATGATGCGGTCAATCCATAGCCGCATGCTCACACTACACATTCACTTCTAAAGAAATCATGATTAGTGCATCAATGACTCTAATATTTTCACTCCATGCTTCTACTACGCTGCTGCCAATATAATGAATCAATAAAATCTTCCGCTACTCTGATGAGAATACATCATGATCTAGAATGTGAGCATGTCGGTCCGTTTATCACAACATCACATAATACCAACACCAAAATGGATGAGTCAGAGATTAATGTTTGCTGATGATCTCAAAACTGGCTCAAAACTCATTATCACGTGGATCAGTAAAATACCTCCACTTGGATTAACCAAACATGCAATGTGAAGAATCAATGACTACGAGCTTCAGAGCAAAGTTCTACATCAAGAATGCAAGAAGAATCTTTTAATGTAATATCTGTTTGTATTCAATGTATGTTTAAATGTGTGTTTGAGGTGACCTCCCTTAGGGGGAGATTGTTAGGATTTAGTAAATCCAGTTATTGAAGAGTCGGTCACCTCAAGTATATGTAATCGTTAGAAAGCTCGTAGTCATAGATTATTTTATGTTAAGTAGTATTTAGTTTATGTAACACCGTGGAGGACGGACGGGTCTTTACCCACTGTATGCCTGATCCACAGCTCGTAAGGTGGCGATTTATGTAATGACTTTAAATACTCTCTACCTTCCAAGGTAGAGAGTTGGAGCTCATAATAAGATTTTTCTTTCTCTCACTAAAGTTCCCAAACCTCTAACTTTCTCTCTCTAAAACCTCTTATACGCCTATTTGATCTTGTGTTTTAGTGTGTTTATGAAATCCAATATGTTACACTACAATACATACCCCTTAAGAGAATTCCGTCTCGGAATTTTAGTTTAAGGTGGTTGTCGGAGTTGAATTTTCAAATAGATGTGGGTACTTAACACGCATGGTGTCTTCACGCTCCCACGTGTACTCCGGTCCTCTCTTGGAGTTCCATCTAACCTTGACGATAGGAATGCGACTTTGCATAAGTCGCTTAACTTCCCTATCCATGATTTCAATTGGATCTTCAAAAAAGTTGAGCTAGTCATCGAGCTTAATCTCTTTTAGTGTAACATATTGGATTTCACATACACATCAAAACATGATCACAAGTAGGCATATAACTTAAGGTTTTAGAGAGAGAAAGAGTTAGAGGTTTGGGAACTTAGTCAGAGAAAATGAAAGTATTATTATGAGCTCCAGCTCTCTACCTTGGGAGGTAGAGAGTATTTATAGTCTTACACAAATCGCCACCTACGGGCTGTGGATCAGGCATACTGTGAGTAAAGACCCGTCTGTCCTCCACGGTGTTACTTAACTAAATACTACTTAACTTTAAATAACTACGACTACGAGCTTTCTAACGATTACATATACTTGAGGTGACTGACACTTTAATACTTGGATTTACTAAATCCTAACAATCTCCTCCTAAGGGAGGTCACCTCAAATTACATTGAATACAAACAGATATTACATTAAGATTGTTCTTGGATTCTTGTTCCTGTTATTTGCTCAGTAGCTCGTAGTCATTGATTCTTCATTATTGCATGTTTGGATAATCTAAGTGGAGGTCTTTAACTGATCCACGTGATTATGAGTTTTGAGCCAGCATTGAGATCATCAGCTAACATAAATCTCTGACTTTTCCATTGTGGTGTTGGTATGATGTGATGTTCTGACATTTTGACCGACATGCTCACATTCTGGATCATGATATATTCTCATCAGAGTAGCGGAAGCTTTCGTTGATTCATGATATTGGCAGCAACGTAGCAGAAACATGGAGTGAAAATATCAGAGTCATTGATGCACTTATCATGATTTCTTTAGAGATGAATGTGTAGTGTGAGCATGTGGTTATTGATTGACCGCTTCATTCTGATCAGCTGCAAACGTCAGTCGTACCTGCATACAACAGTTAGCAATAAAGTGCACGAAAGTGTCTTTGATCACTTTCGTTGAATTGAGGTACACGACCCACGGTTCCCCGTTGATCAGTACAAGTACTGCCTGTGATCAGGTATAATTCCTAAGAATTTCCTTGACAGGGTTTCGCAGCTGCTCTAGCTGTTCTCAAATCGGAACGTCTCAAAGAAGACAACACGGAGTGAGTGAACCAGCGAATTGAGATTTACTGATTGTGAAAATGATTTGAAACACAATCGTGTACTGCTCAATAAAGTGTTTTTTCAATACAATGAAGGTTTTAAGGGAAATCAATTATCAATCATGAACACCTTTTAAATTTTGAAACATTAATACAGAGTCGATGTCCAAAGGAAAAGAGTTTTTAGGCACAACGACCGGTTTTTCAATGGTATCCGTCAATCCATAACCTGAACCAGGATTGATTCAAAAGATTGAATAGCCCCATTGTTTCTGTTCAGTTGTCACATGTTTGATCTATTGGATAGATCTCACATGCCACCCACCAAGAGCTTGTTTGATGTTGGCTCCAGAAGGCTTTCCATCTTCATTGTGAATATGTTTGCATATCACTCAGATGTTCTGGCAATACTACAAGGATAATGCGTAGGACTCTTAATATAAAATCTCTCTTTCCACATTGTGTGAAACAAAGAGTCTTCATTGATAGTGTCCTAAAGAGATTAATTATGATGATCTCGTGGCTCTAGACTCAATTAGTGCACTTTTGGTTCCTAAGTCGGAGACTAGGGAGAGGGTCTCCTTCTTCAATATCAACAACCTCTAAGAGAGAGTCGATAGATTATGTAGGTTCCCCGTGAGAATGAAACAACCCCTTTTAAGAGGAACTTGAGTAGCTTGGGAAGTTGTAGTGTAGTGCATCACTGGGTCCATGATGTTTTGTCTTCAATACCAGTGTTACCTTAGTAAACACCAGTAGCATATGTATTGAACCCGGTTTTTGCCTTAAGGTTGAATTATTGGAGGGCTATTTCTTTTCACCCTTTTCACATTCCAATTCATTTTCATTCTTCAATCCCTTCAGTGCTTACCGAGACTTCATAACTAGAACCTTGTTGGGTTTATTCCAGTACTAGCTCTGTCTCAGTCCGCACTATTCCCATTTCTCATTTTTCTCCTTTTTTTCATCATACCTAAGGACTTTTACACTATCTAGTGGATTTTCCCTGGGTAGATCCCTCCGGTTCTGGCGGATCGTGGGAACGAATACCTAACCTAACCATCCTTATATCACCATACATAAAGTAAATTTGGTTGGTCTATTTGGTATTGTTCATCTGCCGTTGAAACCAATTGAAAACCATTTGAAAAATCAATCCAGATACTTGTGATATATTATCAAAGCATTTTGTACCTGAATTGTTTTTGATATTTTTAGAAAAAGAGAGCTCCCCCTCAACATGTGCATTGTGTATTTGAAATCGTTTTGGCACACGGAGGCAAGAGGAAGAATTAACTTCTTTGATTACCATTTTCTAAAAGATATCAACATCACTTCCCTGATCAAATCAAGTAGATAAAGCATATTGGGGAAGGATGAGGTTTTCATAAGTTTGCTCCCCCTCAATATGTGCCTCGAGGTTTGAAAGAGTTTTGCACATATTAGAAGGAACCTGCACTTAGAGACAAATCAATCACGTTTCAATTCTTTGTGGTTTTAAAAGGATGATCCCCCTCAACATGTGCATGGAAAATTTGAAATCGTCTGGCACATGTGTGGAGGAAAGCTTGCTAAACACTTGTGAAACCATTTATCAAATCATCAGTTTAAATCCAATTTAAATCACAAATTCTCCCCCGATCACAATTTTCAAATCATTTGAGATTTGTGATCTTTATAGATTTAAATTGTTTTTGAAAGCTTTTAAGGAGAATTATGACTTGCTTATGAAAACATTTAACCGATAAGGATCACTTATGAGACTTTAAACTCCAATAACATGCATGAATATCTTTTGAAAACATGACAAATAACCTTTTGATTTAATTGAAATTATTCTCCCCCTCAATCAATGACATAAGTTGTTGATTGAGAGATCGAGATTTTGACCGATGTCAAGTCCAAGTGAATTCCAAAAATTTAGTCCGAGTTATTTTGTTTAACATTGTTTTCATTAGATACCAAATATTTTTCAGAAGAATTTATAGAAGGAAAAATATTTGTGAAAGAAACATTTGTCCTTTTGGTGACAAACATTTGTTTTTAGAATCAAAGCATGAGATTTGAAACATACGTTAAAGCATGACTCTGTTCTTTCATTAAAAACGGGTTATAGACTGAAATGACTATAAACCTTTGTTTCACTTTCTCCCAAAAATAATTTTTGATTTTTTGATTTTTTTTTAAGAACATTCTAACAACATCTAAAGTCCCGTGTCATTCTTTGAATGACAGCACAAAGACCTTAGATATTATCGAATCGAGAAAAATATGACAAAAAGAAAATGTTTTTTTTTTTTTTTTGAAAATTTTCAACATTTTTAAATTTTTATGGATTTTTGAAAGTTTTATATTTTTCTATTTGGTTTTTGAAGGTTTTGTAATTTTGTATTTTGCTTTTCGAATAACTATTTACAAGAGATATATAAAGAAAGACCTTTACTCCTCGTCTTCCTCTTGAAGACGTTTGAGTCTTTCCTGTTGAAGACTCTTTAGACCAAGTCATGGGAGGATAAACTCAAAACGTTCTCTAGGAAGAGCTTTGGTGAAGATGTCTGCTAACTGGTATTCAGCCCTCACAAAATAGAGTTCCACCACACTGTTTTCTACTTGCTCCCTGATGAAATAATGTCGAATGTCGATGTGCTTTGCTCTTGAGTGATGAACGTTGTTGCATGAGAGAGCAATAGCACTTTTATTATCACAGTACAGAGGAATTTTGTTGAATTCAAAGCCATAGTCAGATAATTGGGATCTCATCCATAGGATTTGAGCACAACAAGATGACATGGCTATGTATTCAGCCTCTGTAGAGGAAATAGAAGTACTCATTTGTTTCTTTGAAGACCAGCTCACAAGCTTATCACCCAAAACCTGAGCACCTCCAGATGTACTTCGACGTGTATCATGACATCCTGCATGATCAGCATCTGCATAGGCTGTTAGTGACATACCGGTGTCTTTCGGGTACCAAAGTCCCATATTGATGGTTCCTTGGAGATACCGAAAGATCCATTTAACCGCTTCAAGGTGCTTTTTGGTAGGCTTAGCCTGATATCTAGCACACATGCAAACAGCGAACAGAATGTCTGGTCTACTGGCTGTGAGGTACATCAAGGATCCAATCATACTATGATATTTCGTTTGGTCTACCATGATCCATGAGTGGTCCTCATCCAGTTTAGTACGCTCTATCATGGGAGTGTCAACAGGGTCAAAAGAATCAAATCCAAATTTCTTTAAAATCTCATTTGCATATTTAGATTGATTTATAAAAATGCCTCCGGGACTTTGTGAAATTTGTAATCCCAAGAAAAATGACATTTGTCCCATCATTGACATTTGAAATTTGGAACCCACTCATTTGAAAAACGGTCACATTCATCGGGGTCAGTCGAGGCAAAAATAATATGATCAACATTTATTTGAACGTGAATTAAATGTTTTCCTTACTTTCTGGTGAACAATGTCGGATCAACTGCTCCTTTGCTGAATCCAGTAGATAAAAGAAACTTTGATAGCGTATCATAGCATGCCCTTGGAGCTTGCTTTAAACCGTAAAGAGACTTCTTCAAATGATAGACGTGAGTAGGATGCTCTGGATTTACAAAGCCTTCAGGTTGGTTGACGTATACGACTTCTTTAAGATCTCCGTTAAGAGAAGCCGTCTTTACATCCATCTGATAGACTACCATGTTCTTACTTGCAGCATTAGCCAAGAAGATTCTGATTGCCTCAATACGAGCAACTGGAGCAAATGATTCTTCAAATTCAATACCCTCCTCTTGACGGTATCCTTTTGCAACCAATCGATCCTTGTTCTTTAAAACATCATCATGCTCATCAAGTTTTACTTTGAAGATCCACTTTAGAGCAATTATCATAGCACAATCTAGAGCAGGTACTAATTCCCATACATCTAGTCGATCAAACTCATGAATTTCTTCTTGCATGGCATTGAACCAGCTGTCTTCATTCATGGCGGTTTTAACATCTTTTGGTTTGACCTTAGAGAGTACGGAGTTGAAGAAGCACCATAAGGCATCGGATGCAAGTTGTTTCCGTGTGGATACTGGACGAGAAGGCTTTTCAATGATGTTGTCCAATGGATGATCATGTGTCCATTTCTAAGGTGGCCATGTGGTTGTTGTTGAGGAACTGAAGTAGCTGAGTCGATATTTCCTGATGAAGATGGTTCTGATGAAGATTCAGGAGAAAATATGTTTTCAAAGGGTGCATCTTCAGCAGTAGCAAATGGATTAACTTCATCATGGGTGCCTGAAACAGTTCCATGATGTACACTTGATGATTGATGATTTGTTGATGAGACAGAGTGATCAGCAGCAAGCGCTTCTTGACTTAATGACATTGAAACTGAAGGGTTAACTTCATTGACAGGGATAGAAACAGCCTCTGTTGATGGAATTGAAATATCATTAGCACTTGGCTCATAGTGTTCATCAAACATTGGATCAAATAATTTCTTCAAATCATCTTCTGAAGGAGGTACATAAGGAGTTGTTGGTGAGGGATTAGTAACAAGGGTAGAACTGATAGGACTACTTGATGAAGTTTGAGATGCGGGTCCAGAACTGGATTGTCCTGGAGCCATTTGACCGGTCAGCTCATCAAACGTAACATGAATTGTTTCCATGATATTTCGGGTTCTCTTGTTGTAATTCGGTATCCTTTTGCATATACTACAAATACTCCAATGTTCGCTTTAGCTTTTAGTTTACCTAAATCTTGACCGTCATTAGTTGGGTAACATAAAGCACCAAACACACGAAGGTAGGATAGATCAGGTTTACGTTTATGGACAAGTTCGTATGGAGTTTTTCCATGAGTTGTGTGAATTAGGGATCGATTTTGAGTGTAGCATGCAGTGGCAATAGCTTCAGCCCATAGAAACATTGGAACCTTTGAGTAAATCAGCGTTGTTCTTGCGGCTTCCACAAGAGTTCAATTTCGTCTTTCAACTACACCGTTCTGTTGAGGAGTTCGTGGAACACTTCTTTGAGGACTGATTCCAACACTTTCATAAAATTCATTGAGTTCTTTATTAACGAACTCATTTCCATTGTCAGTTTGGAAGATTCTAACCGTTTTGTTAAGTCGGACATGCAGTTGTTTAATAAGTTTAATGATGACATCTGGAGTTTCATCCTTTGTTCTCAAAAACTTAACCCAAGTGAATCGGGAGTAGTCATCAACCACAACTAACACATATCTATTCCCGTTAATAGTTTGCACTCTCATGGGTCCACATAAATCCATGTGAATAGTATGTAAAACTTCCATAACTAAATTTGTAGGTTCCTTACAACACCCGGACCTAGGAATTTCAATGAAACCCGTGAGGCATGGAAAAGCAAGCCCGACTTCTACTGGGGACAAACCAAAGAATTCACCTCTAATGATTTCTCATGGCCCCCACCTAACGGTCCTAACCAACAAAACATCGAAGGGATGTTGCAAAACCTAGTTGCATCCCAAGAAACCCAAATGGCTAAGCTCTCGGACCGCTTTAACAATCAACAAGCCGAGATGGATAGGAAGATAGACAACCTTTTGAAAGCCATAGCCAATAGTGATAGGAAGGTTAGTGCTATCTCAACTTCAGAACCTTCAGGTATAGAGATTAAGGATCCAAGGAAGCTAACTAAGCACGTTCAATTCGTCAATACCATCGCCTTAGTGAAACCTGATAGAACAGATGACGAAGAGGACCATACACTTGTGAATAATGAAACACCCGAGGAAGTAGATGAAGTAGACATTGACTATTTCAACAAATTTCCTACGGAAGAAGAACTATCTCGCCACCCTCACTTAGTGCGTGACCTCCGTCACATGTATGTTAGGAAAAGCCCTAGAATCAAGTTTGGGAACCCGTGGAATCTTAACATACCATGTTGCATAGGACACCTTTTTGTGGCAAAGGCCTACATTGATCGCAAATCCCCAATCAACATAATGACTAGCACCTACTACAATTGGATAATGAAGAAGCCTATCCCAACTAGGCAAGACCCCGATAATCCTAGGGATAAGTGTAATTTTCTTGGTAGAGTTAAGGGATTGCCCATCTATGTAGGTAGTTTCACGTTCCCTACGGACTTCATAATTGTGGATGATATTAGCACGGCCATAGACTCTAGCTTGTCCCATGTTATTCTAGGAAAACCTTTCATAGAAAACACCGGGATGGCCTATGACCCATCGTTAGGAGTAGTGCGATTCAAGGATGAGAACGACGACATAGCTTACCAAATGCCGTTTAAGATTGAGAAGTTTTCATCACTCTCTAATGATGAAAAGGAACTTAAGTTGTCGGTCTATTACAGGAATGATAAGGATAGGGAAAAGGGAGTAGATTATGTTATGACTAAGATTTTCGGGTTCTATAAGGATTGTTTGAACTTAGGACCGAAATATAGGACAGAGTGGGGAGAGGACGAACTCTTAGAGAGGTGAATCATAGGACACTTCTACAACATGGAATCCCCCGGTAGAGACCGTCAAGAGGGCGGTAATGAGAAAACGTAGGGGCACGACTACGAGTCTAGCTACAAGACTCTTAAATAAAGAAAAGCGCTTCATAGGAGGCAACCCATGCTTAATTGTTTGCTTGTTAGTGTCATATATCTTTTATTAATTGTTTATCCTCATGTTTAAATTTGTAAAAATGCTATATTTTGTTTTTAACCTCGTCTTAATTGCATATAAAGGTATTTTACAAAAGGGATAAGTGTAGGGAGGATTACACACGTTTTCAAAAGAAACGTAAACATGAGAATAACAATTAACTAAAAGATATGTATGTTTGTTTGTTCGAGTCAAATGCTTGTATCGAGTCATAATGGATGTTTTTGCAGAAATTTTTCCAGATTCTAAAGATGTAAATTTTCCAGAATTTTTTTTTTAGAAAATCGATGAACAGTTTTTGTCAGGATAACTTGACGGCGTCAGGATTGCAACCTGACGGCGTCAGGAAGGAGTAAAAACATCAGATCACTTTTTCTCGTTTTCTGAGCTACTTATAAATTTTTGGAATTTTCCAGGTCTTAATTTTCTTAGAAATTCTGTAAACATCCATTCCACAAGCATTATATCCTAGTTTAAATCGAGTCTTATATATATTATTACCGCCGATTTTACACGAAGGTTTAGTTTGTTTTGTTCAAGTGTGCAGGTTTAGTTTGTCAAGAAGAAGTTACACAAGATTGGAAGGAGCTTTTCACAAAATAATTCTTCTTGGAAAGGATTTAACCACCACTTTACACGGATCCTACCGAGTTAATCAGGGGAGTATTAGTTTCTTTCGTTTTTGATTACCTTCTTTTATCATAACTTTGATACTTTCGGGAAACATTGGGGACAATGTTCAGTTTAAGTGTAGGGTGGGAAAATAAAACGGGAACTTTGAAACTATGCTTATCCTTGATTATTTGCTTTGTCCAATTGTTATTGTGTAATAAACCATGAGAAAATGTCGGTTAAGGTAATTTTGGCACCAAATTTAAAATTTTTCATGACATATAGGAGTGGGCCATTAGTCTTAACAAAAGCGTCTCACGGATAGGAAGTTATATGACTAGCACAAAAACCCTTTACCACCCAAATTCCACCCAAAATGTGAGGATCGCCCTTAGATTAGTAGGAATTAAAAGCATTCATCTTCAATGCTTAGAGTGTGAACCGGTAGTATATTAGATTCTAGAACTTGTTTTGTGATGCACTCCGAGATCGCAAGTGAGACTACACTTGTGTAGTTAGGAATAACTAAATGATAAGAGGCATTAGGATAACCCTTATTTGATACCCGTAATATAATTACTTCTTCCACATCGGTTGAGTAATTCCCCCACACCCTTTGCGTTGTACTCATCTTTAGTACACGATACCCCTAGTTAACCCCTCGGAGCCTATCCTTTTCGCGGTTCTCGTGATGTTTCGGTTTTTCTGGAATATCAATGAAGAGCATTGTTTACACCCCACTCCCAAATATACACCCAAATCGCCCGAGAGAGATGTGAGTATCCAAACACCCCATGTGAGGTGCTAGTATGTAATTTCCGTGCTTGTTATGACTTTTGCGCGGCTTATATGTGTTGTGGACCGTTTTAAATCAATGCTTCATGACCCCTAACTTATAAATTAATTGGCTAAAAGCACATTTGCTTGAGGACAAGAAAATAACAAGTGTAGGGATATTTGATAAGGTTTTAAAAGGTACCATTTTGAGGGGTCGTTTAAGCCCTTATTTGATCACTTTTGTATCCGTTATTGCTTAATATCGTTCCTTTTCACTTTTTAGGTCTCTTGAAGGCAAAATGCTGGAATGGCACTTATTTGGACGAAAAGGCACGAATATATGAAGAAAATGGCCAAAGTCAGAATCGAGACACTCAAAGCTGCTGAAAACAGAAGGCGACAGCGTCAGGTGTTAATTGCGACGCCGTCGGAGGATTTTTTGTGAGGATACAGAAGCCAAAAACCCTATTTTCAAGTGACGACGTCGGGCTTTAAAAGAGTAGGTCGTTGCTACTCAGACGGCCTAGATGCAACCCAGACGACGTCAGAAGCTGAAGAGGACGGCGTCACAGACATAAGGTGACGCCGTCGCAAGGTTAACATGGCCAAGACGAAACCCTAATGACGGCGACATGACGGCGTCACAAAACATAAGGTGACGCCGTCGCATATGTAATATTATAAATAGAATCCGAATTTTTCAGTTTTAGGAGAGTCTTTTTGGAGTAAAAACCTAAACCGAACCAAGGGTGTCTTGTATAGTATTTTAGGGTTCCAAACCCTATCTTACATCAAGATAAGTATTTACTTCATCAATTCAATTATGTCTTTGATTATTTGTGTGTATGCTTGCATGTTCTCCATGTCCGGCTAATTTATTTGTGTGTTTGCTTAGGGAGTATGAAACTTAATTATTGAATATTGATTGGTTGTTTCTTATCTTAGTTGATTAATGATCTAGTAATGCGATAGGTCATTCGTTGTGTACTTAATGCTTGATTCATCTTTGTGAACCTTATAATATAATTACCTGAGTAGTTGTAAGCTAAACCATCCAAAGAGTGCCTTAGAGTAAGAGTTTATTATCCCTAGTGGGTTTTGTAGACGAGACCCTTTGGTAAGTTCAAAGATTTAGGGAGAAACGCATACCCTACAACTTTAGACACATAACGCAACTAAGAATAAGACGTGACAACTCAACCATCAATAGGAGATAATTAAGGAGTAGTAAAACCTAAGTAAACACATCTTTAAACTATCATACGAGCACACATTAATTAGACATAGACTACCACCACCTTAGTTTAGATAATTAGATAATAGTAGAGTAATCGGTAGAAATACCAAACCCCCCAAATCCAATACCCGAGATTCGTACTTTTCAATTTCCTAAAAAACATAAAAAAAGATAAAAAATAATCTTCCTCAACCTTAACCTTAGCGTAGTAACTTCTCACTAGCATTCCTATTCCCCTAGAGAACGATATCAATACCCGTGGCTTACCCTAATACTACACTACAACGATTAGGTTCACTGCCTAGGGTGTTGAAAAACTTGCTCGACGAAAATGAAGTTCCTTTGACCCCGAACGCGCTGCGTAAGCGTATCAGTTATATGCCACAAAATTTGGCGTTTCAATAGTATTTGATATTAAGTGATATTTAGGTATATTATTCACGGAAGGATACATAATTCACGGCTTGTGCTAAAATTTGAAAAATGACTACGAAGTTTTTGTACGGTATTATTGTTGCGAAATTAAAGTGACGTTATCTCCATATGTAGTCATTACGGCCGATGAATCAATGGAGGTCCAATTTCAGCAATTCCCATGAGATATTCGATGCCACATAATGTCAATGATACTTCATTGTCTAAGCAAAATCTTTCAAGAATCTTCAGCGTCAGTTATGATTTTTCAAGATGTTTGCTTATGACAAGAACTTCTCGTGCAAATGGTCGTACACGTTATGATGTTTCCGAAAGTTCGAAACCATCATGGGGGAGAAACGTGTACTTTGATGTTTTACAGTCAACCTCCAGGGGGAAGTAGTTTATACTACTTGACTTAGTATGGTTTGTGAAGTTGTCTACATATGGGTAAAGAATTGTTGATGATGAAGATGATTTGTTGATGAACCGCTGCATGTTCCCCTAAAATAAATATTCACCGAAACCAAAGTTGTCATAACACATTCAAACTTACATTGTTTACGGTTTAGTCTTGATTTTGTAAAATCCCGCGAAAGAATCTATTTCTCAGTTTAAATCATAGATTTGTAAAATCCCGTAACAATGGAAACATCCTGGTAATAGTCAAGTGCATTTCCGGATCTATCTTACGGTTTATTCTTGGTTTTGTAAAATCCCGTGAAAGAAACTGTTTCTCGGTTTAAACCATAGAATTGTAAAATCCCGTGATGATGGAACCATCCTGGAGAAAGGAAAGAGTTTGTCTGAATCTTTTCTGATGATGGTGCAACGGTTTCTACTTCGAAGAAGGGATAAAAGGGTGTACTTCATGAATTGGGTGTTTGTTTGGATTATCCTCATGGTAGTTTGGCTATTACAAGGTTTTACGGGGTTATGTGCTTTTAACTATGGTCGGGATGAAACCATTATCATAGTTCACTTAAAACGTCAAAGGAGGCTAGATTTGAGCTTTTAAACCAGAAGATGTGACAACGGCGTCAATTCACTAATATTTATTTGAGGTTGAAGTGAAATTTCACGGGCAAGTGTACTTAGTATCTGAAGGTATCGGGGATGGTTGGATGAAGATTATTCGAGATCCTTGTTCGAGCTTTTTCAAAAACGAAGACTTGGAAATCTAGTTATTTTTGGGTGACTTTTCCATTTCTTTTACCACTTGGGGGAATTGGGCTCTTACCACCACAAAATAACTATCACTTTAAGGAGTTACGTTGTAGTGCTCAGGGTCACATTGAATTGTGGATTTTCAAGAGGTGATGTACGTCTTATACTTGATGGTTGGTTGGATGAAGATTATACAGTACTTAGAGATTCCAAAGGGCATGAATTCTCGGCACCGCTCTTTGTTACATATGTGAAATTTTAAGTTACGAGTTCGGGTTAGTTTACTTTAGGGTCAAATTCATCATATTGGATTTTCTCCATCAGGTGTCACTACAAAGAGCCTACTGAATGATAAAGGTATTGATGACAAGTTTGCCAAGAGAGATTGAAAAGAGAGAGATTATGACGTTTGAACACAACAGTTCAAGCCTCATACTCTAAATAAAAGAAATGTGTACGTTTCAGTGCGCATTATCTTCAAAAGAAGAGAAATCTTCTTATGATGTTTGAACACACCAGTTCAAGCCTCGTACTCTAAAGAAAAGAAAAGTGTATGGTTCAGTGCGCTTTATCTTCGGAAGAAGAGAAATCTTCTCATTTATGACCATTCTCACCAACATGCTTTATGCTTTTTCCATGCGCGCTCAGTCATCAAGTGGATCTTCTTCTCATGTTTTTTCTCAATGGTGATCTACTTACCTTTGATTGTTTTTCTATTTTTCACTAGCTCAATTAAAATGGCGATGGCGACATCATATGCAATTTTTGCGGGGGAGAAGTGGAAATAGACTACACATGGATGATTTCACTTGTTTAGTCAAGAATGGAAACGTCGTATGCAAATCTTGAGGGGGAGAAGAAGTGTAAAACTACTGCATGTTGATAGACATCTGAGAACAATTGGTCGTACGGCTACTAACTCATGTAAGAACCGAGCTTCTTCTTATTGGGTCATATTTACATGGAGTTTCTTCTAAGAGCCGGTAGTTGACATCTTCTCATGGGCTGATATGATTAATGACAAAGTGCTTCCAGTTGCGGGGCTGATTTCCTTGATGAACATCTTTCTGTTCTTGTTTGATTGGGAGGGATTTTATTTAAGGAGATTTGCTACATACAAGTTAATGGGAATGCATTTGGTGAGTTGAAGATGTTGACATTCTATTCCCCAATTGGACAATCTTGAAGAAGGTCGAGTGTACAGTCGGTTCTACATTTTCTGCTACATGTTAGAAGACTAAAGACGAGTTGCATTTAACGATCTAAAGACTTCTTCTTAATTCAAGCATTCATCATAAAGATTATCGGTTTAGGGGAGAGCACTAATTGGGGGAGAGTGAAAAGCCAAAGTTAATCCCCAATTAGACTTGCTCACACTCTTCAGCAAGTTGATTCTCACAAAGATTAAATGTGGTCTTCTCAAAAAGATTTCAAGTATTTGGTCTTATAATATGTTGCTGATTCTGAAGTGTCAAAACCAGCAAGGGGGAAGGAGACACACATTTAAACACAAAGCGAGTAAACTTGATGAACTTAATTCTTCTAAGTGATTGAAGATATCCCGGGAAGACAAATGTCATGACCGCAGAGAAACTCAAGGTTTTACTCATCAAGGCTTTTAGTGTTATTATTCCAACTACGTGGGGGAAGTGATGTAAGAGAAAGTTTCTGAAGATAAAAAGAGGTACACAAGTGTGTGATTATTTCGATGTTATCGCAATCATCATGGGAGAGAGAATTGTGTACATTGGGGGCGCTCAGTTGTTTAACTTGAGTGCTTAATCAATGATTCAGAGATATAATCACTTATTCCGGAGTTGACATCCGCAGAGATAATCAGTGATTTGGCCTGCTTCTTCAATGTTATCGGTTATTCTCTCTTTGGCCATTCGGGTACTTCGGGTTCTTGAGCTTCATACACTTTCTTTAGGGGGAGAAAAGTATTCATCGGGGTTATTCTTTGGCTATCGGACTTAATCTGCTACTTCGATGTTATAAGCTTTTATGTCTTTGGGTATATGTGTATTCGGGTTCGTGAGCTCTAGTCTAAGTGACTGACTGCATCAATTCATCTACTTGGAGGAAGTGGTCTCTTGACAAATTTTTGGTATGGATCGATTCAGACTTCAGTTGAAATGAAATTTGAGAAGAGTCATTCAAGCGTGGGATGATACGTTGTTGTTCTTCTATTAGATGATATAACCCCAAACGGAGAATCTCGATTGTCGTTCTTAAAAGGAGAAGCGGGATTTATGATAATGGTGTGCTTCTCTGTGCACCTGGCTAAGGCAAGCTTGAAATAGAGCTTCGAATCTGCTCATCTAATGGATTTTCAGTTTGGGGGAAGCTGCCAAAGTCTCTATTTCTCAAAGGCTCATGTTCTATCTTCTATTCTGGAGCCTCGGATGCTTTGGTGGTGAATGTTTAAGAGATGATGTCTTCTTTCTTCGACAACGGGGCTGCTCGATATCCTTATCTCGATACTCGTATCATCTTCCTTCTTAAACTATATCATCTACTCTATCTGTATATATTTATCAAAAACCAAATAGAAAAATATAAAATCAACTAAAACCCATAAAAATCAGAAAATTTAAAAATACCAAAAATATGTTTTCTCATGACATGTCTTCTGATATCGATAACATCTACGGTCTTAGAAATGTCATTCAATAATGGCACGTGACCATAGATGAAGTTCGAGCAGGTGGTGTAAATATTCTTTTCCAAAACATGTCTCAAAATATGGCTTACAGTTACTTCAGACTGTAACCCGTGCTTAAACAATGGTTTGCTATTATTTCAGATAGCAACCCACTCTTCAAGGAAGGAAAGTGCTGCGCTAAACAAATTTTCAAAAATATCGTGCACTTATCCTATATCAAAATGAGGAAAGTATGTCGAAGGACTGCTATTCCTACTCAAATATTTTCCCTTCTAAAATTCTTCAGGAAAATATTTGTTTTAACAAAATGGTGGTAAATGAGTTGCTTTAAAAACAATCAGATTCAGAGTATTTATAAAATTTGAAAACTCAATCAATGACTTCAGTGCTTTTAAAATTTTCAGAAAATGAGTCATTGATTGAGGGGGAGAATGTTTTTCAAATTTATATCATCTATCGGACTTATCTAATTATCCTAAATGCTTAACTGAAAAATGATGTTAACCTACGTTGAAGGACTAGGTGCCTAGGATATGATTGTTAGGATTAGATGATTAGAGTTTGATAAACACATTATTCCCATACCTTTTATGATATGATTGATATGTTGGATTGACTTTTATTAGTCGATTGCTGTTTGGGTGTTGTCGACCACCATATATCTGTTTGTATGTCCACTAACATATGCAGATAAGATGGTTTATAAGATTGTTCCCGATCCAGATCCCACAAAACATGATGATTGGATGCCGAATGGAAAGGGTAACTAGTTCTTGGGTCGACAAATGAAGAAACGGAGCATAATTGGATCTCTCAATGGATAGTTGGCACGATTGATACAACTTCAGAGGTCTCACTGCTACTACAGATGGTTTTCTTTCATCCTCTCAGCAACAACCGAACCAACTTGTGACTCTTATCCACCTAAGGTATCTTTGTGCAAGACAAGTAGTGGATGATAACATTTTTAAACAATTTTTGAAAAATATTGTCTTGAAAATGGAAAAATATTGTTTTCAAATTTTGGAAATCACTGGTCTTCACTTTAAACTAAAGTCACTCAATCAACGACTAATGTCATGGATTGAGGGGGGATTGATTTCAAATTAAATATTTTCAAACGATATTTCATCTATCAAGTCCGTTTGTACAAAATAAGTGGTGATCTAAACGTTTAATGTTATGTCATGGTATGATTTTCTTTAAAACTCAAAGATCCTTCAAAATGAAATTTTTTCTTTTCTAGTTTGATTGTGAAGTTGTCTTATTTTACCTTAAGATCTCTTAAAATAATCATACCTGACACTAACAATCTTTAATGTCTAAATATGTTCCTTATCTGTCATTTTTCAAAACCAAACCAAACCACAAGTTCTCCCATGTTTTCTAAACCTAATTAAATCACTTGGGATCCAAAATCTCAAAGGGTTTGATATTTTTGATCGGGGGAGAATTTGTGATTTAATAATGAAATTTGATAAAAAGTTATCACTTTGATTCAATTGTGCAGGCTGCTCTCTCATATGTGCTAAACGCTTTCTGTCACACCCCCAAATTACCTGTTTTTCAGCGGAATGGAATTCCTGGGGGTTGACTGTCATAGCATCACAATCACAGTTATATCGAACGACCTAAAGTGTCGTTTAGAAAATACATCGTTTGATTTGATAAAATAATCAGAGTTTACAAAGTATAGGTCCCAAATGAAAATCAACTTGTGCGGAAATAAATTTGTTACAATTCAAACGATGTTTTAAAGTATATGAAACCCAAGTGAAACGCGTCGTCACCACGACTCTATGATATGTCCACATGCATGCCATGAAGTGAATGCCTTAGATACCTGAGATAAAACATGCTAAAAGTGTCAACACAAAGGTTGAGTGAGTTAATAGAGTTTGTGTTGAAATTTAAAGCCTTTAAAATCGTTTATGCAGCAAAGGCATTGTAAATCCACTCAGTTCCAAGTTCCGCCCATACAAAACTTGCAACCTGTGTGTTCACAATCCACTGCCAAAATGTGTATAGTTTATGTTCAAGCACATGATGTCAAATGAATTCACAAAATAGTGCATAACTTAATGTATCCATAGTTACTTAATATAACACATAATTCGTACGGTTTCAAATTGTTCCATGACCATTAGTTCAGGATTGTACCAAGACCATTAGTTCAATGTTATACCAAGACAATTAGACCATGATTGTACCAAGTCCATTAGTACATGACTATACCAAGTCTGTTAGTTCAACATTATCCAAGTCCGTTAGATCGTGATCATACCAAGTCAGATAGCTCAATGATTCATGATATAGAAATTCTAAGTATGGCGATACTGTTACTTCGTATGACTAACATTCAGTTCAGTTAAACATATAGTTTGCAAATAATCATGATTGTCATAAAAATAGTTGAGCATGTATCTCCCCCAAAAGTAATTCAAAACAATTAAAAGAGTAGGGGCTATGACTCACTTGGACAATGATGCGATGACAAAAGTGAGTACACTGAAATGTGGCGCAATCTCTAACTGCGACCTACTTGAATGATATGATATATAATAAGTCATGATGTAATGTTATGCATGCAATTCGGATGATATTTATACCACTTATGAATTTTTGAAAATAATCCTTTCGTCGAAAAAAAATAATCTTTTAACGTCTTGACCATTTTTAAATTACCTTACATATATTTATGTTGAAATGATATCCGACGATAATCATTTAGTGATTTATTAAGAGATTATAACTTTTCGTCGTAAAATAATGTCGTTGTAATTTCCATAAAAGTGACTAAAACGGCCTCTAAAAGCTAGTCGTAAAATGGTGCACGTCGAGCGTTAGGAAACAATCTCAACGGTTTTAGGAAGCTCGTATCATTATCTCAAAGTTTTAGTACATAAGTTTCCATCCTAGAGGTCTCGATCACAAATAAAAACATAGGTTAAGTATGGTACTTTAGTCCAAAGTATAGTTTAAAGGATGGTTTTCGGCCAAGTTTGAATAACCGTAATTAATTCATTACAACTCCGCTATACAAACGGTCGGACATTTTGGAAAATATGCTTGGCGAAATTACTTTTATTAAAAGACATCACTTTATAAAAAGTTCTACATCAATGTTAAAAACGACCTTCAATATGGTCACTTGTTTTGCCGTAATACTTGTCTATTAGAAATAATATAGTTTTTCTTATATAATAAAGTTACGGCAACTTTGTGTAAACGTGTATAATTTAATCATTACATGTCCGTTTTCTACGTTTTATATGTCCTTAGCTTCGTATCAAAGTATACTAATATATTTTTTATAAGTCGAAATAATTTATAACGCCTAAACATCATTTTTGACTCGTACAAAATAGACATAACATGCTGAAATTTCCAGAATTTATAGTTTTCGTCGCCTAACTTGAAAAATTCATAACTTCTTCGTTATAGCTCCGTTTTAATCCGTTCAAGCGGCCACGTTTTCGTTTTAAAGTATATTTTCTAAATATCTAGGCCAAAATTTTTTACCTACTGTCGGATTTTCCAGATTTTTAAAATAAGGACAGACCCTTTTGCAAACTTGTCGAAATGAGTTTTTCTCGCGCCAAACCTATTCTAACCCATTCAAAACAACTCCGAAGCTATTCTAATCCTACCATACACCTTCTTAGGGTGTCATGGGTTCCTAGACATCACCAAAAATAATATATAACAAGGAGTAATTATAGGATGACTTAAATATATATAACTCTTAAAATCAATGTAAAAGTGGTACAAACATCATAAGACTTGCATGTTTTCTCAATAATGATGAAATGAATATGAGAATGAATATGAAATATGATGATGAAAATAAAAAGCTTACAAGTAACTTGATGAGGTTATTAGAACAAAGGGTTTTTCCTAATCACCCAAGGTTTATATTGCAAAACCTTAACAAGAGTGATACTAGTGTATGTAAAACTTGATTAGAGAAAAAAAATATATGATCTCCTTCTTGTCCTTGAGGTTGGCCGGTTTTGAGAGAGAAGAGAGGAAGCAAAATAGTTTTTGATCTTAAAACACTTTGAGAAAAATGAAGTGTATGTTTGTTTTTAGATATTTTGAGTATAAAACATTAAACTTAGGAAGATATTTGGCAAATAAATGACTCACCCCATGCTTGGTCGACATATGTAGAAATTTTAGGACTAGATGCATTAAGTAATAATCAAGTGGTTTAATGTTGAGTAAATGTGTTTTTGTAAAGTTAGTTAAGTAATTAAGTACATTTAAGCTTGTAAGGTAGTGTTAATTAAAATAAATTTTCACGGGTCAAGATAAAATATATTGAGGTCATAAAAATTATAAAAATACATTTCTTGAAAAATTTAAGTGAAATAATAATAATCGTGTAGTATTTAAGATAACCGTCGTAATTATATAAATTTAACAATTTATATACAAAATAAATTTAAAACACCGGGTAACTAATAATAATATTTTTATAAACTTAATATGAGTATAAAAATATATCGGGATAATTTTTGAAAGTATCGGATCAATTGTTCAAATTAATTAATTACGCGATAACATTTATTTAATATGAAAATTACGCGTTTAATGTGAAATGAAAAATCATGAATGAACTAACATGATGATAATGATGCCAATGAAATGTAGACTATACCTAGTCTATATGAAATGTCCTTGATGATTGTTCATGAATTCGCAGCTAAACCATTAAGGTTACGCGAATTTGATACTCGTAAACCTAGTTTACGATAAATGATGAAATAGTGAAACTTGAGAAATGACCTGAAATTGCGAGTTGTCACACTTTCGAATCTCGAAGCACATATTGAGGGGGAGCATTTCAAAAGAAAATAAACTATCGAGGTACAAAATCTTTTATGTTTTAAAAGAAAGTACCTTGATTGAGTTTTCAAATGGTTTTCTCTATGGCATGTGTGATCGTGAAAGTACTTAAAAGAACTCTTTCTTCTATGTGATAAAATGATTTCAAATATCCTACGCACATATTGAGCGGGAGAATTTACCAAAGAAAATCAAATGGCTTTTTCTATGAAAAGTGTGATCAAGAATATATTTCAAAGAACTCTTGCCTCCATGTGCTAAACAATTTCAAGATCATATGCACATGTTGAGGGGGAGCATTTCTAAATGATCAAAACTATTAAGGTACAAAATGCTTTGATCTCGTATCACAAGTACCTTGATTGATTTTCCAAATGATTTTTCAATTGGTTTCGAGAAGGAAAGAACAATACCAAAAGACCGACCAATTTACTTTATGCATGGTGTTATAAGGATAGTTAGGTTAGGTATTTTTTCCCACGATCCAGCCAGAGCAGGAGGGATCTACCCAGGGACAATCCACTAGATAGTGTAGAGTCCTTAGGTATGTTGAAAAAAGGAGAAAAATGAGAATATAGGAAGAGTGCGGACTAAGACAGAGCTAGTACTGGAATAAACCCAACGAGGTTCTAGTTATGAAGTCTCGGTAAGCACTGAAGGGGTTGAAGAATGAAAAAGAATTGGAATGTAAAAAGGGTGAAAAGAAATAGCCCTCCAATAATTCAACCTTAGGGCAGAAACCGGGTTCAATACATATGCTACTGGTGGTTACCAAGGTAACACTGGTATTGAAGACAAGACATCATGGACCCAATGATGCACTGCACTAAACTTCCCAAGCTACTCAAGTTCGTCTTAAAAGGACTTGTTTCATTCTCACGGGGAACCTACATAATCTATCGACTTTCTCTTAGAGATTGTTGATATTGAAGAAGGAGACCCTCTCCCTAGTCTCCGGCATAGGAAACCAAATGTGCACTATTGAGTCTAGAGCCAAGAGATCATCCACAATATCTCATTAGGACACAGAATTAATGAAGACTTGTTCTTTCACACAATGTGAAAGTTAGAATATATTAAGAGTCCTACGCATTATCCTTGTGGTATTTCCAGAACATCCGAGTGATATGTTAAATATTCACAATGAAGATGGAAATCCTTCTAGAGCCAACATCAAACAAGCTCTTGGTGGGTGACATGTGAGATCTTGAAAAAGATCAAGCTTGTGACAACTGGATAGAAACGATGGGGCGATTCAATCTTGAATCAACCTTGGTCCAGGAAATGAATTGACGGATACCTTTGAAAAACCGGTCGTTTTGCTTAAAAGTTCTTTTCTGTAGCACATCGACTGTGTATTAATGTTTCAAAATTAAAGGGTATTTATGATTGAAAATTGATATTTTCCATAAAACCTTCGTTGTAGTGCAAAACACTTTCTATTAAGCAATACACGATTGTTTTCAAATCATTTTCATCAATCAGTGAATCTCAATTCGCTGGTTCACTCACTCCGTGTTGTCTTCTTTGAGACGTTGTGGTTTGAGAACAGCTAGAACAGCTGTGAAACCCTGTCAAGGAGATTCTTCGAAACTCTACCTGATCACAGGCAGTACTTGTATTGATCAACGGGGAACCATGGGCCGTGTACCTCAATTCAAAGAAAGTGATCAAAGACACTTTCGTGTGTTTTATTGCTAACTGTTGTTTGCAGGTACATTTGGACGGTTGCAGCTGATCAGAATTGAGGAGTCAATCCAAAGCCGCATGCTCACAGCATCCACACTTAATTAAAGAAATCATGACAAGTGCTAATCTACATAACCTGGCTCTGATAGGTGCAAATATCATGAACCAGTAAAGCTTCCGCTATTCTGATGAAAAGATGTCATGATCCAGAAAGTGTGAGAATGTCTGTCCAAACGTCACAGCATCACATGATGGCAACACAACAAAGGGTGATCCAGAGATTTAATGTGGCTGATGATCTCAATGAAAGCTCGAAGATCATCAAGATACGGATCAGTTCAAAGACCTCCACTGAAAGTACATAATAATCAGACTTTGAAAGAGTCACTGCTAATGCACAAAGAATGCAGAATTTGAAGAATTGAAGTCTACGAGCTTGGAACTAAAGACAAAGAAAGAATGTTAGGATGCAAAATGTATTTCATGGGGTGACCTCCCTTAAGGGGAGATTGTTAGGAATTGGAAATTCCATAAGAAAGTGTCGGTCACCCCAATTATGGTCTAGCATATGTTAGCTCGTAGACATATCATTATTTACGTTATTTAGTAGTCAATTAGTTAGTTGGTAGCTTAGTTATTAGCTTAGTGCAACACCGTGGAGGAAGGACGGGTCTTTACCCACTGTATGCCTGATCCACAGTCCGTCAGGAGGACGTAGTCTTTGTAAGTATAAATACCCCTTCCATCCTTGGAAGGGGTGGTGCTTCATTCTTAATCTAACATTTCTTTTGTTTATCTCTCTAGAATTACCCTCTCATCTCTTTCTCTCTCTAAACCATGGCTTTCTTGTATCATCACCATCCAAGGCCACCCGAATCATCATAACACGATATATGTAAGATCCTACAAAATCTGTGACACCTAGACTTAGTAATAATCCAACACACATAGCTCTTGGGACGACCTCGGTTTTACCAAATACTACACTACACACGACCGGGTACACTGCCCGTTAGTGCATTAGGGTAGACCATAGGTATAATGAGACTATATAAATATTAAAACCTGGTCAGTAAAACCTGCATCAAGTTTTTGACGCCGCTGTCGGGGAGTTATATTAGGATTGCTATTAAGTCTTTCATTTTCGTTTTGGTTTTAAACTTTTCTATATTTCTCACGATCATTGTTCAAGTTTTCAGGTACCATGGAAGTGGTTAACATTGATGACCTCACTCTTGAGGAATATTTATCATCAACAAGGGAAGAACAAGGACTAGGGATTGTTAGGTCGGCTATCGCAGAAGGAGCTCAATTCGAAATCAAACCTCAATTCATGAGGGAATTACATGCAAATCCCTTCTCTGGAAGCATCACCGATGATGCCCATGAACATATAGACAACGTAGAATACATTGTCAGCCTATTCAAAATTCCCAGAGTCTCAAACGATGTTGTCATGTTACGAGTATTCCCTATTTCTCTTATGGGAGCTGCTAAAAGATGGGTTGATCGATTACCTGCCGGAACAGTCAACACCTGGCCTATCCTAAAAAAGTATTTCATTTAGAGATACTGTCCTCCATCAAAGACTGCTAAGAAATTAGAAGAAAACCATAACTTCAAGCAAGAGGGTGATGAAACATTATACCAAGCTTGGGAAAGGTATAACTAATTATTATACAAATTCCCAACTCATGACCTCAACAGCCAACAAAAGGTGAACGACTTCTACAAAGGTCTGAACATCTCCTCAAGGCAAATGATCGATTCTCAGGGCCGATTCCTGGTATGACGCCCACTTTAGCTTTAGAAACTATTCAAATTATGGCAGACCACTCTCACAAATGGCACAATGGAGGGAGCAACCGAACTAACAATGGAGATATGGAAGGTCTTGCAGCAATAAACAACAAATTAGAAATTCTCGGAAGAGACATGAAGAAGCTCAAGGAAAATGTGCATTCCATTCAAGTAGAGCGAAATGGAACTCCGCCTACTAAGAAATATTCCTCCAACGAGGAAGTTAAAAGGATTGGAGAAGTTAAATATGGAAGTGAGAACCCTTTCAACAATTACAATAATAACGGGCCCAGATATCGAGAAACATCCCCAAGATTCTACACAAGAATCAACAACAATCCTCCTAGACCAAGACTTGAAGAAATAATGCATAGGTACATCGAAGAATCTACAAAAAAGGGAGATAAACTCAAGGAATGGATGGTCAAGGTGAAAGAGGAAACCAATATGAACCTGCGAAACCAAGATGCTGCAATTAAAAACCTCGAAACACAAATTGGGCAATTAGCTAAAAACCTTGAGACGAGTAATGCTAAAGCTATTGCCTGCAAAGCCATATTTGCGCAAGATAAAGCAAAGAAAGAGCAGTGCACATCCTCTATCACAAATGATCTGTCCGGGCTTAACTACGTAAGAGAAGATGATAAATCAGAAGATGACGAGGTCCTGCCAAGCCAACTTCCTAAGAAACAGCAATACCAGGAAAGTTTTCTTCTTCCATGCACTATTGGTAATATTAAGATTCCCGCATTAGCTAATTTGGGGGCCGGGGTAAACCTTATCTCTACCACTTTGTTTGATAAAATAAAACTTACCAATTTAAAAGAAACAACAATGATGATAGAAATGGTTGATTCCTCTAAAGCTGTACCAAGGGGAGTAGTGAATAATGTGCTTTTAAAAATTGGAAAATTCTTTTTCCCCACTGATTTTGTGGTAATTGACATGGGGAAGCGAGAGGCTTACAACTTAATTATTGGAAGACCTTTTCTGGCCACTTGTAGGGCTCAAATTAAGGTTTTTGGAAAAAAAATTTCTTTGGAAACTGAAAATGAACAAATAACTTTCAATATGAAAGAGATTTTAAAACCAAAATTTGAAATTTCAAATAATGTTGATGTTGTTAATGTTCAATCACAAGAACCTCCTCTACATTATGATCCTGGTGGAGAGAATGTTGATAATGGCAAGCATAAACATGGAAAGATTGTCCAGGGCATTAAGGAAGCTCTGATTCCAAACAAACATTTCTACAACCCGATATTAACCAAGGATAACGAATTGATGACGGCATGACCCTCGTGTAGTCCTTTTCAAGAATCTGAAAGAAAGGCGAAAGAATGGATATACCCTCACAAGGGTGAAAGACATGATATTGAATTAGCATTTGAAGATTGGTACAAAATAAGATTTGGGAACTCAAAAATCAATAAGGGATTGGTTAAGCAGTACAAGTACAATCGTCTTACCAATCTATAAGGTGCTCGGGCAAGTCTTCAGGAAATACTTCGGGAAATTCCCTAGCCACGGGAACGTCTTTTAGTTGTTTCTCATCCGCTTTCTTCTTCTCCGTTACTTGTGCTAGAAAAATGTGGCATCCTTTTCTATGTACCTTGCAGTTTTGACGCACGAGATGATATTCAGTCGGGTCTTACAACGATCACCCCGAATGATTAGAGTTTCGCCATCGAGAGGAATGTGAACGACCTTCTCGTCACAAATGATTCTTGCATGATTTTTGGATAGCCAATCCATGCCAATGACAGCATCGAAGCTACCAAGTTGGATAGGCATAAGGTCTATATCAAACGGGTGGTTTGATAAGGATAGGTTGCAACCTCGAAGGACAGTGTTAGTTCCTACTACTTTTCCATTGGCTAACTCTACTTCATAGGTGGTATCTAAGGGAGTTGGTGTGACTTTTAGCAAAGGTGAAAACTTAGAAGACACAAAGCTTTTGTCGGCTCCAGAATCAAATAAAACTTTAGCTAAATGATGGTTTAGTGAAAACGTACCCGTAACGACGTTCGGGTTTTCTTGTGCATCTCCATCTCCTAGCATATAAGATCTTGCTCTAGCAGGGTTGTTGTAGTTCCCGTATAGTTTTTGGCATTTACTCTTGACATGCCCAGCTTCTCCACATCCAAAGCAAGTCACTCCTATGGGTTGAAGGTTATTTCTGGTAGCAGGGTTTTGGTACTCCTTGTGTGTATGACCCACCTTGTTACACTTTCCACACATAATAGTACAACGTCCCACATGATGCAGGTTGCATCGAGTGCATAGAGGGTGCGGTCCAACATAGCCTTTTCCAGTGGCAGGAGTAGCAGCATATGCCCGCGCAGCTTCTTGCCTACGGTTTTGTAGATTGTGGTGGTTGTTTCGGTTTTAGTGGTATCGGTTGGGATTGTTGTTGTGGTGTTGGTTATGGTTGTTGCGCCTTTGATTGTTGTTGTTGCGATTATTGTTGTGATGGAAAGAGTTGTTATGTTGGTGGTAGTTGTTGTAAGTGTTGCCTCGACGGTCATCAAATTTCCTTTTGTTGTCGTTACTGCGTTGCACTGATCTATGTTTCAGGACTTGATCCATGAGTTGGTAGGAAATTGTGATCACTTCTTCCACAGTCTTGGGCTTTGATGCTGTAACATTTCCCTCAATGCTTCGGGGTAATCCCCCTATGAGGTTTTCCAGCAACTTGACTTCATCAAAAACCATGGATGGGCATAGAGCTTTCAGTTCTTGGAAACGCTTGAAGTAGGTTTTGAGGTCATTACCCCTAGTGGTTAGATGATAGAACTCATCTTCTAGTTTGTTGATCTCGGTTCTTGGGCAGTATTGCTTCATCATCAATTGCTTCAATTCAGTCCAAGTGGTTTTGTAAGCTTCTTCCATGCCAATAGGTTGGGCATGAGCTTTCCACCAAGACAATGCATCCTCTAGTAGAGTACCAGTAGCAAATTTCACCTTGCAATCTTTCGAGCAATCACTTAGGAGAAACACAGTTTCGGACAATTCGAACCAATGAATAAGGCCAACAGCGCCTTCGGTTCCCTTTAAGAAAGTAGGTTTACAATTCATGAACTCCTTGTATCCACATTTACGATTCACCACAGTATCATTCTGTTTGGTTTGATTAGCGGCTTCATTTGTTTGAACCGCCTCAGCAGGTCGTGCAGCAAAAGCAGCACCAATCTCATCAGTAACCAGTCTCCGAATTGCATCAGGGGTCATCTCAGGAGTTGGAGTAGGTGTAGATCTCGTCTTTGCCATTTTTCTAAAGACATGCACCTAGATTTTAAGATTATTCAACATAAGTGAGAATTATTACAAAAATACTTTCATAATAGTCAAGATCATCACATTATATCAATAGAGTATAATCATCATAAGAAAGAATCACAATGTGTTAGAACCACATAAGGATATATATAAATGATCACTTTGATTTATATAAATCGATGCATAAGAAAGATTACCATACATAAGAACATAAGGAAAACAACAATAACGTCATAGATCCATCATCCATACATAGTGCTACAATAACCATACATTGTCACATCAATAGCTTGTTCAATAGTTTAAAAAAACATTCGGATACAAAGCCTTTATCAATGCCACAGGCGGCAGGCTAAAGTACTAGTAGACTAAATGGGTGTGTCTCCGATCTATCGTCCGTCGGGTGCACCACTCATGCGTCGCTGCAAGTCACGGACAAGCTCAGCCAAATCATCCATCTCCATATCTCTCACCTCCAATCTCTGCTCAAAGACTGCTAAGAAATTAGAAGAAAACCATAACTTCAAGCAAGAGGGTGATGAAACGTTATACCAAGCTTGGGAAAGGTATAACGAATTATTATACAAATTCCCAACTCATGACCTCAACAGCCAACAAAAGGTGAACGACTTCTATAAAGGTCTGAACATCTCCTCAAGGCAAATGATCGATTCTCAAGGGCCGATTCCTGGTACGACGCCCACTTTGGCTTTAGAAACTATTCAAAAGATGGCAGACCACTCTCACAAATGGCACAATGGAGGGAGCAACCGAAGTAAGAATGGAGATATGGAAGGTCTTGCAGCAATAAACAACAAATTAGAAAGTCTCGGAAGAGACATGAAGAAGCTCAAGGAAAATGTGTTCCGTTCAAGTAGAGCGAAATGGAACTCCGCCTACTAAGAAATATTCCTCCAATGAGGAAGTTAAAAGGATCATAGAAGTTAAATATGGAAGTGAGAACCCTTTCAACAATTACAATAATAACGGGCCCAGATATCGAGAAACATCCCCAGGATTCTATACAAGAATCAACAACAATCCTCCTAAACCAAGACTTGAAGAAATAATGCATAGGCACATCGAAGAATCTACAAAAAAGGGAGATAAACTCAAGGAATGGATGGTCAAGGTGAAAGAGGACACCAATATGAACCTGCGAAACCAAGATGCTGCAATTAAAAACCTCGAAACACAAATTGGGCAATTAGCTAAAAACCTTGAGACGAGTAATGCTAAAGCTATTGCCTGCAAAGCCATATTTGCGCAAGATAAAGCAAGGAAAGAGCAGTGCACATCCTCTATCACAAATGATCTGTCCGGGATTAACTACGTAAGAGAAGATGATAAATCGGAAGACGACGAGGTCCTGCCAAGCCAACTTCCTAAGAAACAGCAATACCATGAAAGTTTTCTTCTTCCATGCACTATTGGTAATATTAAGATTCCCGCATTAGCTGATTTGGGGGCCGGGGTAAACCTTATCTCTACCACTTTGTTTGATAAAATAAAACTTACCAATTTAAAAGAAACAACAATGATGATAGAAATGGTTGATTCCTCTAAAGCTGTACCAAGGGGAGTAGTGAATAATGTGCTTTTAAAAATTGGAAAATTCTTTTTCCCCACTGATTTTGTGGTAATTGACATGGGGAAGCGAGAGGCTTACAACTTAATTGTTGTAAGACCTTTTCTGGCCACTTGTAGGGCTCAAATTAAGGTTTTTGAAAAACAAATTTCTTTGGAAACTGAAAATGAACGAATAACTTTCAGTATGAAAGAGATTTTAAAACCAAAATTTGAAATTTCAAATAATGTTGATGTTGTTAATGTTCAATCACAAGAACCTCCTCTACATTATGATCCTTGTAAGATATTAGTTTTCACATACACATCAAACCATAACACAAAGTGGGCGTATAAAGGTGAGTTCTAGAGAGAGAAAGTTAGAGGTTTAGGGAACTTTAGTGAGAGAAAGAAAATTCTTATTATGAGCTCCAACTCTCTACCTTGGGAGGTAGAGAGTATTTATAGTCTTACATAAATCGCCACACATCGGGCTGTGGATCAGGCATACAGTGGGTAAAGACCCGTCCGTCCTCCACGGTGTTACAAAACTAAATACTACTTAACTTAAAAGAACTACGACTACGAGCTTTCTAACGATTACATATACTTGAGGTGACCGACTCTTTAATACCTGGAATTTCTAATTCCTAACAATCTCCCCCTAAGGGAGGTCACCTCAATCATGTACCAAACTTACATTGAATACAAATAGATATTACATTAACAATTGATCTTGCATCTTTTGAGATCATCAGCTATCAACAATCTCTGACACATCCTTTGTGGTGTTGGTGTTATGTGATGTTGTGACTTTAGGACCGACATGCTCACATTCTGGATCATGATTTCTTCTCATCAGGGTAGCGGAAGCATTTGTTGAATCATGATATTGGCAGCAGCGTAGCAGAAGCATGGAGTGAAAATATCAGAGTCATTGATGCACTAATCATGATTTCATTTGAGATGAATGTGTTAAGTGAGCATGCGGTTATGGATTGACCGCTTCATTCTGATCAGCTGCAAACGTCGGGTGTACCTGCATACAACAGTTAGCAATAAATTGCACGAAAGTGTCTTTGATCACTTTCGTTGAATTGAGGTACACGGCCCACGGTTCCCCGTTGATCAGTACATGTACTGCCTGTGATCAGGTATAATTCCGAAGAATTTCCTTGACAGGGTTTCGCAGCTGCTCTAGCTGTTCTCAAACCGGAACATCTCAAAGAAGACAACACGGAGTGAGTGAACCAGCGAATTTTAAGTCCACTGATTGATGAAAAGAGATTTGAAAAACAATCGTGTATTGCTCAATAGAAATTGTTTTTGCAATACAACGAAGGTTTTATTGAAAATCAATTATCAATCATAAAAACACCTTTTGGTTTGAAAAATGAGTACACGGTCGATGTGCTGAAGAAAAGAGTTGTTAAGCACAAAGACCGGTTTTTCAAAGGTATCCGTCAATCCATAACCTGAACCAGGATTGATTCAAGAGATTGAATCGCCCCATTGTTTCTGTTCAGTTGTCACATGGTTGATCCATATAATAGATCTCACATGCCACCTACCAGGAGCTTGTTTGATGTTGGCTCCAGAAGGCTTTCCATCTTCATTGTGAATATGTATACACATTACTCAGATGTTCTGGCAATACCACAAGGATAATGCGTAGGACTCAAGATATAATCTCTCTTTCCACATTGTGTGAAACAGAGAGTCTTCATTGAAAGTGTCCTAATGAGATTTATTGATGATCTCGTGGCTCTAGACTCAATTTGTAAATATTTGGATCCTGTGCCGGAGACTAGGGAGAGGGTCTCCTTCTTCAATATCAACAATCTCTAAGAGAAAGTCGATAGATAATGTCGGTTCCCCGTGAGAATGAAACAAGCCCTTTTAAGAGGAACTTGAGTGGTTTGGGAAGTTTAGTGCAGTGCATCACTGGGTCCATGATGTCTTGTCTTCAATACCAGTGTTACCTTAGTAACCACCAGTAGCATATGAATTGAACCCGGTTTCTGCCCTAAGGTTGAATTGATGGAGGGCTATTTCTTTTCACCCTTTTATCATTCATTTCTTTTTCATTCTTCAACCCCTTCAGTGCTTACCGATACTTCATAACTAGAACCTTGTTGGGTTTATTCCAGTACTAGCTCAGTCTCAGTCTGCACTCTTCCCATTCCTCACTTTTCTCCTTTTTTCAATATACCTAAGGACTCTACACTATCTAGTGGATTGTCCCTGGGTAGATCCCTCCGGTTCTGGCGGATCGTGGGAACACATACCTAACCTTATCATCCTTATATCACCGTACATAAAGTAAAGTTGGTCGGTCAATTTGGTATTGTTCATCTTCCATTGGAACCAATTGAAAACCATTTGAAAATCAATCCAGATACTTGTGATATATTATCAAAAAATTTTGTGTCTGAATTGTTTTTGATAGTTTTAGAACAGGTGCTCCCCCTCAACATGTGCGACAAATATTTGAAATCGTTTTGCACATGGAGGCAAGAGGAAGAATTTACTTCTTTGATTACCATTTTCTAAAAGATATCAACATCACTTCCCTGATCAAATCAAGAAGATAAAGCATTTCCGGGAAGGATGAGGTTTCCATAAATTTGCTCCCCCTCAATATGTGCCTCGAGATTAGAAAAGAATTTTGCACATACTAGAGGGACCCTGCACATTGGGATAAATGATCACGTTTCAAATCATAGGTTTAAGATAGATGCTCCCCCTCAACATGTGCATTGAAAATTTGAAATCGTTTGTCATATGTGGGAAGGACAGCATGTACATCCTTACAAAACCATTTACCGAATTATCAGTTTAAATCCAATTTAAATCACACATTCTCCCCCGATCACAATTATCAAATCATTTGAGATTTGTGATCTCTTATAGATTTAAATTGATTTTGAAAGCTTTTAAGGAGAATTGTGACTTGATTATGAAAGCGTTTGAACTGATAAGGATCGGATTTTAAGACTTTAAACTCCATTGATAAACATGCATGTATATCTTTTGAAAACAGTTAAATGCCAAATAACTTTTTAATTTAATTGAAATCATTCTCCCCCTCAATCAATGACATAGGTTGTTGATTGAGAGATAGAGATTTTGCAAATAAATCCTGATGATTATCAAAAATAGAGACCGAGTTATTTTTCAAAGCAGTTAGTTTTCAGCAGATAGATGTTTATAGAATCAGAGCATGGAATTTGAAAACATGGTAAAACATGGCTCTGTTCTTTCTTTTAAAAACGGGTTATTGTCTGAAAATGACAATAAACCATTGTTTCTCTTTCTCCCAAAAATTTTTTTTTTTTTTTTTTTTAAATAATAAAAATTCGAACAATATCTAAAGTCCCGTGTCATTCTTTGAATGACAACAACAAGACCGTAGATATAATCGAATCGAGAGAAACATGACAAAATGACAATATCTTTTGAAGATTTTTCGAATTTTTCAATTTTTTTTTTTTTTTTTTTTTTTTTTTTTTTTTATGGATTTTGAAAGTTTTATATTTTTCTATTTGATTTTTTGAAGGTTTTATAATTTTGTATTTTGTTTTTCGAATAGATATATACAAGAGACAGATGAAGATAGACCTTTACTCCTCGTCTTCCTCCTGAAGACGTTTGAGTGTTTCTGGTTGAAGGCTTTTTAAGCCAAGACGTGGAAGAATAAACTCAAAACGTTCTCTTAGAAGAGCTTTGGTGAAGATGTCTGCTAACTGATATTCAGACCTCACAAAATAGAGTTCCACCACACCTTTTTCCACTTGTTCCCTGATGAAATGATGTCGAATGTCGATATGCTTTGCTCTTGAGTGTTGAACGTTGTTGCATGAGAGAGCAATAGCACTTTTATTATCACAGTACAAAGGGATTTTGTTGAATTCAAAGCCATAGTCAGATAATTGAGATCTCATCCATAAGGTTTGAGCACAACAGGATGACATGGCTATGTATTCAGCCTCTGTAAAGGAAATAGAAGTACTCATTTGCTTCTTTGAAGACCAGCTCACAAGCTTATCACCCAAAAACTGAGCACCTCCAGACGTACTTCGACGTGTATCTTGACAACCTGCATGATCAGCATCTGCATAGGCCGTTAGTGACATACCGGTGTCCTTCGGATACCAAAGACCCATATTGATGGTTCCTTGGAGATACCGAAAGACCCGTTTAACTGCTTCAAGGTGCTTTTTAGTAGGCTTAGCCTGGTATCTAGCACACATGCACACAGCGAACAAGATGTCTGGTCTACTAGCAGTGAGGTACATCAGGGATCCAATCATACTACGATATTTCGTTTGGTCAATCATGATCCCTGAGTGGTCCTCATCTAGTTTGGTTCGATCAATCATGGAGGTGTCAACAGGGTCACTTGAATCAAATCCAAATTTCTTTAAGATCTCTGTTGCATATTTAGATTGATTTATGAAAATGCCTCCGGGACTGTGTGAAATTTGTAATCCCAAGAAAAATGACAATTTTCCCATCATTGACATTTGAAATTTTGAACTCATTTCATTAGAAAAACGATCACATTCCATTGGGTCTGTCGAGGCAAAAATAATATCATCAACATAAACTTGAACATGAATTAAATGTTTGCCTGACTTCCTGGTGAACAGTGTAGGATCAACTGCTCCTTTGCTAAATCCGGTAGATAGAAGAAACTTTGACAGTGTATCATACCATGCCCTTGGAGCTTGCTTTAAACCGTAAAGAGCCTTCTTCAAACGATAAACGTGAGTAGGATGCTCTTGATTCACAAATCCTTCAGGTTGGCTGACGTAGATGACTTCTTTAAGATCTCCGTTCAGAAATGCCGTCTTTACATCCATCATATAGACTACCATGTTTTTACTAGCAGCATTAGCCAGAAAGATTCTGATTGCCTCGATTCGAGCAACTGGAGCAAAAGATTCTTCAAAGTCAATACCCTCCTCTTGACGGTATCCTTTAGCAACTAATCGAGCCTTGTTCTTCAACACATCACCATGCTCATCAAGTTTCACTTTGAAGATCCATTTAAGAGCAATAATCATAGCACAGTCTGGAGCAGGTACTAACTCCCATACATCAAGTCGATCAAACTCATGAATTTCTTCTTGCATGGCATTGAACCAGCTATCTTCATTCATGGCGGTCTTAACATCTTTTGGTTCAATCTTAGAGAGTACGGAGTTGAAGAAGCACCATAAGGCATCGGTTGCAAGTTGTTTCCGTGTGGATACTGTATGAGAGGGATTTCCAATGATGTTGTCTAATGGATGATCGTGAGTCCATTTTCTGAGGTATTCATGTGGTAGTTGTTGAGGGACTGAAGTAGCAGAGTCGATGTCTCCTGAAGAAGATGGTTCTGATGAAGATTCAGGAGCAAATATGTTTTAAAATGGAGCATCTTCAGGAGTAGCAACGGGATTAACTTCATCATTGATGCCAGACACAGTTCCATGATGTACAATTCGAAGATTGATGATTTGTTGATGAGACTAAGTGATCAGCAGCAGGCGCTTCTTGACTTAATGAGATTGAGACTGAAGGGTTGACTTCATTCACTAGGGATAGGAGCAGCCTCTGTTGTAGGATTCGACAGTTCATTAGCACTTGGTTCATAGTGTTCATCAAACATAGGATCGAACAATTTCTTAAATCATCTTCAGATGGAGGTACATATGGAGCTTGCTGGAGAAGGAATTTGGTACAAGGGATGAACCAATGGGACTGTTTTGAAGTGAGGGTCCATGAACTGGATTGTCCAGGAGCCATAGGACCACTGCGATAGAAACTCTCTCTGACTATCTTTATCAACCCATATGTAGACAATTTGAAGTGATCACTGAATGAAGAAAACCTGATATAGCCAAACTTGAAACTGAAGAAGAATTCCCTGCATTTGCATCTTAAGCTTGCACTAATGTTGGAAGAACAGTGTCGAGAATTTATGCTTCAAGCAAATCTCTAAGTACTCAATACTCAACCAAAGTATGAGACTTTAACACCTCTTGCGATTATCCACAACGTCATATTTCGTGTGTCACTGAGTAAAACTACGTAACTCCTTAAAGTGATAGTTAACCAGATCTTCAACCATCCATCCCGACAGCTGGTAACTAGATAAACCAAGTCTTCAACTTAAAATTCTTAGACCCGAGCAAGTTATCAAATAAGAACACGCCTTTGAAATTTAACTTCAATCTCAAATAAGTGATAATTGATTAACTTCAAAGTAATCAGCTTGTGTCAAATGCCCAACACGTGAATAAACGTACAACCGGATGTACGTCGATCCACTGAATGAACCGGAACAAATGATTTCTCGACATAAATGCATTCTTCCTAAAGGTATACATGTAGAGACTGATCTGGAAGATTCACCACAAATGTCTTCGAGCGAATGAGGTAGTCATTTTCCTTAATGTTCATGTGGTTGATTTATAGCGTGCACAATGAGAGGAACAATAATCCGTAAAGATTTGGCACAGGAATACCAAAGAGCGGATCATTATTCAATAGTGCAACTTACAATATCATGATAGTCATTATAAACGCCTTGTGAAATAACTGGAGATAAGGTTTCTTGAGAATTCCAAGAAGTACTTCTTAGATGGTGAACCAGTTGAGTCAATAGAAACCGGAGCATGAGCTTCAGAAGCTGGATGATCAACATTCGTCGGAGGTTGAAAGTACTCATCAAACATATCTTTGAAAAATAATGAATCCCAAACATTGATTCCCAATAATCCTTAGTAAGTGAAGCATTAGGCGTTGGAGGAGAGTCATCAAAAATCAAAACAATGAATCCCAGTTATCCTTAGTATATTCACTCTTCATCAAAAAGAATATACACTCATCATAATCAAAAATTAAGTCGTATAACCATTATTCAAACATCCATCATCATGTAGTATATTCACTCTTCTCCCCCTCAAAAATTGCATCTGAAGTTGCCATTTTTGATTTAACAGGTGAATAAGAGTATACACCAATGAACGTAGATCCACTTGATGACTGAATGAGCGTGGAAAAACATGAAGCTTGTTGATGAAGAATGTAGATGAGTATGGCCATTCATGAGAGAATTTCTCATTAGCTGAAGATAAAGCGCACAGAAGAGCGTACACTTTTCTTTTCTATGAGGAACGGGGCCTGAATTGTTATATGCAGACGCCATTATGATGAAGTACGAGGCATGAACTGATTTGAACAGACGTCATTGTTAAGAGCCCAGTCATATGTTTAGAGCCGCCCGAATCCAAATACCAAGGGACGATTTGTACGACCTGCTTTGGACAACAGACGAAGACAGAGAATTGGAAACATTGGATCCCCACGTGCTGATGGGTTCCTTTCGGTTAGCACAAACAATATTTGAATCAGCAGAAACCCTAGATGCAATGGCATTATTCCTAGGAGCTGAACTAGTAGAAGCATCGGACTTAGTCAAATGACATTTTGTGCTTAATGGGATTATTCTACCAGTTGGCTTCCAAACCTTAACAGGCACTATTCTAGGCATAGTGGATCTAGCTGAGGGGTAAGGTTTGCCATTCGTAAATATTCGACCTGTGGGCTTCCACTGAAATCCTACATTTGTAAACACATTCCCTGTAGGTTTCCAGGATTGCTTAATCTGTTTTGCTCTCCAAACTTTCTTAACTGGGTTATGAATCTTAGACCTCAGAAATAACACATCACATTTATCATGATTACCAGAAAATGAACATTTTTTACATGTTTTGCAGACAGCATGAGGCCTCGAATTAATTTCAGTAAGCTTAGAGCTAATACTAGAACTAACACGATTCTTTTTGTTCAAATCAAACTTCTTGTCCCTATGGTGTTCTTTCACTTCCTTATCATTAACACTTTTAGTTTGCGTAATCCTATCCTTCTTTGCATTGCTTCTAGGTTTTGACCCGCTAACTTTAGTGTCAATCTTAACATCTGTAGAGGTAACGATGGGAACATTACATCGTTTCACTGCTTTCTGCATTTCTGGTCTAGAAGTGCTGGGATCTGAAATTCTAGGAGGCACATCAAAGGTTGCTTGCTTGAATTTTGACATGGAACAAGGCATATCAAGGGTCACATGCTTGGCTTTAGGCATAGAACACGGCATAACTATTCTATCTCGCCTATTGCTAGATTTCGGACTTGTGACAATTACATACTCTAAGAGTTCCTGAGATCGTTTGGCATCCATGCAGGCGTAGGCTATAGTACTATCAAAAGGTTTTTCTAATCTTTCATCTTCAACAATCTCACGGAGACCCTTCAAACTGTCCTTAAGGTGTGAGAGATATGCTTTATGTGCAAGTTCATTATTCCTAATGGGCGGGGGAATATATAACATATCGATAGCATATTTATCACAAGCAGAAACCTTAGGAACAGAGTATTTGCAATTGGGGATTGGCAACTTTCCTTTCGCCTCACGCTTCAGATTCTCAATATCGTTAAGTAAATAAGTTATCTTTTCAATTTGTTTATCATGATTAACTTTAAATGAATCACATAACTCTTTGTTTTGATCATTAACATTTGAAATTTCAGCTTTAAAACAATCATTTTCCTTTTGCAAGTTATCAATTATGTTTTGAAGTTGGAAATTCTGAGAATCTAAAGGTGGAGGCATATGGGAACCAGTCACATCCTTCTTTTCACCTTTCAGTTGTGAAATTTGGGCTTTCAATTTTTTGATCGTGTTATAATGAGCTCGAATTTGTTCATCACGTTTGCTAATTTCAAAAACTGCATCAAACTCAGGAGCATCATAGGATGTCTTGATATTTGAGGTTTTAACATTTTCTTTGAGATGTTGATGTTTTAATTGCAAAGCAAGATGTTCAACTTCTAATTTAGAATAATGTTTGACCAAGTTATCATGATCATCCTGTTCTATTTTCTCATGCAATTTTGAATTTGTTGTTTCAAGCTCAATGACACGATCATGGGAGACTTTCAGAGCAACAGATAATTCATGAAATTGAGAAGCATTAATGGAACTATTTGTAGCAGTGAAAAACACATCTTGAGCAATACATTCAGAAATCAGATTCTCATTCAGTGTATGCAAGTTCTTCCTCTCAATCTCATTATATTTTAATTCTCTCTCATAATCACTAACCTCAACAATCATTGCATCAAATTCCTTTTCCATTTCTTTAATGTCTGAATTCATTCCTTTTTTAAGACTCTCAAAATGATCTTTTAGTTGTTTAAAGAAAGGCATGACTTCAGTTAAATAACATTCTTTAGTTTGCTCAAAACCCCTTTCTCCTTCAGTAATACCAGTGGGTGTGATCCTTTTCTTGCAAGTTTTCTCAAAATCAACAAATAGTTGAAAGATAACATATTGACTAATTAAGGTCTTGCTTTTAGTGGCAATTGTTCTAGGAACAAGATGCATTGGTGTATTAGGAGGATACACAGTCGCTCTAGGCGTTTTCCTAAGGGGAGGGTTCGTTACAACAAGATTCTCTGCTTTTTGCTTATCTAAATCCTTTTTCCAGAACACTTGTTCAGGGGTTAATAGAGTCTGAGGCTTAAACTTGTTCAAGGAGATCCAATTTTCTTTAGTGTAATTATGGGGCTTGATCGTTATGTTATTCTTTTTACACTCAGGATCTTCTAACTTCTTATTCATTTTCTCCCTAGTGACTTCATCAGATTTCTTATCTTCCTCAGTGCACTCAACGCAACTAGGTTTCTGCCTAGGCTTAAGGATTTCATTACCATCATAAAGCACCTTATGAGCATTTCTAGCCTTTTTAATTACCTCTGGATTTGGTTCCTCAACAAGGGGAATGCTATGCTTATCGCTTAAGACTCGATGCTTAGTGATCATGTGAGCAGTTTGAATGGTATTCCCTTGTACGTACAACTTATTTTCAAGCTTGTTTTTCAAAGTTTTTAGATTGGAAAAATCATTCAAAAGTTTTGATTCCTTAGCCTTGAATTCTTGCTTAAGCATTTTAACATTTTCTTGATGTTCGTGTTTTTGCTTAGCAGTTTTGGAAAGCTTTTCTTGTAAGGAGTTTAACTCTTGTTTTAATACTTCTTCTTTAAAATTACTTTTTCTAATAATTGTACGCATTTGGATATCCATCTCCTGCTTACGAGTGGTAAGTTCAAACTTAGCACGCTGTTCGTATATGGCAACTTGATCCTTATAGGTATTGAGTTCAGTGGTTAAGGAATCATCAGGCACAAATGCAGTGTACTCATGCAATTTATAATCATCATTTTGAGAAGAAGATGCATACCTAGGTACTGCAGAAACTTTCATGAAACTTTCCTCTGCATTAACGTGCACAGGTTGTGGCCGGTGCATCTCTATCTTGGGTACATCCGAAGCTTCCATGGAGCGTTCCTTTGCATTAGCTTGCACGGGTTGTGACTGGTGCACCTCTCTCTCTCTTGTGAACATGAGCATGAAGATTCTATTTTAGCATTGTTCGACTCATCATTATTTGTTTTCTCTAACATTCTGCATTCAGCAACACCGGATTCTTCCACAGATACATTACCCAACTTATCACAACAATCTCTCAACTGCACCTGACACTCATTCACTTTTTCATCCTTTTGTGCAGTTTCCTCAATGTACTTTTTCACATTATCCATGAGTTGGATAAATGTCTCAATGAATTCCTGAATTTCCATTCCAGTATGTTTTTTGAAGGAAATTCCAGTCAAGTGTTGATCGTAATCTGCTGAATATTCCCCACTGATGAATGGCTGAAATTGTTTGTAGATTACTTGAAGAGCTGCACTGGAACCATCCTTTTGAACCTCTTCATTGGTAAGTTGCAGCTTTAAATGCTCTAAGTTCAACAGCAAGCTTCTTGTCAATGTAGGTAAGTCCTGGCGGAAAAGAGCACTACATGTTCGATCCCCAGCTATGGATAACAGCTGTATGAGGTGCAGATGAAGTAGCTGATAGGGCTCAATGCTGCATTCCATTTGCATGGCATTCTGTAGCAGGTGCAATTCATTCTCATTGTACTCAGAACATGAAGATCTCACATCCTCGTTTTTTAATTCAAACATCTTTAATCGTTCAGTGTAGCATCCATTATCATTATTATCCACAGCATCATACAATTTAAGCACTTCTGAAATCACTGGGTCAGTAGAGTAAGACATGATGTGGTAGAATGCACGGGATTTTACAAGTCTATGATTTAAACCGAGAAATAGAATCTTTCGCGGGATTTTACTAAAATCAAGACCAAACCGTTAAGCAATGACCAATGGAATGTGTTAAGATGACTGATGGATCGACACAATGATAGAAAATTGTGTGTTAGGTCTTATGATTGTTTGTGGGATAAGCAGAGATGTTGTTTGGTTATGATTTGGGTTGGTTGTTGCACGATTTTATGGAGAAATTTAGGTCTAAAAACTTAAAAGCTCAATAACTTCCTTTCGGAGAGGATTTGGGCCTCGAAAAATTCGTTTTCACGACATCGTCATGAAACCTCACAATATTCAGGCTGTTCCGGTCGTTTTGACAGGTATTTCGCTGAAAACGGAGTTACGGATCAAAAGTTATGGCCGTTTGAAGTTTTGACGTAAAAAAGTCAACTTTGGTCAAACTTCTTCTTCGTAAAAATCAACCAAGTCGCTATAACCCTTGAACCAAGTCGCTAAGTAGCAACTCGCTAGATCTCCAAATCGCTAAGCACCAAGTCGCTACACTACCAAGTCGCTAAAACAACAGTCAAGTCGCTAAATAGTAACTCGCTAAGCCTCAAGTCGCTAGCAAAATTTTGGCAGCAATTCGCTAATCAAGTCGCTAAAGATTCAAGTCGCTAAATAGCAACTCGCTAAGCCTCAAGTCGCTAACACCAAGTCGCTACCCGTAGTGGAGAGTCCACTACTTGTACTGTAAGTCGCTAGGCCTAAGTCGCTAGCTCCAAAAACTGCAACTCGTTACAAAATTGTAAAGCAAGTCGCTACTAAGAAACAAATCCGTATGTCAAGTCGCTAGCAAGAAAACAACATAAAACATCACTTTTCAATCCAAAAACAACCCAACCAAGATGATTCAAGCTTACCAAATGAAAACCTAAACACTTGTGATGATTCTAAACATAAAAGTACTAACAAAATCCAAGCTTTAACACAAGAAATCAACCAAATGATGCACAAACCACTAAACTTTTTCAAACTCAAAAACCACCTAAAAACCACTAGAAATCCAAAGATGTGTAAGATATAATCTAACCATGGCTCTTGATACCAATTGTAGGATATTGGATTTCACATACACATCAAACCGTAACATAAAGAGGGCGTATAAAGGTGAGTTCTAGAGAGAGAAAGTTAGAGGTTTAGGGAACTTAGTGAGAGAAAGAAAAGATCTTATTATGAGCTCCAACTCTCTACCTTGGGAGGTAGAGAGTATTTATAGTCTTACATAAAACGCCACACATCGGGCTGTGGATCAGGCATACAGTGGGTAAAGACCCGTCCGTCCTCCACGGTGTTACTTAACTAAATACTACTTAACTTAAAATAACTACGACTACAAGCTTTCTAACGATTACATATACTTGAGGTGACCGACTCTTTAATACCTGGAATTTCTAATTCCTAACATCAAGAAACCATGATGCAAATGAGGCTTCTAAGCTCTGTTCTTCTAGGCTCAAATCTGAGCGGAAAAGCCTCATATTTTTTTTTAAGTGTCATAACATGAAAGCATGGCCACATGTGAGATTCTGCAATAGACGATGCTATTACTTCCATTTTTGGCACGCCTTTCTTGACTGGTTGTGTTTGGCGGAAATCACCGCCTAAAATGATTGTTTTCCCACCAAAAAAAATATCTGGTGCATCTAATATGTCTCTTAGAGTCCTGTCCAATGCTTCAAAGCATCGCCGGTCATTCATTGGTGCTTCATCCCAGATAATAAGATCTGTTTCTTTTAAAAGATTTTCTATTAGAGTGTTTTTTTTAACGCTGCAAAGTGACTCATCCGTTAGCTCCAATGGAAGTTTGAACCTTGAATGGGCAGTTCGTCCTGCTGGAAGAAGGAGAGATGCTATGCCAGAAGAAGCAACCGCCAAGACAATTTTAGCTTCAGCCCGTATAGTGCTGAGGATTGTTTTCCAGAGGAACGTTTTACCAGTCCCTCCATGACCATATACAAATATCAACTCCTTCTCACCCACTTTAAAAGCATTCATGATAAGGTCATATATGTTTTTTTGTTCATTATTCAACTTTGGAATCGAGTCATCTCTTTGTTGTGCCAGCATGTGCCTATTGCAATTCTTTTCTTCCATTAATAACCGGTTGTTTAATTGATCTAGCAGCTCTTTTGGAGGGGGCTGCAAACCATAATTTGTTATTGATTTGCCGCAACTGGTAAGTATTATTTTCAGCTCATATAATATGTATCCTTGTAATTCATCATCATTGACGTGATAGTTGGGAATGCGGACCTGTTGCAAGACAATTCCTGGAATATCATGGCCCATTTCTTGCCAAAACTTGCTCCATAACTCTAAAGGCTATGCAAGGTCGCAATGAGTAAGCATGCATGCGAAAAGGAACCTCAGCTCTGCTGATGAAGCTGAGCCGCATGCCTCTTCAAGGGCTGTCTCCCATTCTTTGTCATCACCACGCAGACCAAGTGCGTCACATGCAGCACGATATGTTGGGTATACAACTTGGTTGACTGATCTGACCTCTGCAAAGTCTCTACACCCTTTTTGATGACAAAACAACATCCTTAAGTAGAAAAGCTCCCCTGAAGTTGGGTGAATATATGCAAGCCGCCCAATAGAAGATGTGTTGGTTTTCCTCCGTGACCAACTCTTTCGATCTGCATACCACACAAACTCCGATGGGAATTGTAAGTATGTCAAATGCCTTCCATCTTCATTTTCAATGTTGTAAGTGAACCATTCTGTGAGTGTTGTCAGTTTTCGATCACGACGGTTAACCACAGACTCTAAATTGTCACCGTCTCTAAAGGTTACATGTTGCATGTTTTCTAGATGACCTTGAAGAATTTGCACCGCTGGTTCTCTGTTGTGTATTTCGAATTTGAGGATTCTCCAACATGCTTCATGAGGACATATAAACCGCCCATCAAGATAATTTTGGATTTCATCGATGGTTGCCTCTGCTTGTGCTGACGAAGTAGAAGCCTCACCAACAGATCTTGTTACTTCTTTCAAAAATCCTATCGGTTCCCTTTGATATATATTTGAACAGATATTTTATTAGCATGCTCCAACCACAGTACTCCATATTAATATGAGCGTCAAACGCCAAGCAAAGATCGCGGTTATACGGCACCACATACCCATTGTCAAGCTTGATTTGGCCTTTTGTTGTGGTAAATTGTCCTTGCCTTCTTCGATAATGTGGATAACTCATGTCGTCAAAAAAAGTTTCTTCATTATATCTCTTTGGAAATTTTTTATTGCACATATCGCCTTGCATACACGGTGCATTCAAGTTAGCCCTGCCACATGGTCCATGCATCATCATCTCAGAAACAATTTTATAAGTGCGCGGATCAACATCGGGGTCAGGCAGCTCTGCAGAAATGTATTGATCTACATCCTGAGCACTATCAATGCTTGTCGTTGAAGAAATCCAAAGAAGTGTATGGCAATGTGGTAAGCCGCGCTTTTGAAACTCAACAGTATACAATATTGCATATAAAGAAAACATAACAACTCAAATTAGAACAACATGGTAGGACACCGCATTATATGTTGATTCAGTGAATGAACGTGACTGAAAGTTAAAATCCAAGTGGTTTTTTTTTATAAATAAACATAGACATACCTCCTGTGACACGCCCAAATGTTTGTTCTTGCTTCATGAACCTGACGAATGACTTAATCTTTTGATCAAATACTCTGCACACTATATCTGCCCTATCCGCTGTAGTCAAGTGAGGAAATTGACCCATGTATCTTTGAATCTCATGCCACTTTACATTGCATGTGAATGTTATAAAAAAGCGTGGATTACCAAGCACCCTGCAAATGGCCAATGCATCTAGGTAATGCCTGTACATATACCTTGGACCTCCAGTAAATGAAGAAGGTAATATAATTCGCGAGCCTGCCTTTGACCCTTCACGATCTCCCCTTGAAACTGCATCATACAGGCCTGATAAATAGTCTCCTCGAATATCATTCTGATGTGTTCTATAAAAATCCATTCTATTCTGTTCTATAAAACAATACACCCCAACAACATAATGTTGAAAAAGCCTGCCAGTCCAAAAAAGCAGATTATAATTGTCATACCTTGGGTGCAGCTGGTATGTGTAGAATGTGTTCATCGAAACACGTTTTGGCTCATCGTCTGGATCTGCTGTTCTTAACTTTAACTTTGTATGATACCCTGGCTGACCATAGATGAAAATCAATGGAAACTGTAATGACATGTATGACTTATGAATTCTATTGATCATCTTTAGTGGACCATCTCTGTATTCTAGTATAACATCATAATTCGACTCACTTTTTGGGCCACTGTCAAAGACAATGGCGCCAAGAGTCTGTGATGCTGGAAGCTCATAACCACGGGGTCCTTCACCACTGTAAAGCCTCACTTTAAATTCAGGGACATCATGCTGAGCACACTTGTCGCGTGCAATTCTATATATCTGGACCAAATCATCGTGGGTGTCTAGAAAGTGAATGAGCCCTTCCACGATCTATGGATCCAAATCAGTGCCATCTGAATTTGAAAAATGGCTCAACCTATGCTCAACCTCGTTCTGCATGTCATAGATATAGAGCTGTAAAAGCTTTGGGTCGTCATTAGCTGGACAAAGCGACCCAATTCGATGGTATATTTTGCCTGAAACTTTGAAAATATATGGCCCTCCACCATTATTGATCGCGGTGTCGACGTTCGCACCGAAAGAAGTTATTGCAAACATCTCATTGTAGGTTCATATATTTTCCATGAAGGTTCTTCTGCCAAGCAGCTACTTGATATACTCAGGCGGCTCTGCTTTTGTTTGCATAAATATTCTACCGCCTCCACAGCATAAATGGTATTGAGGTGTAGCATTTCTAAACCGGTGGCTTGCAAGCTGCTCCCTAGGCCAAAAGACAGTGTTACAATGATAGCACCGCTCAAAACAGTCCCCTTAATCATCATATGCATATGATGTATCTACATTTATTAAGAAACCATAATTAATTCAAAGGTTTGAGAATATATGTTTTTAAAAAAGATAACCGATGCTAAAAAAAATCACAAAAAAGAAGTAACCTTGTGTTGTATCCTTCATCAATGCTGCATGATCCATTACCCATGCCATGATGGAAACTACTTTTAAGGCATCGCTGACGTTCAGAATTTCTAGAGGATTGACCTGAGTCCCTAGTTCTTTTTCGACCTTGTGACTGATGAGTAGCATTTTGTGGAACACTTGCTCCGGCATTGTCATTCAGACCTACCGCTGCCACCCAAAGAAAAGAGGACAAAAGCTTAACCGATTTTTAGATTTACAAAAATGCATTGCAAAAGGCAAAACTAAAAAATTACTCACTTTGAGTTGCATGAGTATTAGCGGATTGACCAACGGTATGAGCATAAGCATCTGAATCTGATCGGTGCATGGATGTTGTGGAGGACTGCTGTAGGCGTCTTTTTCTTCCTTGTGACTGATGAGTAACATTTGGTGCAGCACTTGCTTGGCCATTGTCATTCATGTCGACCGCTGCCACCCAAAGAAAGGAGTACAAAATTTTAGCTGATTTTTAGATCCACAAAAATGCATTGCAAAAAGTAAAACTAAAAAGTTACTCACTTCGACTTTCATGAGTATTTGTGGATTGACCAACAGTATGAGCATCAGCATCTGAATTTGATCTGTGCATGGATGTTATGGAGGGCTGCTCCAGGCGCCTTTCTCTTCCTTGTGCCTGATGAGTAACATTTTGCGGAGTACTTGCTTGGGCATTGCCATCCATGCCAACCGCTGCGACCCAAAGAAAGGAGGAGAAAAGTTCAACTGATTTTTAGAACCATAAAAAATGCATCGCAAAAGGTAAAACTAAAGAATTACTCATGTTGACTTGCATGAGCATCCGTGGACTGAACAACGGTATGAGCATGAGCATCTGAATTTGGTTGGTCCATGCATGTTGTGGAGAACGGTTCCAGGCGTCTTTTTCTTCCTAGTCCAATTTAAAAATCTCATGAGCACCTGATCTAATCATTGTAAAGTGTTGTGTAAAAAGAAAATATAGTAAAGAACCTTTACTCGCTTCCATCTTATTAGGAGTCATTAGCTGACCAACGGTGCACGCATAACTGGATGAACCGGCCACCTGACCACTTGGACCACCCGGTCCAACCTGCTTGTTGTCCGGCTGCTTTCTTGGCCTGCCTCTCTTTCGAGGTTGCTGTGAAAACCCAGGATCATCTGTGCTCACTCCTAACCCAATTAAAAAAACCTCATGAGAACTCTGTCTAATTATTCTAATGTGTTGCGTAAAAAGGAAATACAGCAAAGCACCTTTTTCCACTCCCATCTTATTAGGAGTCACTGGATTGTCAACAGCGTGCACATAAGTGGATGAATCACCCACCTGACCATCCGAACCACCCACGGCAACCTGGTTGCTGGCCGGCTACTTCCTCGGCCTGCCTCTCTTTTGAGGCTGCTGCGAAGATGTGTCATCATTTGTAGGCAATCCTACCACGATTAAAAAATTCTCATAAGAACCTGATCCAATTATTTTAAAATGCTATGTAAAGAAAAAATACATCAGAACACCTTTGTCAAGGTCAACTCCTTTGCTGGGCAGCTGTTTTCGCAACCTTCCTCTTCCTCGACTTTCTTGTGAACATGCAGCACCATCTGCAGTTGACCCTAGCCCGGTTTAAAAAATACCATGGGAATCTAATCTAATCATTGTAAATTGTTTTGTATAAACTAAAAACATGAAAGAGCCTTTTCCATGGTTTTTTAAAGGAGTCTTTGGCAAATGTGGCTACAAATTGTCTGCGATATTGTCATTTACCCCCAAAGAACCACCCACCGGTGCATAGCCTACCCCCGTATGACCACTATAATATAAAGGCATCTCTTGGCCTGTATTATGTATGCCTTGCTCCTGAACAACATCTGCAAACGAAAAAACAACATAAATGCATGAATGATGTGAGAATGAGTGTTTGCCGACGCTGCAACGACGCCCAAAAGTCACCACAGTGGCACGTCAAAAAAAATTCATAAAAACGCAATACACCTAAAAAAAACTTACGAAGCCAGGAACCATATATAGTACCTGTGGTAACCGGTCGAAGCGAATCAGGTAAAGCATGAGCTAATCCCCGTGGCAGTGTTGGGACACCTGCGCACCACAAAAGTACACCAAACATACAAAGAGTAAAGAGTCACATGAATGCACAACAAAATGAAAAAACAAAGTGCTAAAAGACGCGCAACCCGAAACGTAAGGGAGTCGGCATATACCTGGTGGTCGAGCATGACGTGACCGATAGTTTGGCCTCCTACCTAGAAAGAAACAAATAAACATATGCATAAAACGGGAGAGCCATGAAATGAATAGAACAAGTAATTGGAAATAGAGTAAGCATACCACGACGTGGTTCCTGTGATAGTCCCCGTAAAACAAAGTGTTGAGGTTCTGTATCCACAGAAAATGGTGCAATTACACCGGCAGCAAAATCCAATACGTAAGCACCACTAACATAAGCATGTGTCGTTTGACAGGTGGAGACAGCCGATGCAATGACCTCACGCATTCCACATTCAGTAAACCCATGCACATTTGCAACATTGTTTTGTATGACGTTTTCACATGGCCGGTCGCGAATATTTTGAGAGTCAGGTATAGTTTTTGAATTCATAGTTACAAAAAACAGCGCGTAAACAAATAACAAAGACAGCACCCAAAAAGCAAATCAGAACTATCAACATTTTTTTTATAGTTATGGTGAGCAACAAAAGAATAAGCAAGAAATATTTTCGAGACACAGAAGATGAGAAAAAAGGCGCCAAAAAAATAGAAGAAAGTCAGCACTTGTGATCCAACACAAAAACAAAGGGGAAAAAACCCTAAAACAAAAGTTAAGAGAGCCAACTAGCAAAAAGGTATAAAGCATTTAATGAAGATAGCATTCAATTCCAAAGACTCATTAAACTAAAATGCAACCCCAAACCTGCCTATCAACATTTAATCACTCTAACAACTAAAGATAACAAACCTAGAATAAAAGGAACTAACATAAAGAAGCCTAACCACCATTTACCAAAGGCAACAACAACCAGCCAACTCAATCGAAAAGACCAACGAAACCTACCAAAAATCTAAAAGAAAACAGTCAAAAATTAAAGGAAAAAACATCAAACCTAGTATCAAATAGCGCAAAGAGTAAAGTTGCCATATTTTTTTTTAGCACAAATAATTGATCTACCTAACTTCAACTACAACAATCAGACAATATATCAAGGCAAAAAAGAATATGTGGAGGAAAAATGACATGACCTGTAGCAGAGAACAAATGGCAAGAGAGCATCCACAAAACCAACATAAAAAAATAATTTAAGTTACGAAGAACAGTAGCCCCCTCACAATTGCATGTAGCAACCACGAAATTCATTCCTTTCGGAGCCTAAAATCGCCGGATAATTTTCTGGAGGCACACCCAGTCGGATCTAAAAGGTAAGCGTATGTTGTGAGTGAAGATGAATAGCCACCGGTTCGGGTAGGCTAAAGCAAATAACCCACGGGGCCCGTGAAAAAATAAAAAAAACCCATGTTACTATTCATAAGAGGCCCAACAAATGTAATATAGTAGTAATTACTACTTTATCATTTTTAAGTAGATATGTTACTTTTTACGTAAGACGCGTACTCAAACCTACGTTATTAGGTTTTAACAACATAGACGCACCCTATGAGACTTCACACATTTAATATACCTAGTTAGAGTATATTGATAAGTTTAGACATTTTTATAAGTATTACATTTTTACGTTACCTAGTTTTAAGTTTCGTGACTTAAGGGCTTAACATTAGTAATTACCGGGACCAAACTACACCTCGTAAACTCAAAGTAGTACAAATAATACACACTAACCGCCTCATGTTTAGAGGTGGCATGCAAAGAGATACCACAAAGACACTTGGCCTTTGTTTGGTGCATTTAGCCCCACAAGTCACCACCTTTACTTCCCTTGTCCCCCAATAGAAGAGGTAACTCTTCATTATCATCATCTCACATGCAAAAGTGACCAAAACCTTCTCCCTCACCTCCGATGGTCGTTCACTTCTCAACCCAACTCACCATCATCCATTTTGATTCACACAATAAGTTACACAAGAAAGATGAAGGTCTAAGTGAGCTCTACATAGTCCAGGTGTTGTTTTAGTGATTCCATGGTTAGACTTGGAATTATTCAAGGTGTTAGGGGCTGAGATAAAGGGGATTATTTGGTAATTAACAAGGGTTAGAATCAAGTGGGTTGAAGATTCAAGACAAGGATTAGAGATTAGAAGGGTTAAGGGTTGAATTGTTCTTGTTGTACTAGTAACTTGTCATCCTAATCCTTGTAAGATTTGAGTTTATTTTCTTGTCATTCAATATGATTGTAATAATCTCTATAATTATTTGATGTAATTTGATATAAGTAGTATATGTAATATGGCTTAATTGATGTTGTACATGAGGTTGTAACCATAAAAACAAGCTAAAACAAGTCCTAGGTAAGTTATATGAACATGAATTCTGAAACAGTCCCAAAGTTTGAATAAACTAATCATCTCAGTAAACCTTGAGGTTAATTAAGTAAGATATGATTTTATAACTATGTCTTACGGTCGTTTCGCCGGGTGGCGCACCTCATAACTCACCCCGATGAGTAAATGAGAGCTAAAATGGCAAAACATGTCAAAATCTGCACACCAGATTTTATTTGGGAAAAGCCCATTGTTCTGATCATTTCTTGAAGTCGACTCAGTTTTATGAAATGTAGCCAAGACCTAAACTTGAAGTTTGGAGAAATCCGTGTGTCAAAACAAGTTGTAAAACTAAACTTATGACCGTTTTGGCAGGACTGAATGTGTAGCCAAACTTTCTGCAATGAAATATAAGTTTATACTTGTAATTAGACCATTGATATAGGTAAACTTTGGACCTTAGACTTGATTAAGCTTAAGAAGCTGTTAGAGAATATAAAAATATGAACTTGAGCTTTTGAATCACTTAAAAAGGACTTGTGGTTAAAAAGTTATGCCTAGTTAAGTTTTAATAGATGAAAATATAGGGTTGGAACAAAAGCTTGCTGATACGATTTTAAATCACGATTTTGACCCTTTTTCTGGTCCGAATCAGCAAAAGTGTAAACCACGAAAGTTGCGCAGAATGAAGTTTTCTACAAAAACTCGGGACCACATAAGTAGAAAGTGAACGACAAAACCTAAAAACTACAAAAACTAAACTGACCTGTTGTTGACTAGAACACAACCTTAGTGAGAAACTTTAAGTGATATATTGATCATTTGAGGCTAATATGAAGCCAAGATTAAGTCAAGATTGTTGTCTTGAGGTTGTCTAACTTAGACACATCCTTAATATGGTCTTGATTATTATTGCTTAACCATAACTTAGTCGCACGGCTAGTATAAGTCTAATGACCGAAACTCGTTTTTACAACTTGTTCACTAGACTTTGACAAACTAAGTAAATGACCATATGACATGTTAAACTACTTCACGACCTCTTGATTTTGATAGCCTGAACGATGGTACGAGGTTATTTATAAAAGGGCTATAAGCCAAACAACATTTAAGGAATACTGTAACTTAAGGATTCATGTACAACATCATATTGAAAGCCAACAAACTACATATACTTGTACACTTTTATCGTACACTATACTAAAAAACGAATAATATGCTTTCTTAGGTAATCGTTAAAGATCGTGGTCTTGCCATACTTTATTGTTGTCATACAATATATCGTTACACTCCGCTGCTGACCACTACAGTGAGTTCATAGCCCCACTTTCTATTACTTAATTGTTTTACAAACCCTTGGGGGAAATACATGCTTTATTTTAAATTAAACACATTGCTTTCAAACTACATGCTTATCCGAATGTATTATTTGCACTAAGTACTACTATTGCCAATCTTAAGTCCCTATTATCACGAACCATTAATCACTTGCGAGTGAACGCGAATATTGTGGATAGGGCTATTAAGATTGACGAATCCCGTTTGTGTTGACCGGGTAGGCAAACAAACACACTATATTTGAAGATCCATAGGTTAATTGACAAATTACCTATTAGGGCAACTATTACTATTATATCAATTTCTATTGACAAACTGTAAACGTTTAGGTGTCATGAGCTTAGTGCAATAATATTTGTTTTGTTTTCAATATTACAGGTGTATAACAACGTAACCCACACAAACATTATGTGTTCAAATGATTTCCTAAATTCTATGAGTTTCACTAAACTTTTGTGTTGACAGTTTTAAGCATGTATTTCAGGTCCATATTGTACGAGGCTGGCACGGAGGAGCATGGATACTCAAGAAGGCTATAAATTTTATTATCATTCGAAAAATCATTTAATGTATTTTGTAAACTGTGAAACTTCTGGTACCTCATCTTTGTAAACTCTGATATTTATATAAATCAAATGATAAATCTTTTAAAACGACTCCATTAGAGTTTGTTTTCTATTCTTATGACTGTTGTGCCATGAGGTAACACTCATTTTGAATTCCGCTGCGTATCACGAAATTGGGGGTGTGACAATAAGACTCCGAATATTGAGGTTCGTACAAATCTTCATTTGGAAATGCAGAAACGGGAGACATGGGTTGGTGTGATGACGAACTACCAACTTAGTTTTGTGACATGTCAAATGGGTACGAGTTATGGTGTACCAAGAATTGGCTAAACGCGTTTTGTTGTTGTTTTTGTGCGAATTGGTTAAAAGCTTGTTGTTGTGGGTATGGATTACGGTATGGTTGGTTTGTGTATGTTTATAAAAGAATGATTTTGGTCGTAAGTTGGTTTGTTGGTGCGACGGGGGAGTATTTTCTAGATTAAACGTTCCCTCAGGTGTCGGGGGATTGCTATGGATATTTCTTTTTCGGGGACGTTTGGTGTTTTGGGGAGTGTTTTCTTAAGACTTATTTTTTTTTTTAAATGACGAAGTTAAGAAATGGTGAGTTTGTGTTTAAAAAATGGTGAAATGGTGGGTATTTATAAGTAAATAAAAGGTAGAGTGTAATTTTTTTTAACATTCAATGGCTACTTTGGATCAAATAGTACAATGTGTAATTTTTTTATTTTTATTTTTTTTATGCATGTAGCGGATACTTCTTTACAAATGGGGCCCACAAAAATTGTGATATTAACAAGGTGAACGATCACCTAGTTTTTCTTTGGGAAATGTATTTCGCGCGTGAGGATGGAACCTTGTCATGGTCACTGGCGCGTGAGTCGTTCTTAATTGAGGCACTCGCGCCTTTGCCTACCAGTCTTACATCAATCACATTAAGGAAATGAATAGTTTTTGGATGCAATCCCAAACACCCCTTTAGAAATCACAACATATACAAACTTAAAATGTCAAAAGATCATAAAGTCAAAAGCTCTGTTGTAAAAATCGGCCCAAGCGGCCGATTAATCCCCGCATAATCGTTGATCGCTCAGTAAGCGCCTTGTTTTATCATAATCGTCCTATTTAATCGGTTTGGTCAAAGATCACTTAAAATGTCACAATTCTCAATTTCCGGTCATTTTGCAAACTTTAAAAATTGTTACTATTCATCTTGGGAATTTACTATTCATCGGTTACTATTCATCATTTTACTATTCATCGTTTTTTAAGTCGATTTGATATTTTGAGAGGTTATTTCAAAATTTTACTATTCACAAAACACTATTCATTCCCGGAGAAAAATTTATATTCACGATTATTATTCATCATTTTTGTAAACTAGGTTTACGAGTATCAAATTCGCGTAACCGTAAGAGTTTAGCCGCGTATTCATGGAACATCATTGAGAACATTTCATATAGACTAGAGTTAGTATGTACATCATCAGTAACATCATTTCATATTAGTTCACGCATGGGTTTGCATATTTCATTAACGTTTATTTTTCTATTAAATAAACGCTATCGCACGATCATTTATTTTGAATAATTGATCCGACACTTCCCACAATTGTCCTGATATATTTTTATACTCATTTCAAGACTATAAAAATTATATTATTAATTTACCCGATGTTTTGAATTTATTTTAGTATATAAATTGTTATTTTCATAAATTCTAATCGACAATTATTTGTTCACTCAATCCTTGCGAGAAATGCATTTTTATAATTTTTATGACTTCGATATATTTTATTTTGTTCCGTTAAAATCGATTTCTAGCTAACGCTACACTTAATACCTAATTATATGTACAAAATATACATATTACGTAACATTATATGCATTTAAATCATCAAAATACAAAACCTTTTCCCCAAATAAACCCTTGCCGACCAACCCCCCCCCCCCCCCCCCAGTCATCCATTTCATTAAAAATCTTGACTAAAAATGTACACATATTCATTGTTAGATATTTGTATATAATACAAGTGTTTTATTAAACCAAAACACCTACAAACACATAATAGAAGGTGAAAAATGCAAGAAACCTTTCCCTCATCCCTTGTGATTTTCGGCCATGATCAAGGACAAGAAGAAACCATTGATTTTTCAAGCTCAAGTATTTTTCTAGTTCTATTAGTGATCTATTTCAAGGTTTTGAAATAAAAACCTAAAGATTAATTAAGTTTCTAGTTCCAAAAACTCTTCAATCTCTCATGTAAGTTCTAAATAATTTTTCCTACTCTTTCATAATCATATTTGATCTATTTTTAATATGCTAGTACAAAAAAATGCAAGTATTATATGTATTCATACCACTTTTACTTATTTTTATTACTTATTATTAGTATAAACTATCCTATAATTATTCTCATGAAACCTATCATTGTTGATGAAGTTTAGGAACCCATGACACCCTAAGAAGGTGTATGGTAGGTTTAGAATAGTTTTGGTGTTGATTGGAAGGGTTTAGAACAAGTATTACACTAGAAAAATCATTTTCGACAACTTCTAATTAAGGGCTGTCCATTTTTGTAAAATCTGGAAATTTAGACAGGTCATGGATTATTTTGGTTTATATTTTCAGAAAATAGACTTTAAAACGAAACCGTGGTCGCTTGAACGGGTTAAAACGGATTTATAACGAAGAAGTTACGCTATTTTCAAGTTTAACGACGAAAACTAATTTTCTGAAAATATACAAGCTGTCAAGGATTTTTCAAGGGGTGAAATCGAGTTTTAAACATAATCTAAATGAGTCGATTTATCAAAAATATATTAGTATACATTAACACGAAATCAAGGATATATAAAACGTAGAAAACGAACTTATAACGACTAAAGTTTTACGCATTTTAAATATGACTATTGTGACTATTTTACACAAGTATTAACACTTATATATTTTCTACTAGATCAAAATGGTTATCGCAAGTGACCATGTTTGGAGCCATTTTTCTTATCGATAGAGTACTTTTAAGAAAATAATGTCTTTAAGTAAAAGTGAGTTCACCTGGCCTATTTTCCAAAATGTTCAACCGTTCGTCAAACGAAGTTGTAACGAGTAATATACGATCTCTCAAACTTTTCCGAAAACTACTCATAAACTATAATTTCTTGATAAATCACTAAGCAACTATTGTAGGATGTCGTTTCAACGTAAGTACTTGTAAAGTATTTTATAACATGACAAGATGTCATAAACGTGTATTTCGACGATAAACTTCATTTTCAAAAATGTACAAGTGGTATGGATGTCATATGAGTTTACATGCACAACATTATTTCATGACTTATATTAGAGCATATCATTCATATTAGGTTGCAGATAGAGATCGCACCTCATTTCAATGGTATATACTTTTGTCACCATAATCATTGCATCAGGTGAGTTCGTAGCCCCACTTTTACTTGTTTAATTGTTTTACAAATTCTTTGGGGGAGATACATGCTCAACTATTTTAATTTCAATTTCGATTATTTGCAAACTATATGTTGAATCTTAACTTAAACTATATTGTTTGAACTATCATGAACTTGTTAGTCTTATGTTTCACTCCTTATGCTCGTAAGTAGATTATGCCCGAACTAAATTGATTACTATGTTATGAACACTATTATTTGAACCACTTTCCTTGATTTTGAACCCTTCGACATATATATTTGAACTCTTTTAAATTGATTTGGACCTTTTAACATATATTTGAACACTTTGAACTTGATTTGAACCTTTTTACATATAGTTGAACTCTTTTAACTTGTAAAGGAACTTTTTGATATGTTTTGAGCTCTTTGACTGTTTTGAACTTTTGAACTCGACTTAAACTCTTGAACTTAATTATGAAATTTTGAATGGAACCCTTGAACTTAATTATGAACTTATGATTTGTATTAATGAACCGTACTCACTTTATATTACGTCTCCCCATGTTACGGAGCGTTATCGACTTAAAGTCTCCCCTGTTCGGAGCAGTGCAAATTCTCTCATGTTCGGAGTGTTCTTAATTGTATATAATAGTTGTATGATGTATTGTTCGTACATTCGCATTGTTAGTCTCCTATCACTAAGTAGTATGGATAGCGCTATTAGAGGTCGGCCAACCTCTCGTTCACTATGTTACGGGACGCATATTATTTATTCTAGGGGCTTTTCCTGGCATACATTATTATATACGGGGTGCTATTTTGTGAACTATTATGACAACGTATACTTGACTACTAGACATACTACTTTTGGCAGTGGGTTGTGAACACACAAGTTGCAAGTTTTGTATGGGCGGAACTTGGAACTAATTGGATTTACAAATGCCTTTGCTTTGTGGACTATTCTCAATGACCAAAAACTTAGACTCTCTCTTAAGAGTTTTCATATTATATGAAACGTGCATGAACGTTCTTTAAAGGCTTTACAATTCAACCAAACTCTGTGAACTCACTCAACCTTTGTGTTGACACTTTTAGCATGTTTTATCTCAGGTATCTAAGACATTCACTTCATGGCATGCATGTGGACTTATCATAGAGTCGCGGTGACGACGCGTCTCACATATATTTTATGCACTAAACTATCGTTTGATTGTAACAAACTCATTTTGGTACATTGGAAATCTTTGGGACCTATGTTTTGTAAACTCTGATTATTTTACTTAATCAAACGATATTTTCAAAACGACACTTTAGGTCTTTCGATATAACTGTAACTTTGATGCTATGACAGTCATCCCCCAGGTATTCCATTCAGCTGCAAAATAGGTAATTTGGGAGTGTGACAAAAAATCGGTCAACAAACCGATTAATGGGACAAAATCGGTCTAATCGGACAAAATCGATTAAAAATCGATCAATAAAATCGTTTAAAAATCAGAAAAAACCACTTAAAAATCGGTCAACAAACCAATTAATCAAACAAAACCAGTCAAGGCTCGCTTAAAAATGGTCAACAAACCGAGTAATATTTATGTTTGAACTTTAAATAATTATGTATTATATTTATATTTGAACACTTGAAATATTTGAACTTTGATGCACTATGCTTATCTCATACATATAATATAATACAATATCTAAAATTACAATTTTGTGCCTAAAAATTATAATCCGATTAATCCCCAATTAATCCCCGCCTAACCGATTAATCGCTAGGCCTTACCCGACCGCCTCACTAGCGCCTAGCGATTTTTACAACCTTGGTCAAAAGCACGGACAAAAAGCTGTGAAAACTTCACATGCAATATAACAGCATTCTGCAATGCTTGCTTAACACTCTCAAGCCCTGCGACATCATTCCACTTAACATTAATTCTCCATAAAACAGCAGTATAACTCTTGTCCAGAACCTATATACACATTAGAAATGGTCCAATTAGTCATTATTTATCATAAGAACTCCTAGTTAATGACTTTGTATCAATCTTATGTTTTTTCTCAAAATTGACACTTTTGACCCATTATGACCCGTAAGTTCATTAGCTTCTGTTTCTATCATATTGGACTCAAACTATATATAGGTTTTGCAAATGGCGAACGATCATGGCTGTAGAAAGGGATGATCATTGTAACACAATATCTAACTATAGAAAAATAAGTCTAATCTTTATATATATTTCGAGTATCAAACCTCATTCTAAATTCTATATTTGACTTAGTTTCGGCTAATAAAAACTCATAGAACTTCCACATACATACACCATATTTACTCCCTTTGATAAAAACATTGTTCTGAGACAAAATAGTAACTATACATCTCTAGTAGCGTTTTGAAAGTGGTGGCATCGAGCACCTATTTATTCGGTCCAGGTAGAATCTCAATACTATAATAGCAGTTTCTTCAATTGTTTTCCAAATCACTTCTGTTATCATTATGAACAACACATTACAACCAACTTTAGGAAAGAAAAAAAAAAATGTCTATATAAAATACTCACCAATACTGGCCAAGTGGGATTCTGTGCGAAAATCCTTGAGGCAAACTAAAACTTCTCCCTCACATGATCCATCTTTGAATAATTAGTCCTTACATGATCAATGAATCATATGGTTTTTGCTCTTGATCTTCTTATAGTCTGCAGAACAACCGTATGAATAGTTGACTGATGTATATAAGTTGATGGTACGCCCCATCTTTTGCAGGCTTTTCGGGCTCATGCAGCCTTGTTTTTCATTAGCTAGTGTGTAGATTAGCGTTGCATTTTTCTTGAGCTGCTTGGTTTTTATTATCTCGTGAGTTTATATCAATCTGATAAGAAAAGACAGTGAACTCGATAAATGCCCCAAGATTAGAAATTCAGTTGTAACAAAACGTTTTTTAGAATATGGTGACAACTTTATCTTATGTACAGAATCTGAGAAAAACTTTTGAGAAAAATTAAAAGACACAAATTGAAGATCATAAATCATAATTGTTATTTTCACTTTTAACATCTTTAAAAAGAATAAATTAACAGCCACCGATTTTGAAGATACAATCTTTTATATAATAAAAGAATTACATCATTTCAGAGTGATTTTGCAAAATCATTCTTAATGCAAAAAAAATTGGACGAATAAGAAAGCCATATTTTGCCACATAAGCAAAATCAACCAATATAATTGGTTAATAAAAAGTCAAAATTGAATCCACATTGGTCAAGCAATCTCCAATTTCGTTTCCTATACAAAATTGTCTATAAAAACCAATGTGCCAGTTTTGACAATAAAAGTAAACTTGAAAAAGCGGGGTTAATATTAAAAACTACTAGCCGGGTACCCGCGCACAGCGGCGGCGATAAGTATAGTTATATGTGTTTGCTTACCCGTTTAGTGAATTCGTTTCACAACACTTCGAATGTATATATGTTAGTTGTAAGTGTTTGTTTGGGTTACCCGTAACTTTCCCGTAGCTTTCCCGCGACATCATTATTCCCGCATATAGAAATACCCTCGCAATCTCTTACGCGTCAAACACTACCCCAAAAGTATATGATTTTGACGAATCAAGATTATATTGATTGAAATAAATGAAATAAAGGTTAAAGTTGTAAAATTTTGAATTAAAATAAAATAAACCCATTAAAAATATAAAAAATAAAAACTCATAAAAATATATCAAAATGAATGTTGAATTAAAGAGCATAAAATTTTAGAAAATATGGTGAAATTAGATTATAAAAAAAATAAGTAGATAAAAAGATATTTTAATTTAAAAATAAAGATGAATTTTTAGTTGAGAAATGACACATGTCATTTTATAATTGAAGCTCTTTATTTTCATTTTTAGTGGTTAGGAGTTAGGTTTGGAGTTTCTTAGAAGTTAGGCTTGGAGTTTGTTAAGAAGTGACACATGTCATCTCATGATTGGAGCTCCTTATCTTAATTTTTGGTTTAAAAAACTTTTTCCATAATAAGCAAGTAAAAAAGTCTGAATTTATGCATTATAAAGTAGTATAGATATGGAAAAAAAAATCAAAACGGGTTATCATAACATATCAATTAACCCCTTCCTAAACCCTAAATCATGAAGAGCCAATATCTGCAACCCAAATAACCCCTGGCTTCAATCGATTGAAATAACACCTTAAAGAAACGTGATCAACAATGAGCTTTACTTGGTAATCAGGGTGCTGCTACTCAAACTCCTTCAGCAATAGGCACTGAAACAACTCCAAGATCTGTAACTCCTAACTCTAACCCACTTCCTAACCCGTGGGGTGCTGCTGCAGGTAAAGATGTTTGAGCATGTTTGGTTCACAGAAGTTAATTGGTTTTGTTGATTAGTATTCTTTTATGGTTTTATTTAGTTTGGTTTTTTATTGATTAATACCCACTGGTATTCGTAAGATGGTTATGTTCCCTACTAAAAGGTTGTGGGTTCAAGTCCCGCCAAGAACAAAAGTGAGATTGTTGTTGTTTTGTTAGATTATATATATTTGTGTGAGTTTGCCTTAAAAAAAGTAAACTCAAATCATTTATTTATATCTTTTATTACATAATTTGTTACCACCTCATACCTCCCTTAGGGGATTAAGTATTGTTGTTGTATAACATAATTTTTCACGAGTGTTATGTTTAGTAAAAAAAAAAAATACTGTAATAGTTTTCTAGATAATCAAAATTTGTCAAACTTTCAAACATCTGATTATCACAAGTTCCAATGGTAGAAGCACATCTAAACACTATCTAAGATCGGCCAATTTATAACAGCTAGCCATCTGATTCTGATTACTTAGTAGTTAGTATAATAATCACTTTACTATTCTTTCTAGAGTGAAGACAATATTTACCGGGGGGGGGGGGGGGGGGGGGGGGCGTCCTCACCAAAAGGGTGGTCGCCCGTTCCCTGTTTGTTGTAGTGTCTTGAGGTACAATCTTAATCCTTAGCATTCGGAAACTCTATAATCTTTCGATAAAATGTCACTTTTGGATAATTAGTTTAGTTTGAGGTACTGCAACAAATGTGATTTTCATTTTCTTATTATTAAAAATTGTTATTCTATATGCAATTTCTTAAAAAAATCAAATTATGGTTACCAGAGCTTCAAATAACAAAAGCCAATAGAATTTTGATTATTAGTGATTATTAGTTACCATAAGACCTTAAGATGATTATCACCTGATCCAAAGATTAATTACATTCAAGAATGTCGAATGCAAGCTAATGTGTATTTTTTTGTGAAAAACCAACTCCAATACATTATTCAGATAGCAAAGTTTGAAATGCATTGATGTGAGTGGCAAGATGCAAGCATTATATATCCTCTGTTTTATTTCAGGTTAATGCAATTTGATATGCTAGATTGTCGAGTTTTGCCTATTTTGGTTTTTCCCGTTACATCATGGGCAATGTATTCTGGAATTTAGAGCCTCACAGGAGTGTGTAAGTTCCCTCCAAAATTATGCTTTTTTAGCTTCATTCTAATATTTGTTGGTATTTAATTGTTGAGTTACTATACTTGATTTAGTATCTAATATTTTAGGACTTATTTGACCGCCAATTCCATGAGTGTGTATGCTTCTTATTATAGGCGAGCGCAAGGTTCAAAGAACTTTAGAGATCCTTTGAGCTGAAAGGCAAAAGAATATCGACAAACTTAAAGAGAGGAAAAATTATTACAACACTCAACAATTACTCTTGAATCTTTACTCTCATTACCAAATATCGTTGTATCAAACATCAATTTGGGTCAAAATGGGTAGAATTTATACACCAACTGGTTGAGTGACCTGTTTACATTTTTTTTTGACAATAATTGTTATAACGACCCAATTTTTTTTATTGTAATTGAAAATGTTACATCACTTGATTATGCCATTGACCACTTTTAACCTGCTTGATATATCTGCATTTTAGTTAATATATCAAGTTTTACCAGCTTCACACATGTAGGAACTAGGAACAAAGTAGACCTCAAATCAACCAATTTCCACATAAATGGGTTGAAATTGCCACCCATACCTAAACATTGAAATCATAGCAAGATCACATTTTTTGTCAGAATAGACATGTTTGGTTTGAAAAGTTGGAAGAGCCCACAATATAAAGTTGGAAATTGAGGGACAATGAAGTTGCAGCTCTTTTACACGATAGGGTATGAAGGGTTGGCGTATGCGGTTTGAAGAAGGGATTTAACTTGAAAGGAGGTGTCGTTGGCTCTATGTCGGGTTAGTTGATTCCCTTTAAATTGACAAATAACAAGTTTTGAATCTTAGTTTCTATCTACCTTCGCTATTAACCTTATGGTTTTCTACCTAGAACTTACATAAAATATCATATCTAAGAATAAAAATGAATATTTTTGAATTAAGTTGAGTTGAGAAAAACTCCATAGTTGATGTCATGATGATATGCAATTTAAAGAAATTTTTATGGGAACCACATTAACATGTCTCGGTCAACTTTTAGGATTGCTAAAGTAAAAAATAAAACTTATAAGTCAAAATCTAACTGCCACAAAGACTAAATTATGCATAAAGAATCACAATATTCGCCACTAAAACAAAGTAACACCCACGTAATTATGCACGAAGCAATACCATAATTCTGCACCAAACAACCACAAATTCTGCACAAAATTATGCACCAAAAAACCACAAATTCTGCACAGAAGTTGTTTGCATAGAAATGTTTAGATGTCAGTTACACTTATTCTTTATTAGATTTGTTATAAGCTTAAAAATATATTAAATCTACTGAGAGTCTGAGAGGACTGTTTTGCTGAGTAATGCTAATGGGTTGAAGTATAACAACGTCATGCATGTATTTTTTTAAAAATTTTGGCACAAATGCAACATATATAATTGAAATCACTCAAAATATCAGCCTTACAGGTGGTTCAGGGCACATAGCTTCATGGCTGGTTAAGGTGTTTGTATTTGTGTTTCTTTTGGGTTGTTTATCATTGTTTATTGAGTGTTTGGGAATGCATATTTTATTTTTCTTTTCAAAACCAGTAACCTATATTACTATTTGAATTGTTTTTATAGGCTTATCTTGTTGCCAAATACGCACTTTTATCTGCATATTTTGAGTCCTTTTAGGATGTTTCCAGTTATTTGTAGGAATAGTGGGTCATGGGTCAAAACCGGTTAAGAAAGATAGTTGCTTTTAGTATTATTATTATTATTATGAAGAACTACATTATTGAAAATAGCTTATAATTAATTTGTTGATAAGCAATGAATAGTTGTCTAGCACATATTCTAGCTATTTTTTATTATAAAAACAAGATAGTTGATACCAAAGGGAAAAAATTTGATGCAGTGAAATGTCTATGTCTAACTATGAAGGAAGTGACATGTTCGATGAAGGACTCCCACAAGGAATGCACATTGCTTATGAGGAGTTTGTTATTCATTGGTATGAACTAGATAGGCTCGAAGAACTTGAGAAAAATATGATGTAATGTTTATGTATATGTTGAGGTTGAGGTTGAGGTTGAGGTTGATGTTGGTATTGATATTGATATTCAATGTTGATACGATGTTTAAAGTGCTCTTGCGGTGCCACAAGATGATGAAGATGAAGGGAAGGAAAAGAAGAAAACGTTGACCATGGTGATGAAGATGGTGGTACGATTTGAGTCACGAGGTCAAGTAACTTTCAGGTATCAACAGGCATGTGGCCTAGTGGTAAGTGCTTAGGTTGTTAAGCGAGCCACTAGTGAGAGTAGTACCGGGTGGGTGACCTACTGGGAAGTCCTCACTTGTGGTCCACATGCTCTGTTGATATTTGCAATGAGGATTTGCGCCCCTTAGACTAAGCCGCTGGGGGTTCAAATCTGAGCAAGGTCGGGGTTTTCATCCGGACGTTACTCCAGCAAGGAAACTTGTGTGGAGGCGGTACGGTTTCCTCGCGACACTGAAGCCACATATCGTACCTGCGTGGACCCGGTTAAGACAACATAGACTGGTCGATGTGGGGTTAGGGCCCTCTTACGGGAGGGTGGTGAAACCTAAGTTGGAAAGTCACCTGTCAAAAAAAAAAAAAAAAAGTAACTTTCAGGTATTTGTGGTTTTGTGCATTCAAAGAGAACAATCCTTGGTTGCTTTGATAGTACTGGATGGTTAGATAGCCATACATGTTCTTTGTTGTGTTTGGGTTGTGTTACACTATTATAATTTGGAGTGTTTGTTTGTTTGTGTTACATTATTGGTTAAAAAAAAGCACAAGTTAAGTAAATTAAAGGTCCTTCTAAATAACACAAGTTTCCTTTACCAATGTAATAAAACAATGACAGAGAAAACTGCTCATCCTAGCATTTTGCTACCCTAGACATCAAAGGGGTCTTCTATTGACAACTAAAATTGGTAAATGTTATTTACATTTTTCCGCTACCCCAACCATGTCACCAAAAGTCATCACGATATAGCTGGACAAACACAAGACAGATACACGATAAGTCTACAAGGTTACGTGTATTTTTTAACGTGATTTGAAAGATAGAAAAGGTGCATTACTCATTTTGCAAGCAAAACATTCACTGTGAGCTCCAACTATTCAGGCTCTTTATTCTCACAAAATTTACATTATTGAAAATAACCTATTTATTTTTTAATACATAAAATACAGTATTGAAAATTTTTAAACAAAAACCCGTGCGTGCACGGGCATTATAACTAGTTGTGTACCTATGGAAGTAACAATATGGATTTAAATAAGCATTTTGTTTTCTATGTTTTACAAATGCCAATTGACCTTTAATTAAAATTTTATGAGGAAAATACGGCACAACCAATAGATAAACAAAGGTAGCTAGTTATGTTTGTCGGTCACTTATTTCTAGTTTTCTACCAAAAGCCTACATGAAGTAATATCGCTATGATATTTCACCAACACATTAGCGGTGATCAAATAATTACTTGAATATGAGATTTCCCCAAAACTGCTCACATTACACCAACATAATCATAACCCCTAAATCTCAGAAACGTTTTTGAGTAAAAAAAATAAACCCTTTGAAAATAATCACAACTCCGAAATACTCAAAATCAAAGTGAAAAAAATTGCAAAAGATATGAATCATGATATATATTACCTTCTACTTCATAAAAAAAAAAAAAAAAAAAAAAAAAAAAAAAAAAAAAAAAAAAACCTCCTTACGTGTTGAATTTAATAACTGATTGTACATATGAACAACATTTAACATTCTAAGATATCAAAATCAACAATTACCACATCTTCACTAAAAAAAATCGATACCTTATTCAGAATCGAAATCGAAACCTTCCTCTTCATCTTGTGATATGTGCAGGACCGTTCTGTAAATTTTGAGGCCATGTGCCGTAATTACAAATTCGCTTTCTTGAAATCGAAGGATTCAAATATATGTAAACAGGTCACTAAAAGTGCAATCGATGTAGGTATACAAAAGGAAAATTAACATATTCTTGACAAAATTTCTTCATAACATTTTATTTAAATGCTGCTAATTCAAAACAAACTTGAACATGCATGGTTTTTAATTTGGTATCGATATTTACATGCTCGTATGAATTACAAAAAATGTGTACTTATCTTAAAAGAATTGGAATCATGGGCGGTCGGACATGCTCGTTTTAATAAACAAGTTGTAAATAAACCTCTACACCCTCCTAATATGGACAAAATCACAAGTATGTAAATGTGTTTTTCTATTACGTTTTATGTTAGACAAACATATATATGAGAGAAACTTAATATAAAAACTCATGAAAATATCAAATATATAACATCAGTTGTTGGCTGTTTAATAAGCTTTTTTAAAAAGTCATCACTATAATAGGGTGTGTTTGGGGAGGGGTTTACAGGGGCTTATTGGGGTTTGGGCTTTTAAAATAAGTATGCTTTTAAAATAAGCCTCGTTTGTCACGCTAGCTTATGAAGTCATAAGCCTCTATAAGTCTCAGCCCCATAAAAAGAGATAAAAACTTTAGCCGGGGGCTTATGAACCATAAATTACATATTTACCCACAAAAATATCTAACATATACCATAAAACTCATTTAATTGTGTATCTTTTAGTAATTTTGCAGTAATAAGCCTCAGCCCCAGTCCATTTGTTAAATAAGTTTATAAAAATATAAATTTCAACTTCGGCTTATAATAAAAGCACTAGCCTCAGCCCCAGCCCATGCCCCAGCCCCAGTCCCAGCCCGTTGCGCCAAACATACCCATACTTTTTACATAAGAAGCGTTTAATGTAATGGCCTTTAATAATTAATAGATTCAAATTTTGGGCCCCTTCAAAGTGTGAGGCCCTGTGCAGTTGGGCTGACTGCACAGGTTGATATCTGGGCCAAGTTATGGGTATGTTTGGCGCAATGGGCTGGGGCTGGAGCTAGGGCTAGGGCTAGCCAAAGTTGAAATTTGTATTTTTGTAAACTTGTTTGGCAATGGGCTGGGGCTAGGGCTGGAGCTTATTATTGCAAAATTACTAAAAATGATATAAATAAATGAGTTTTATGGTATATGTTAGATATTTTTGTGGGTAAATATGTAATTTATGGTTCATAAGCCCCGGGCTAAAGTTTTTAGCCCTTTTTATAGGGCTAAAGTTTTAAGCCCCTTTAAGGGCTTATGATTTCATAAGTCCGCATGACAAACGAGACTTATTTTATAAGCCGACTTATTTTAGAAGCACAAGCCCCATAAGCCCTCCCCAAACACACCCTATATGTGGATAAATAATTACTATATTATTTGGCATCAATATGGGTCGTTTATGTTTCGTCCTTATCAATCATATCCAATTCTAATACTTAACGAGTGTGGAAATCCGCGCGATGCAGCGGGATTGGCTTCAAAGGACTTACTTTGCAGCGACACTTAAACTTTAGGGACTATTTTTGCCAAGTTGTAAAACTTTGCATTTAATGTTTGGACTTACTTTGCAACGACGCTTAAACCTCAAGGACTGTTTTTGCCAAGTTGTGAAACTTTGCATTTAATGTTTGGACTTACTTTGCATCACCACTTAAACCTCAGTGACTATTTCTGCCAAGTTGTGAAAGTTGGCAATTAATGCACTTGCTTTTGCATACAAAGATGTACGCTATTTAGTATTATATACAAATAGTTCGATTCTAGCTATACTGTGTTATTTTGGGTTTGTCGATTCGTTGTTCAGAAAAGGAAGCACTGAGAGTTTATTTGGGTGGCTCGCCGTGTGAAGAGGGTGTAGTCTTTTTAATATCTTACCCAAAAGTATTAATTAAATTTCAGATATACGTGTATATTTCATTTTTCACACATGAATATTTAAAACGAATTTATAACTCGTTTATGCTAAAGTAAGAAATATTTAAGCTTTTTTAATTTAAATTTTAAAAAAAAAATTATAAAAAAAAATTAATTGGTCTGGACAAAAAAAAAACCCACGAGATGCCCTTATCTACTCCTCTCCTTGCGGGACAGTCATACCATCTATAGCGGGAAAGATCCAAAAGTTTTGCTTTGCAAGAGTTAAGTCTCGAAAGTCTTAAAAATGACTTTATCACTATGTTGAGTATTTTCCATAATATTAATATATTTAATACTTCTTACTTCTTAGAGCATTGGGTACCGTTGGTGCCGTGGGTGGTGCCATGGATGATGCCGTGAAAAAAGTAGTGTCACCTCAGCATATTTTTTTCATGGCACCAGATTTCCTTATGGCACCAAAACACCCCTCCCTAGCGATCACACCACTTTTCTGATGCCGTAGGTTTTTTTATTTCATTTTTTTAACTAAAATTCAAATTCATTAATATAACATATTACATAAACTTAAAACTTTAAAAGAGTATCAAATAAAAAAAGTATATAAAATGACAATAAAATGGGGACTAATGGTTCAAGAAAAACATTAACAAGGCAAATAATGTAAACTTGTATAACAATAAGGTTTAAGATGAAAAAATAAAATAAAAAATATATAAATGTTGAGTGGACTGTGGACGTCTTCTTCCTTCCTTCTTTGCCCACCTGCAACTTTTAAAAAGAACAAAAATAAAAATAAATACTATCAACACAAACATAATAAACATTTTCACACACACAAATACAAACACAAAACCTTACTAACAAACACAATACCCACTTGAAAATCCAAAAAAAAAAAAAGGAATTCCGACCGCGTGAGCTGGTGGCCACGGCGCCAGGACGTACCAGCCCAGCTGCGGTATGGTATCTCGTGCCGTAGACTCGCGTTTTTGGCAATAGCTCAAGCCATCAGCTGCCGTACCCCATGCTCTTAGGTATAGGAGGGAAATGTGAACGTGGTACCTAGCAAGAACCATGGTTTTTGGTCGGCAATATTTCTTATTTTGTGAAAAACTTAAGAGGACGTTTGGTACGATTGAATCACAAAGAATAAAAATGCATTAAAGAATGGATTTAAATAGAAAGAGAATGAGTCTGATATAAGAGAATGGATTATAGTGTTTGGCAAAAATAGAGCACAAGTGTTAGAATCGATTAAAGATTCAATTCTTTTGTTTGGTACATAAAAGAATGAATATATATATTTTCAAGTTTTTTTGTTACGTTGATTATTTGATTTATTTGACGCTATCAGGTCACATAATTACAATTATGCAAACATAATTCCAGTTTTTAGTCATATAAAAATATATTATATCATCTCTACGATGAAACAAAAATGACAAAAAAAAATCGTATTTTCTACAACTTACACATTGCACTAAACACAACTAATAAAAAAATTGGATACCGCATAATATTCATGATCGAACTAGTATATACACGTAGAGGATAATCAATTAAAACCTGATTTACAAAGACTAGTATATACACATCAATATTTGTATAATTTTCTGCTATAGGGTTTTTTACATGTTACGAAGTAGAGAAAAGTTTAAATGCTTACTCTTATTTTGATGCTTACCAAGTGACAAATCCTCACCATCCATCTAGTTTGATTTAATGGTGGGGATTAATCTAAAATTTAATAGATAAACATAATTTCTATGTGAAAAAAGAAGTTCTAAAAAGAAGTTCTAATAAAAGAATCTTCACTTGTGTATCAGGTGCACCCTTTACACTAATAAAAGAAGTTCTAAAAATTTCTATGTGAAAAAAGGTTTATAAAACGTAAGGATTTAGGTGTGTATTAAACCAACATATATGGAATATAATGTCTTTAAACATTCGTTTACATAAAGAGCATACAATAAAATTAAATTTGTAGCCCGTTAATTTACACGGGTGCCTAGTAATCTTCCAAATTTACATTTAACCGAGCCCATGTTATTACGATTCAAGGCTTCGTAAAAACCTTCACAAATAAAGCGTGTGTGCCGGTAATTATCCTTGAAAGTTAGTGTCCTTGACTTCTTTGCATTCCATTTGAAATCTCCTTCGAGCATCATCCATATATCTTTGTCGTGTAACCATTTCTGAAAATAACGCATTTTCTTCTTTGGTAAACGAGTTTGATAGCGCTCAAACTCGAGAACCATTAGTTGCTCATCTCCGGAAATCTGGAACGAGCTATTAGCAAAGGTACTTATGGGGTAACCCACAATAGCATTTATTGTCAAGTTAAAAGTTGCTATTTTTGGGGACAACTTAATATGACCTTTTTCTTTAAACTTAACTATAAAGCTAGTATTTCCATAAGGGGATACCACGTCCTTATGTATATCAAATAGAATATCCATACGCTTTATGTATACTTTTTCAAGGTTTAAATTAGGTGTAACAAGAATAAAATTAACTATAAAAAGGTATAAAAGAAAACAAGCTATAGCAATGGCCAATGCTGAGTTGAATATACGCCAAGGAGTGTATAAATTATCCTCGGGTCTCTGCAACAAAATATAAAAACAGTTTTTATATTAAGATAGACATATATAACTAGCATATTTGATATACACGATTAAAACATAATATGAAAAGTATTATGATATTAAATACTTAACATAGCAATATAATGGCTTAGAGCACTCCCAACAATAACACCATAACACCAATAACACCGTCCACGTCAGCGCCACATCAGCTTTAACATTTAACATTAACATCCCCAAAAAACACCCACAACAATAACATCCCAATAACACCATAACACCACTAATATTTCATATTTTCAATTTCAACCCCTAAACTAAATCATACACTTCATTTTTTAAACTAAAACAAACATTTCATTAAAACTTAAAACATATTACAATACGAGACTAAAAAAAAATACAACGAAAAAAAAAAAAAATAAAAAAAATACAACGAGATAAAAAAAAACACACACACACACACACTCACACTGCAATTAAAAAAAAAAAACATAGCAAATACTTATTCATCGTCGTCGCTCTCTTGTTGTTGTCCATGTCGTTCAAGATTCTTCTGCCAAACATGCTCCATAAGGTCCTGTTGGAGTTGGGTATGCGTTTGTCGGTCGTGTATTTCTTTTGCCTTACGACTGTGCGTATCACATCTTTCAACCCATCTTCGTTGCCTCAAATTTGCTGACGGATCCACCCACAGTTCGTTATAGTCACGTAAAGCAAATTTTTGATCTTTTATAATCATGTTATGCATAATAATGCAACAATACATGATTCTACGTATCGTGGCAATTTCAAATTGACGTGCCGGTTGTTGTAGTATACCCCAACGGCCTTGAAGAACACCAAAAGCACGTTCAATATCCTTTCGGGCACTTTCTTGTCTCCTTTTAAAGTACGTATGTTTTGCATCAGTTGTTGCCGTGAAGGATTTGACGAAAGTTGCCCACTGTGGATAAATTCCATCAGCCAAGTAATACCCCTGTTCATACCTAGTTCCGTTAACCATATAAGGTGCTTTTGGGGCATTGTCAGCAAGAAGGTCGTCGAATAACGGAGAGTTATCTAAAACATTGATATCGTTATTTGCCCCCGCCATCCCAAAAAATACATGCCAGATCCATAAATCTTGAGAAGCAACAGCTTCAAGCATAATTGTTGGGTATTTTTTATCACCCCTAGCAAAATGGCCTTGCCAAGCCACTGGACAATTTTTCCATTCCCAGTGCATACAGTCAATGCTACCAAGCATTCCCGGAAAACCATGTTTTTCTTCATGATGTTGATAAATTTTTTGAATGTCGGCCCATGTTGGTTTTCTTAAATACTCCGGCATAAACAAATCAATAATGCATTTGTTAAAATTATCAAGACATAATTGTGACGTACTCGCACCCATTTGCAAGTATTCATCAAATGCATCGGGTGAGGTGCCGTACGCCAATTGGCGTATGGCAGACGTACACTTCATTAGAGCACTTATACTCATTCGACCCGTACAATCGGGTGTTTGCCTAAAGAAGGTAAAATGATCTGGAATATTATCGGAAGTATAAGATTCAATACCTTCAACTATTTGCAGGAATAGTTTCCGGCTCATACGAAATCTTCTACGAAAATTCCGGTTTGAATACTTACAACCTTGTACGAAATAATCGTTGCGCAGACGTTCTTCTGCAAGCTCACGTTCACGATATACATGGGTACGAGAACGACTAGGATGTTGAGATTCAATACCCTCTTGTTGTTCCAACTGAAGGTGATACTCGTACGCGGCCGCCATAAATTGGAAGTCCTCTTGGTCATCAACGTCTGACCAAGACAGGGGAATATCACCAGCTTGATTTGGATCCATTGTGAACGAATTTGATTTTTGAAATATGAAAGTGTAAAGAGGAAGTATATAAAGTTTGAATGGAAGTGTGAAAAAAATAGAGTTTTGGTTGGGTATTTATAGTGGTAAAAAAATGTTTTTGTTTTTTTTTTTTTTTTTTTTTTTAAAAAACTAGCCGTTAAGGGGGTTTTTTGTAAATTTTTTTGAATTTCTAGACGTTGAGGGACTAATTGTGTAAGTTTTTCAAATTTTTTTTTTTTTTTTTTTTTTTTTCTCCTCCCCTTAACGCGCGTTGCCAAAGCAACGCCGGGCTCCATTCTCCGTGTTAACGCCGAGCTCCCAATGGGTATAACGGCCATAACGCCGTTATTGATGGTTTAACGCCGTTATGGCGTTACCATTGGGATTGCTCTTATAATTTCATCTTGACCAGTGACGAACCCAGGAAAAAACAAAGGTGGGTCCATGATTCCAGTTCGCCCTGATCTTGACTACACATTCTTTTAAGATGGGTCCAAGATTCCAATTCTTTTAAGATAACTAAACATTCTTTTAAGATGGGTCCCTGATCTTTACTAAGCAAATTTTAAAATATATCACACTTACCTCAACTATTGCACTTTGGGAACTGATCTCTTCATCTTTCTTCTTAAACCATCGGATTAATGAAGACATTGCTACCCGAATGAATCTTAATAAAACAAGTGAATCAGCAAAGTGTCATTTGTTTGATGGTGATAGACTGGATTTAGTAATAATGGACGAGTTTTTTTGTACCAAATGGGGTTTTTTACAACACTCTTCGCAAATACAGGTGAATTTTAATTTGTCTTGCAAATATGGGTTTATTTAAAAAAAACAAAAAGGGACCCATTAGGTAGCTTGGTTGAATTTTTTTGTAAATTGTTCATTCTTACCCCTTCTTTATTTAATACTAGCTTATAGACCCGTGAAATTCACGGATTTTTAAAAAAATGATTCATTAATAACTTGAGTGTGTGAATAAAGTAATAAACAACGACAAACTATATAACTTTCATTTTTTTTAAAGAATAATAAATAATAAGTCAACGATCCTATAAACAATTATAGACCCTTGGAATCACGGGAATCTTGAAAGAAATTATTCACTAAAGAATTACGTGTGTGAATAAATTAAAAAACAACAACGGTTTAATTCTTTTTAGAGGATAATAAGTAATATGCCAATGATAAGACAATTAATTTGGTTTGTAACTATTAAAATAGGAAACATGCAGGTTCATCTTCTTCAACTCTTCTCAAACTGGTAGATAGTCTTGAAGAACAAATGTATGCAGTCAACGTCAAACACTTGAGTAGTCCATGTTCATTCCATGGACACCTAAAAGTATATAGATCATCCTAGATTAATAAACTATGCATCAGCATGAAAAGATGAATTAAGTATAACGTTATTTACGGGCTTTACCTTTGTATTTTTTTATCTTCATCTTTCAATGAAGTATGAGTACCATGAATAAAAAAAGGTAAAAATCCTAGCTATAATTAGTGATTTTGACCCACATCTCAACACAACAAACAAAAACAAAAAAAATATGTCTATGTTAACCAATTAGTGACTAAATATATATTTCTAACTAATTCAATAATATTTGTTTTTGTAGCAGTAATATTATTAACAAATACAAATAATAATAATAAAACAATACTTTGAAGAATAAACTCACCACTTGCAATTGTAAAACTTTGAAGAGTAACATACATCACATGTCATGTTGTCATCTTGCTTCACCCATGTCATCCAACATTGTAAATCATATCGGCTCCACTTATGTCATCAATAAGAAAGAATGCAACAGCAATATGGAAAATCGTCTTCAAACATGACTCAATAAACGTCTGACATTTTTCATAGAGTTATGAGTTACCAAAACACAGCGTCTTACATATAAAAAATGTGAGTGAAAACAATATTTCTGAATCTAAAAGTAACATGTTAAAGCTGGAATCCCATTGTGACCCTTTTTACAACCTACCAATCTTTCCCTTTCCAATAAAGAGTATGTTTTGATACCGAAAAAAATAAAATAAATCAATAGTATGTTGATGATCAAATATACTATTGGCTTATTTAGTAATATAAGAAGTGATGGATAAAAAAAATCAAAAGCATGTTAATTGCTCACTGTTGATGGTTTCATTAATGTATATTTGATATTGGCTATATAACTGAAGCATAAGATACCTCTCCATACGACATCCGGTCTTTTCTTTCATTCACACATTTCATCGAAGCCATAATATGCATATACGATAAGATCTTTCTCAACATATTTATGCCTTTGTCTTCATATCCGACCTGCAAAAACTAAATAAAAATGTCGGACATTAAACAAATTTATAATTTTTGAGCCATGTAATTCAGATGGCAAAATGATAATGACGAACATCTATTGTACTTTTCATTTAAGACTCTAAGAAACATAACTCTATCAAGCTCTTATCAATATTAACATTTAAATCTAACAAAAGTGCAAGATGTATCGTACTTAATCACGAGTAGCACTTAAAGACAATACTTAATTTGCAGCATATAGTTCAAAGATTAAACACAATAAAGATAAATAATTAGTAGCCCTTACTAACAACTTAATGGTAATACTAAGGTTACAACCTATGATAATCTACATCCCAAATGCTTACACTATGGCAAAAACGAATTACCCTTCTCTTAGACATTTCATCGAACACATTTCATGTGACCTCCAAATCACATACCTGTGGTAAACAACAACGTAAGTGAATCAAAAGTATAGAAATCTACATTAAGCTTATTGGAGAAACTAAGTAATGTACCAAAGTTATTAGAAAGATTCTCACAGTAATCATAAAAAATCACATGGTAAACAACATTTGTGATGGGTCTCTAAACTCACTTAAATATACTCCCTATTGATTAAAAGGGTTTCATTTGTGGCCTATAAAAAAATCACGGAAGTTAAAACCATAGTAAATCTATGCGTAGCATCAGCGTTTATTTTTTTTAATTAAATTGGACAAAGCAAATATATTAAACAGAATCGAAACAAAACCAATTCATCAAAATACCGGTACTATGGCGTGATGAGCCATTTCTCTCCAGCAATCGAAACTTGTATCCTTGTCAAGTAATCGAGACAATTCATTAACCGTAGCCTCTGATTAGTTCCATTAAACTGACAATCAAAACTCGTATCTTTGGCATATAACCAAGGAGAATTACTAAAGATCTGACATTCAAAATTAGTACACACTATATAAACAACCTCACTTACAAAAACATCAATTTTGCTTGAAATGGGTTTAAAAGATATCATACCGTGCACATATTGCAATTCCTTTCAAACATTTCATCAAACACCATGCACTCTCTAAATCACTTACAAACCTTTGATTTTTTATTTTGAAATTCCTGCACAAACATGTATCACAGAAAAAATGAAACCAATCTTCAGATCTACTACATATAACGACCCTCATATTCATAATCAATATAAAATTTAGAAGTACCAAATTAACACATCAAATTAAACAAAGGAAGATAAATCAAAACTTACATATGGCCAACAACGAAAAAATGTCATCGACTCGAGATGTTAGGGTTTGATAAGAATGGCTGAATCAAAGTGATAATCAAAAAATGGTAACTGTCGATTTGAAGGTGAAAATACCTTATTCAAGAAATTTTTTATCATAAAAATTCGTAACTTATTTTGGGATGCTTTTTTGAATGCTTTGAATGTCGTATACATTATTTTAGGGATGATTTGAATAACATGTATTATCATTAATGTGTTGTAGAAATTGATTTTTTTATGAATCTTGTGAAAAAAGCTTTATGATTGAAGAATTAAGAATTGGACTTGTACTTGCCTATATTAGTGACCAATCACATTCTTGACACTTCAGAATATTAATTGCATGAGGTGCTTTAAAGAGTAGTACAAAACTCTTGTTTATTATATTTAATAGATTGTTCATCTATATATATTAGTTTGTATAAGAAATCTGTGGTCTTAAAAATTTGAAGATTTTGTGTGACTGTTTCTCACTATCTTTCGAAAACGGCCCTAACAGCAAATAGCTACATAAACTATATATTAGTTTATAGATTATCTAATCAATTCAATAAATGAACGATATTAAATAAAGAAGGTATGAGAATGAACAATTTACAAAAAAGTTCAACCAAACCATTGACGGATTGACCTGTGATGGGTCTCATTTCGTTGTCCTTTTGCAACTAAACCCATATCTGCAAGACAAATTAAAAGTGACCCGTATTTGCAAAGGATGTTCCCCATTTATACAAAAAACTCTTCTCTTTGTTCACGGCAAACACAAACCGAAGACTCATCTGAAATCATCGTTCAAATAATCGATGAGCTTAATAACTCTAATCGCGTTAACAACCACGAGATAGACCAACCAGCAAACTCTTATTGCATAATTAACTTATTTTCTATAAATAATCATTCAATAACCATAAAGTTTGAAGATACATTTTCGCGTAATGTACATTCTATCCACACATCAAAACTTGACCATTACCTTTCAATATAAGCAAATATCTAACTTTTCCATAATCTATTTATGACAAATAGAATACACTATATAAAATTTTACCATTATCATTACCCCTGTTTATATAAGTAACTATCTAACTTTTGCAGAAACGTATCTAACGTTTGCCTAACCTATTTCTGCTGTGATATCAATTTAAACATTATTTTTCAACCCAAATACCACATTTTAACAAACAATCACATAACAAGTATCAACCATATACATGTTTACACACATTTACACAACTAATAGCTATTCCCTGTGTGTATCTAAGCTACTATTTTCAAATAGTTGTCAATAACAAACTGACATGCAAAGTTCTATCATCATTAAACGCATATCAAAATATTACATACAAATAGAGTAATAGATTATGACAAAACAGTCATAAGATGGTTGAATCTACCTGAGATCATCGAAAAATGTATACTCTAATGTTTTTTAATAACTTTGTTTATTTGTTGAACACTAATTTACATGCAGATCAAATACAACTAAATAGGCATATGATCACCAAAAAAAGAAACAAAAAACATCATTACCTATTATTTGGGCACTAATTCTACCGGAAGAGGATGTGATGAATGTGAGTTTTGTGCGTGTAAATCAACCGCCTTTTGATCTAACCCAGAAGCAACAACTTGTGTTTAGGAGGACACAATCATTTCTAAAACTTATTACACGCAAATTATCTACTATTGATTATTTGATTACTTTCTAGCCCAATATATAGGCAATACAAATAATACTATCATCATATAACAAAGTCATTTTGTACAAAAATAGTTTATGAAATAATTAGACCATAATATTTTCTATTTTTGGTCTCAAATTTGAACAATGCAGTGTCGTGGAAATAACTTGACACTATGTTGTAACTTACGTATTTTGTAATCCCTCCGTCTCAAAATGATTTTCATGAGATAAAATCATATATTTTAATAAAAGTGGTACCAATTTTATGTTCAACCAATAAAATATAACATTCTTTCATTAAATTCATTTTTTTTTTAACTTTAAATAAAAGATAGACAATTATTTTAAGACATCACAAGAAAAAAATATAGAGTATTATTACACTAATAGAGTCACTATTAAGTATACCATAATAACTATATTGCACGTACCATAATGTATAAATAGATAAATAAATAAATAAATAAATAAATAAGGAAACAACAGAGTGTCTTTCACGATTCTTACCTCAATGGTATACCCAAAATCAACAGTGTGTAGGGTGGGTACCATTTCCATCTGATCTAATAGATACAAACGAGCAAACTGTAAAGTTTTGGAGATATGAATACAATAGAGCAGTTGGAAATAAGTTTTGTAAAGATTGGTTTTCATTTTTTAACCTCGTACCTTGTAGCTCTCGGCAGCAACATAAACAGGCTTGTCCATGATTTTAGCTACCAATGCAATCTGAATGTTCGCATCAGGTTAATTAGGCCTCCACTTTCAACCACACCATCGGCCCGAACAAATATCATGTCAACTTCATCCATATTGTATGCTATAGGTGAATCGATTAATAGCTTCACATGATCAAGCTTTGCCAGCTCATTGGCAAATCGTAACCCCATCCTATCTTGCCGCCCCTCTGCATTTCAGTTTCAAACTTTCAATTAAACAAACAACACACTTTCAGATACAGATAACAATGTGTTTGCTTTAAGTGATTTAGACGGCATTCAAATTGTTTAAACTGACGATCACAATTAGACAGTTTGTTCAAATGACAATAAGAAACTTTCAGATACAGATCCTCGCCCAAAAGATTCCTAATATCAAGAAGTTTCAAAACACCAAACATAATTATACATATGAAGTTGTTTTCTGTTTTCAAGCATACCTCTGGGACCGTTGCAGCGCTTCATAACGTGCTTTAAGTTTCAAGTACTCTTGCTGACTACTTAACACCCTACAACCACAAGTAACCAAGTTATATTGAGACCTATATACAGATTAAGAACTTTAACTTCCCAGTGAAGTAGAAACTATAGACGACATTAGACAGAAACAAATTAAGTAGATATATTAAAATATGAGCTCTTAAAATATACTAAAATTCTAGAGAAAAGTTTTGAAGGTTCAACTTTGCTCCGGCCCCACTGAGAATGAATGATAAACAAAGGCTAGCTAAGCCAGGGTGCTTTGTGCGTAAATCTCGTGGTTTAAAAGTCCTAATACGGATAAAGAAGATTTAACAGTTTGTTAAACTACCAGATGCTATGAAGGTTGTAGTGAAACTCCTAATCATGTAAAGAGTATATCACAAGTCCTTCAGGAGTTCAGCCCTTGTATCTACGTCGACTGAATAAAAACTCCATGTAGCCACTTTGAATGCATGCACCAAAAGATATACAACAGAATGACCACATACCTTACGGGTAACTAATTAGTTCTTACGTTGATCAAATGGAAAAGTTAATGAGAAGAAACACTTAGGCAAAATTCCAACCTTGTTTTTGGTTTATTGAGTCTTTACAGAAATCAGATACTAACTAACTCATATCTATGTAAAATGTTAAACATATAGATGGCTAGCTTACACTCCATGCATGTTCTAACCTTAAACCTTTTTAGTGTTAGTGATTACAATGCCCCAAGAAATATGCATTATGAGAACAACAAATACGATGAGAAACATGCAACCTGTACCGGGTATACAAAGGCATATACATGAGAAAAGGCGTTTCCGTAATATGGTTCTTTTTTATTCGAAGACTCCCTAGAAGGCGATGATATTTGATAACTTAGTCTCTATTTCTTATTTTTGGTGCAAATATAGATGTAAAACGTCGTTCACTTGGGACGATTGGCTTAAAAACCCTTGTATTGTAGTTGTTTAATCTAGCTCCTTGCTAGTTGCTTTATAAAATTGCCATTCAAAAAAAAATACAAAGGCATATACCATGAAAATATTTCACGGGACATAGATTGTGGCTAGAACAATTGTAAAATAACAACGTAGAAGTCGCCTTAAGGGAGGAGGGAGTGGGCACGGGTAAGGGATTCGGGTACCCTTACCCGAGCGGTAACACCGCCGCCACCTCTTTGGGTATCAAAATCGGGTACCATTTTCGGTTTACCAAACCGAGCGTTTAAAGTGATGGAGGAGTGGATTTTTTGACCGTTGGAGCCAAACGGCTATTTCATGCTTCGAATAAAAAAAAAAAAAAAAATCCCTTTAAATGGAGGAGTCGATATGATCTCACGGAGCACGTAGCACGTGAATACTTGCCGCATCTCGATGATTAGTGGGTTTTTTATTTTAATCTAGTTATTTTTAAGTATTATGTTATGTTTCTTTTTTTTTAAGTATTATGTAATGTTTTTTTTTTTTAATGAAATGGTATGTTTTTATTTTAAAGGGGGAATTGCATATATATCCCTCCAAAGCTTCATAATTGCATATATATCCAACCAAAACTCATAATTGCATATATATCATTCCAAAGCATTAAAATTGTCATATATATCCAACAAAAACTCATAATTACATATATATCCTTCCAAAGCCTTAAAATTGTCATGTATATCCAAATGATTATTTTAATAAAAAAAAATGTCTAATAATTATAACTGATATATTAAATGACGATTATAATTTTTTTTTTTTTTTTTTTTTTTTTTTTTTTTTTTTTTTTTGCAATTACAAAATATATTTTTATTGGTTTGAATTCTGTTATGTCATTTGATGTATATATATAGGAGTTTTCGTTTAGATGGAACGATAAATGGTGCATGCAGTTGATATTCTAATTCAAGATTCGTCTATAACGAACACGGTTGAGTTCGGCGAGTCAACCTTGTTTGTTATGGACGAATCTTGAATAAGAATATCTACAACACCATCTATCGTTCCATCTATTCGTAAACTCCTATATATATAGATCAAATGACATAATAAAATTCAAACCAATAAAAATATATTTTATAGTTAAAAAAAAAAAAAAAAAAAAAAAAAGTTGTATTCGTCATTTTATATATCAATTATAATTATTAGACATTTTTTTCTATTAAAATAATTATTTGGATATATATGAGAATTTTAAGGCTTTGAAAGGATATATATGAAATTATGAGTTTTGGTTGGATATATATGACAATTGTAAAGCTTTGGAAGGATATATATGCAATTATAAGTTTTGGTTGGACATATATGCAATTACGAGACTTTGGAGGGATATATATATGCAATTCCCCCTATTTTAAATATTGTATGTGATTTTGTGTTAAAAAAAAAAAAAAAAAAAAAAAAAAAAAAAAAAAAAAAAAAATCGGGTAGTATAGGTGACCACTCCCTCCACTTAGGGTAGTGTTAGGGTAAAATTGAGTAGTTTGAGTTGGAGGGTTTTGATTGGATAGAGGTGAGGTAGCACCTAGGGTATTAGGTGACCACTCCCTCCTCTCTAAATTAAAGCAGGGACGACATAGCCACAAATCCCCCTACTATAGCTGGCTTATATAATAAAAATCTGTGATTATCTCATTATAAAACTTAAATTACCCCACTAAATCACTTTAACGACTCCATTATTAAAATATATATTATTTTGAAGCTCTAAGAAATCTGTACTACTTATAATAAAGAAAGACACTTCTCTCCTATTAATTTTTTAAGATTTTCTAAAATAGATTTTTAAGCAAATACAATTAAAGAAGCATCATTTACAAGTATTTAAAGCACAACTAAAACTAAAAAACACTATTCAAACATACAATTAATACACAATTTAATTTACCCTTTCATCAAAATATACAACTAACTAAGTACAATGTACAAATATAATTAATACTTTTGCTTCCACAACACGTAGCAGCCCAAAACATAAATGTGAGAAAACTTTTGCTTCCACTCAGAGTTCCAGGCTCGAAAATGAAAATAAAAAGGAATATCATATTTATTTTCAACTTATTTATAAATCCTTAAAGATTTTATAAGTAAAAAACTAAACTTGTCATATATCTTAAAAGTCTCAAACCACAAAACAAATAACACACACCTACCGTAGACCTTGTTAACAAGATCTTGAAGCCAAAATCTTTAAAAGTTCTTCGTGGGTTTCATAAAACGAACTGAAGTATAAAGGGTTTGGTTAGTAATATCATGAAGGTAGGAAGTCAAAGTGGTTTGTGAGTGTGCATATTGTTCGGTTTATGGGATTCAGTTTGAAAAAAAAAAAAAAAAAAATGCTTGTGTGCTTCGAGCTTCGAGTATCAGAAGGACTGAGTTTTGTGTTTTGGATGTGATAAGTGGTAGAAGAATGAATGATTTTTGTTTGTGAGGTACGGTTACAGCGAGATAAAGAAATAAAAGTGGGAGGCGTGTTATTTGTTGAGAATGTTTTAAGGTTTAAATTGATATAAGTGGCTTTAACCAAAAAATTAGGTATGCATTATTTAAATCTAAGCTTGGGCCTTATCCGAAAACTTTCTATAAAAATGTCTTGCTGTGACTTAATTTGATGGTGGGCCGAAATTTTGTTAATGGGTATGATATGCTTGGGATGAATTATTTAGCTAATGTTAAATTTGGCTAAATTTTTGTATTATTATTGGATAATGGTTATATCTAAGCTCCGTAATGACAAAGTGACTACTTTATGAAATTATATTTTATTGACGAGTTCGGGATAAACCATTATTAAGATTCACTATACCGTAAAAAAACATCCTCGGCATCCGTAAATTTGTTGTCACGAAAAATGTATAATCGAAAAAGATTGTCAGCCATAAAACTTAGTTACAGGGTACCCGCCGCCGCAACGCGCGGGTACCCTGCTAGTAGTTAGTAATGCAACTAAGTAGTGAGAAACTAGAGAGTAGACCCGAAAAATCAAAATACTAACACAAGCCAGATAAGAAACAGGCCCAAGAAACAAACACGTCAACTACTAAAACAAAACTCTTAGAACACAGGTAGGGCTGTAAACAAACTGAACGTTCAGCGAACATTTCATGAACCGTTCGGTAAAAAGTTCGTTTATGTTCGTTTATTTATTAAATGAACGAACATGAACAATATTTTACGTTCGTTTAGTTAAATGAACGAACATGAACAATAGTCGCGTCCGCTCATTTATGTTCGTGAACGTTCGATTATGTGTTCGTTAACGTTCGTTTATGTTCATTTATTTATTTATGTTCTTATATCATATCTTTTAACTCTATAATTTTAAAATTGGCTTGTTTAAACTAAACGACACTTGTAAAACAATATATTGTGCATATATTAAGAAATTTTATGTTTTTTTGCATATGCTCATTTATGTTCGATCGTTTATGTTCGTTTAACGTTCGTTTAGTGTCTTAATAAACGAACATAAACGAACATGAACAACTAATTTTCTTAATAAACGAACATGAATAAGAAAATTCGTTCGTTTAAGCGTTCGTGTTCGTTTATTTGTCCGGTTAAAGTTAAACGAACGAACATGAACAAGGCTCCGTTCATGTTCGTCCGGTTCATTTACAGCCCTAAACACAGGAATATACTATACTAGACTATAGACCCGCGGGTTTCGCGGGTGGCAATAAAAATATTTTCTATTTAACATTATCTATAAACTATCGTGACTTATAGTGGATTAATAGAATACAAAAGTTAGAATGAAAACCTAGATTGAATATGGTCAAGTACTATAACGCATATTGTAGCTTACATGAACCTTCAATTTTTAGATCAGTACACATACCTAATATGCAAAATGAACATTTTGTTTTGATCATAATTAGTATACACTATCTATTTAGCTTAGGCATAAGTGGCAAAATAGTGACTCGGTTAGCATAGAAAAAATGTTTACTTTATTAAAACATGAGGCGATGCACCAACGAAAACCTATGCAAATCATTCACTTGTTGTTGAGCTTCTCTTTAATGAGTCCTCACATGATATTGCCTAAGGGTGATTTCGGTATTGAGTCAACAAAATGAAGCAGTGTCACCTTCTTGTATTGTGCTACATTATTAGTTGCTTACTTCATCACATCTTCTTCATTTTCTTTTGATTCTTTGCTCATTACCACGGTTGCCCCTCGTATCTCCCCTGCCTCGGGATCAGGAAACCTACATAGGTAACATGTTACAATTCAGGTCAGGTTGACACATGATCTATGAATGCAATATAAATTCAGCACCTCATTCAGAAAATCTATTCTAACATAGAGGTGACAATTTCGATAGGATTATTTATAGACGGCCAATTTGAGTTGTGTTATATCTCAAATGGTTCAAATACGAAACAACAAAAAGGGAATGGGTCAAATATTATGAGAATTACCCATTTTGCGAGTAAGCCAAACCACCTTCGCCTGTATAGAAGTGACATATAATACTTTTAAGTCATTTTTATAAGACTCCTAAAGCTTTTTTTTATGGACTTTTCTACAAACCAGCCTCATAATTACCAAAGAAATGGTGTTTTCTTGCAACCTATAAAGAATATGTTTTAAAATTTTCAATTGTTAGCTCTTTAAATGCCATACATGCAGTTTTTTTTTTTCACAAACCATGTAAATCCACATGAATTAATTATATATCGATTGATCAAATAAAACAAAAATCATGCTGAGTTTATATATTTCAAATGCCATTGATACACATTTAACAGACCTATGTACCAAATTAGTGGACGTTTATATGGATTAAACGAGCCACGTCATAAACCTCAAAACGGGTAAATGCGGGTTGTATTAGTTTGATAAAAGACGAAGCTTAAAAAAATAGCTGGTTACCGACAAAGTATTTACATGAATTCAAAACCCCTTGTTGATCGATATATAACTATATAATAGAAACTATGTACCAAATTAGTGGATGTTTATATGGATCAAATGAGCCACGTTATAAACCTCAAAACGGGTAAATGCGGGTTGTATTAGTTTGATAAAAGACGAAGCTTAAAAAAATAGCTGCTTACCGACAAAGTATTTACGTGAATTCAAACCCCCTTGTTGATCGATATATAAGTATATAATCTGAATACCAAAAAAGTTCTCTACTGGATACCGGTTGTGCAGGCATGCACTTGGGATGACATAAAATGTTGCTCTCTTAAGATATGATTCTGGTTGGTCAATATGTTGAAGTATCTAGTTTGATCGATGGAGGAAATACCTGCAAACAAAAATGTAGAAGGGTTTATAACGAAAGATAACAACATTGAATGTTTTTAGTACAGTGAAAAGCAACATACGGTTAAAGGTTGCCCATCATAACATGTATAACAAATTCAACTTGAACCACAATAGTCAATAATTCTAGCTAAAAAATGGATAAACTCTACATTTCTGACTATATAACTTATTGTGCTATAAGCTATAACCGCATCACCATCGATGTATATTTAGGTGTAGTTGTCTCGGATTGTCATGGCTCTTTGTAAAAGACTAAAAGTTAAAGAAAAGGTAATATTAAGGTCAATAATATATACATTTTAAACTATTTGTAATACCTAAAGATATTTACATTTAGCATAAGTTGATTTGTGTTGTCCTAATTTTTTTATATATAATAAAGGTCTAATTGGGTTTAAATTTACTCCCAAAATGAACTATTTAGATTGTAACACGGAATATAAGAATCAAAGTAATAGATAAGATTGCATTAAGATTACCCGAAGAAGCAAAATAGGCGTCTACCATATATTTGTGTTGCAGATTTAATTATGACTATAGCCTCTTTTGAAGATCGCTTTTGACTGCAAAGAAAATTAATATCCAAAACACTCGCATAGAGTTACAACTTGCAACTAAATAACACATACGTTGGTTAATTATAGAATAAAAGCACGCATATACTTTCTTTATTAGGATAAGATTAAGTAGACTGAATGTATCTTACATTATCTAGGATCACAAAACTTAGGGGGGGGGGGAGCCTATGATCTTTTTATATTGTATTTGATTAGATCATGTCAAACAGTAACAAAGGATAGCTATTAGCAAATCCAAATACTATATAGCATACCTGCAATCCAGTACACCTCCGGAGCTGGAATATCCAAGGTTGTTCAAGATTACTATTGATTTGTTATCCAGCCTCTTACGGATGCGATCAATATCAACTTTGTTCACTTCACCTAGATATCCCTTTTTAGCAGCAAGATGATTGCTTATTATGGACTGCTTGTTTATAGTATAGTAGCAGCCTGCTTACTTTGAAAAGGGTGTTTGGAATTGCTTATAAAAAGGCCAAGCTGCTTATATTTTTCTAAAGTTGGCACCTTTGAAACGACTGATTGCATCCTGAAAAATAAATAAATAAACCCTCGTTAGTCAATGGGCTGTATAGTGAAAATAAATAAGGAATTTAGGACTAACCTGATTACTCATTGCTGTTCTAAGTTTTCAAAGTAGCTGTAGACGTCTTCATTTGGTCTTTGGTAATTTTGAGTACTCTCATGTCCTACACGAATTCCTCAAACTCTCTGTTAAAATAGTACATATAAGCCAAAACAGCTCAAAGCGTTTGGAAATAAGAAGTTTCTTATTCAAAAGACCTTATTTGAATCACATATATCCAAAAGGGTTGTTTGGAATCAGTTTCTACAGCTTATGCTTATATGCATAAGGCGCTAATTATCAGAAACAACTTATTTCACCAAGGTGTAAACTTTTAGCTTTTTTCCATCAATAAATATGTGATCTATTTAAGGTATCTGAATCTGGTTATTTCACAGTAATCACTTAATTTAACCCAAACAATATTGACTTCTTTAACACAATTAAAAGATAACCCAAACTACCCTTTAAATAAAACCCAATAAGCATATAAACAACCGCATACCTTTAATTTATCATGACTTGTAGAACACCAATTTCGAAGCCATCAGTTGAAGCTTTCTTAATGACTTGTAGAACACCAATTTCGACTGCCAACAACAATAAACTATATTAAGCGTTTCTTCACTTTTAATTCATCACAAAAATAGTATTTCTAGCATAATCACATCAAGCATAATAGTACAATAAAATTGTTTGTAGAGAAGGTCCTATGGTTTTACCTATAAGTTCATATACAAAATTGTAATAAGAAGACGATCAAAGAATGCTTACGCACAGCAACAAATATGAACTTTTTTTAAAAGCCGATTTACCCATCTTCCATGCGTCCCGAACTGATTATCTTAAATGTACTTTCCGTGCTTTCCGTGACTATGGGATCAACGTAATATGTGGAGAATAGGCTTCTCCCTTACCCACATATGTGCAACACCTATACCTATTTCTTTTCTGGTTACACAAAGTTAAAAATATCGATATGTAAATTGAATATAGACTGCACATATATTGACATTTAATCATGTTGCTACTATCTAGCTTACCGTATAATCATATTAGGAAATCAAGTAAAAATGTCTATTGGAACATTAACATATCACCTTACATGTGTACAAACTACAAACGGCTGTGAAGACAACAAATTATTTTCTAAATCACTAAATTTAACTGCAAATTGATTTCATATTAAAAAAAAAAAAAAAAAAAAATGGGATACGAACATACCAAATTCTGTTAGATTGTCGAACTTCAAAATTCTTAATGATAGAATTGTATAAAATTACCTAATCTATAGGGTATCTGCCTCATTGTTCATCATCATCATATTCTTTTTACAACCTTCGGCATAGCCTGTTAAATTGAAAAGTATTTTGCAGCAAATCAAATTACAAAAGATTGAAAAAGTCGATTTATAAACCCATATATAATGAAGATAACAATGACGTTATTCTTGTTTACAATTAGTATGAATGAATTTGACGGATATATCCATTATATGCTATTTTGACGGATATATCCGAAATTCAAATGACAGAAAGTCTATTGAAAATGTAAATTATCAACAAATTAAATCTTAATTTGAAATAAAATTAATAATCAAAAAAAAATCAGCGATATCAACCACTTAGGCAAAACCCCCAATTTGATTAGGATTTATAGAAATTGAAACTACTAATTAAAAACAAATTGATTCAAATTTACAATTAAGATGAAGAACCATAACAAAACCCCTAATATGAATCGAAATAATAAACACCCCCAATTTAATTAGGGTATAAAAAAATAAATATGATCATTTTAGATATATGATAAAACATACCTGAAACAATAAAGCTGTAATGGAAGAAGAGGTGTAATGTATAACAGTTAGAGCAAATGGTGATTGAAGCTGTAATGGAAGAAGAGGGTGATGTTTGATTCAATAAGGGCAAAGAAAAAAGTTTTGAATAGGAACAGTTAACAAAAGTCAGGAGTAGATAAGATTTGCCAGGTGTATATATGACGTAACATTATGACGTCATAATTGGGGGATGACATTCAAAAATGTTTTCTTTTATTATATATAAAGATAGATGTCGTAATCTATCATCTACTAGCTTAATCTTAGAGATACTATAGTTATTCCTTGTTCTTTGATCTTGGTAGTCTTTTTATATTTCCCATTGTTAAAAATGTAAAAATGTAAAATATAAAAATAAGAAAAGAAATTCCATTTATAATGTATCCTCCAAAAAGCAAGTCAAGCGTCAATACAAAATAAGAAAAAGAAATTCCATTTTGACAGAATCCCTTGTAAAATATAAAAATGTAGACTTAATAAAACAAGAACAAGTCAAGCATCAATACTAAAGTCATGCATTGATCTGTTGGATAAAAACTAGGAACCATTAATTTATCTAAAGGCTATATAGTAAAGTGTCTAGAATCAATTTATAAGGGTACTACTATTAATACCCTTCCTACCCATAGCCTGCCACCTTGTCCCCCAGGGAATATTCCCTTTGTCCTCCGCTTTTTCCAGTACAACACAGTTTTTTGTCAGTTTCTGTTCCGTATTTCTGACAGTTTTAAGCGTTTGGCTTATTAAACTTTATATTTACAGTTCCGCATTTTCAGGTTTATAGCTTTTTGATATAAACAAAATTATAAAAATAAAAATAAAAAATAAAAAAAAAACAAAAAAAAAACAAAAAAACAGGGGGGTCTCAATAAAAAAACAGGGGGTCTTAATAACTCAACCCATTTATAATGTATCCCCCAAAAAGCAATTATGATATATGTCGTCAAAGATATGTCTATCAAACAGAACAGTCTAAAACATACGACTCCACTTAGCTAGTCAGTAAGAAAAGCACAACTGATTATAGACATGGTTGTTTCAATTATATGTTACATCATTTCACTTAGGGTTCGTTTGGTAGGATGGAATGAAATGTCAACTGAATGGACTAAACGATGTAATGGAATGAAGAGTGTAATGTAATGATTCATTGAGTTATTAATATGTTTGGTTTATATAATAAGGCGTAATGGAATCGATAATAAAAAGATTAAAATATCCATTAATAATAGAAAGTTTATTTAACGTGGTTAATTAATGAAAGAGTTTTATGTAATTTTGATTCCATTCCAAGATGTAATGAAAAAAAAGTATGGGACCCCTAAGGAATGATTTTGGTGTAATGGGTCATTACTTGCAATGAATCATTACATTCTATAAATGTAAACAAACAACATTTATTCATTAAATCGTAATAATCATTTCCATTACGACTTTGATTGCGACATACCAAACGCTACGTTATATACTGGGACAACCTGCGCCACGTCAGTTTTCTCTCTCCAGCGACCTGGGACAACCCGGATGTCCCAATCGACGACCCAAGAATTTTTTTTTTTTTTTTTTAATTCAAACATTTTTTTTATAGTTTACATCGAGTGTCAAAAGAACCATGGTGCATTTTAAGAATACATATTATAACTGTGACAGTTAATATAACATATGTGGAATAAGGTTTTGAATTTTCTGGTCGCATATACCTTTTTGTCTTGTAAAATTTGCTTCATAAAATCAAAATTTGATAGTGAGAATTTTCCAAATTCTGAGACGTATGTTGAATTTTCATTGGACAACAAAAAGGAGGTGACCACTAAAAAATAATAGTGGATGAATATTACCTAAATTCATGTCTTAATATCGAGCGTTAAAACAACCGATGTTGCATTTTAGCAACATTCGACCGATGTCTCAACCGAGACTCACATTCGAGACGCCCGATCTTAAGATCGGTTGAGGTTGCAAATTTTTGGTGCCCAACCGATTTGCACTTCTCGACTGCGACAAGCCTAAGTGAGTGTTTTAAAAGACCGATTTGAGAGGGTCAATCTCCCAAGAACTAGATACCATTAACGCTCTAACACCTTCTAGAAACGATCACATTAATGCTCTTAGAAGCTAGTTACACCGAGCCATGCCGAACTAAAACTACCCATGCTGCCATGCAGTTGGTTCATTAGCTTTTTGTTTATAAAAAATGGCGATATCGTTCTTAGCAAGAAAAATCAACCAAAAATATAGCACCATCTTAATAATTACATCAATAGTTTTCTCATCTACTAACCTAGATGATGATAAGCACTTAGCGCCAATGCCTAGGACTTTCTTACCACAACCTCTAAATCTACATAACTACAATAATAGCAAGACGACACACTCACTTAGATAACAAACGTGTGCACGCCATCATAAGCCTTGTAAACAAGCTTTTTTTTGTATAATAACATGCAATTGACAATAAAAGAATCTGAAACTAATAAAGCTAAAGTAAATATATATGCTCGTAATTATCCAAATATCCGTCTATGCTACAAAAGCAATGAGATAAATTAACCATCTAATATAAAACTCATACCAATGTACTAAAGGAGATGGCAAAAGAGTAGAAGTGTGTGTTTGCCGTTTATGGATCATGCTTTTGATGGTAAAGATTCCTAAGGTTGCCATGACTTAAACCTCACTCCTCCACTCTACAATTACCATCAATAACCAAGGTCTTGATCAGAACCTAAACAAACACAAAGAATCCATTACTATCGCTTTAAACTAAACCTCAATATTGTTGTTAACACAAATAAAACTACATATGATGTTCAATTACCACATTATCTTGAGGCTTCCTCTTGTAATAACCAAGCAACCTCGCCTCAAGTACAAAATAACTCATACGCAAAAAAGTGCTCCTTAGCTCCCACTTTTTCTTGTAGTGACTTACACGTAATCATATGCACAAAAATGGGCACATATTAGTGAAAACCCTAACTAAATATAGGGAGTGGTCATACTAGATATTGCCTTACACAAACTTCGATATTTCAAATACAATTCTTCTCTATCATATTTTCTCGTGTATCCCAGCTTAACTACGCTACTAACATGACCAGGGTAACTACGATGCTTGGAGTATGTTTTTCACCACTCACTGTTCAAGCTTTGGGGTCTTGGGTACATATATGGAACAACTACACCGCTAGCACCACTGTTGTTGAATGGATAAGTCGGACTCATTGGCTAAGGTATGGATAAGTTGCATATATGTGAATAGAACCTTGTCAAGTAGTGTTATCTTTTCCTCAGTTCCCTTACAAAATTCAGGAGTGTCCAGTTTAACTTTATACATCCACTCACGAGAAGATCTCAAATTCACTAATATTTTGCTTAAACAAAATACAATCTATTTCATAAGGTTATAAGTTCCAGAAATTAATGTACCTGAAATTTCCATGTCATAGTAAGATTATTTTGCAAGGAAACATGTTTTAAAACTACACCATAGAGCTATAAGATAAATCTCGTATTTGTTAAATAAAAACCTGATCTTTGTCGCAGACCGGTCGTAACTAGTTCCGGTTTTTGTTGCGAACTTGGGATTGTATTGATCAGTTTTTGAATAACATTTTGGGTATCTGATTTCACAGTTTATATGTGTTAACTTCATCTAAGTTATGTTATATTCCTTAGTAATATCATATATGGATGAGATATATTATAGTTAACAGATGAGTTTTATATGTAACAATACCTAGTCTATATTTATATTGGTTATCATGGTGCAAACTAGACAAACTAAAACGAAAACACGATCCAGTTCTAATTAAACATAGTACTCACTCACTTGTTCGCTATCTTAGACTAATTTAACAGTTATCTTGAAAATTTTGACTTTCATTTTTGCAATCCAGTTTAACATGTTTTGCTATAATGAACATAACTAAAGGATGCGCAAACTAAGAAATTAACTACAAAATGCACAAATGGAACCGTTCTAACAAACAGCGTTCATAAGGTTCTGCTCAAGTCTAACTGTATCTAGGGGTTAAAAAGGGATTCATTATGAAAATTATGGACAGATTGCTCTTCTTGATTTTGTTGGCGAGTATATCCATTAGCATGTGCAACTCTGTAAGCTGTCCCATTCTTTAATCCAACATGATCAAACCATTTGGGGAACGTTTTTGTACCATTTCCTGAGTGAACATCCAGAGAGTCCCAACACCATGTTTTTCATTATACCCTTCTTGCAATGAAAACAAATATAAAGAGGTCATTTTAATAAACATATACAAATAAGCCAAATACACTACATCACTGTTTCGTTATAATCAAATAGTCACACACATATTGACTATATTCAACTACATTATTAGACCCATTTAACCCGAATCCAAACCAGTATGTTTCGTTATATTCAAACTACACTGCAGCAATGTTTCGTTATAATCAAATAGTCGCAATCATTTTCCTTAAACGCTACAGCACTGTAAAATAAGCTTTGCAGAAATCAGTATCAGCAAATAACTATGGTTCTAATGGCATTAGCTGCATAATACATATACCTATTTAAATAAAAATGTTTCTAGTCCTCTATAAGTTAATTTGGGTTGCAACGACCCGTTTAAGAAGGGTTTAACTGTTTAAGATATATGCCACACCAGTAATCAGGTAGCCAAACAAGCCCAGTATTGAATTGACCTATATACCTCTTTGCTAAAAAGAAAATCATAAATCTCTAATTCGGGACCCTTCCATTACCAACATGCTCACAAATTCAGAATCGTATATAATACAATGATATTACTAAAGAAAAACAGGCTGGGTCGAAATAAGAAGTACCCATGTTACTTTTGTCGCTTCGTCAACAAACATCTTGTTCTGATCACGCGAAGAAAGAATTCAGAGGCACTAGGATCTCAAGCGAGTTCTTCTCAGTAAACAAGTTAACAATCAAAAATCAAAAACTTAATAGTATGTAACAAAACAAACATAACAATATCATACTGATTAATAAGGAGTACCATTTTTATTTTGTGTTTATTAATAGACTGAACCAGTACTATTAATCAATTATTAATAGTATGTAAAAACCAGACATAATAATATCATACTGATTAATAAGGAGAACCATTTTTATTTTAAGTTTATTAACTGAGACTGAACCAGTAGTATGTAATCAATTATTTCTTGGCGAGCAGTTTTCCCCCTCTTAGATTTTGCAATAAAGGCGGGCAATCTCCATTCTCTACCCAATGTCTCCCAATTGGACAAATTCATAAATTCCGGTTTATGAGGTTTCTTCCTTGCCTTAGACCTGTAATCAATTGCTAATGCTCTTCGATCCAACTTTGTTGAACACGCGCTGAACAGCAGCTCAATCATTGGGTTCCATTTGTACTTGGTCTGTGTGTATTCACGAAAGGTTAAAATCTTGAATAAAAGAACTTAATTATGCATAGAATTGCCTACTAAGCAGGCTGATCAGTGTCATATAGATTGATATCGTTGTCAATAGCAACAATTGCCTAGTACAAGTAAACAAAGACCAACAATCAGGTTTAAGTTTAAGTTAGCAATCCTGTAACTAACAAGATTAAGCATATGCCAACAAGAAACTAAATATTCCTAGTCTCAAATCACAGATAATTTTAACTTTCAAATTCCAACGCATAATACCATAAACAATCAATAGTAATTCCTGGCCACAAGGTCTCCGTTTCTACTTATTTTAATGTTCAGATTCTGCTCCTTTATGGCTATAAAGACTTGTGGAGATAAAACCAGTTCCACATCGATAATAACATCAAAGAACTAGAACACTAGTTTTCATTCAAAATCCATATTCTTGAGTTCTTAAAAGTTTATATAACTACAAAATTTGAACCTTGCTTAAAAAAGTCACTAAGCAGCCAATACTAACATAACCCCGCCACAGGCCTTTTTGGCTTGCATATTTAACTTACTGATATGAAGAAACATGACTAATTATCTTCTTGTTCAGTTACTTAAAAGCTAAATAAGCACTAATTACCTTAAATATGTCAAACCAAATGTCTCTCTCATCTTTTGGAACTCTTGTCCATGTGTCCCATGCTCCTGTGAAACGTGATTTCCAAATAAGAGTGATGCTTCTCGTTACGCTATAAGATGGAATAAAACTACATGAAAAACAATGATTCATTAGAAGTTGCATATATGTAAAAAGAACCTTGTCAAGTTATGTTAACTTACGCTTTTCCTCAATTCCCTTATAAAATTCAGGAGTGTCCAGTTTAACTTTATACATCCACTCACGATTTATACCTAAATCCTCAAGATTAGGCGCAGATCTTATACAGTGTAGCCTAGAATGTTAACTCTGTTGAGCGTGACGGCAACGACGACAGCGGATTCTTTCTTCTTGGTGAGAAATTACTCGAACCAACATAGAAGGAAGTATGAGTCGATCTAAAATACTAAAAATTTAAGAAATTTGGTAGTTCCGTCGTTGATCTCTCCTCTTCCCGGCCGGTTGTGACTCGTATGTCCAGCCAACGACTTAAACTGACCTTCGAGCACGGCGAGCATGTAATCAGTGAGGCGACAAGGTGTGTTAGGAGAATAAGAGGCGTTGGTGTGTTTGTGTTAGGGTTTTAGTGAAAATGAAAAGGAAAAAAGAGGGATAACGGGAAATAAGTGGCGCTCAAAAATCCAAAATTCTGGATAAGTTTGACCGGGTGTTTTGATATATCACCGGTTCATTTTTTCATATGTTAATGTCTATAAGTTTTTACTAACATATTTAGACGCGTTTCTATCATTTGCACCCGTTTCTATGCGAAATTTTGTTTACTACGAACGGGTAAAAAGTCTTTTAAAGACCCGTGATTTTTAGTGAGAGTCTAAAAAAGGAGGTCTAAAAGCCTTTATTTGTAGTAGTGGTGACAACTGACAAGTTGATTTCGAATGTTTATATCTATACTATCTAAACGAGAATATGATACATTTCAAACAATAATTGTATACATACCTTTCCATTGTAACACTATGGCTGTTGTTATGGATTTTCCCTCCACTGAATATGCGCAGCAGATATAGTAAAATCCCTTATCAATCAAATAGTTAAAAAAAAGAAATTCTAATAAATTTAGACCAATTACCTGTATAGACTGCACTTGTAAAATAAAAAAAAAGGTAATTTTGTCTTTACCAATATAATAAGGGTATTCATGTCTTTTAAAGACTTGTTGCTGGAATCGGTATAAAAGAGACCAAAAAAGCACGTATTTGAGAGCCCAAAAGTTTATTGAATTGATGGTGGCCTAAAGTTGAAAATTTTAATAGATTGGTGCCCTCCCAGTACATTATCCCAAAGGATTATGTGAAACTGATACGATACTACGCTTTTAGGCAAGTGTCATAAGTGTATGGGCTGAATTAAAAGAATTGCTTCTACTATTATTAGTTTCTTTTTTATGGATTAGCTTGGCGGCCAAGCTAAACTAGTACAATACCCGTGCGTTGCCTGAGTATAACGATTCAATAATTTACAAAAAAATACTTAAAAGTTGTGATTATATTTATGAAAAAGTGCTTAAAAAACACGGACATCAACACAACTTGAAATGGCTACAGATAAAGGTTCTGAAATAAGAGCGAGTATGCAGTTAAAAGGTTTTCCTACTATAACAACCATGTTCTTTACCGGAACTATATTGAGTTTTTTTGCATCTATCGGTTCATCCAACTAAGACAACTGGAACAAATGGCATTTTGGGTCAATCTCATAGGATACATGACCCGGTACCTAACCTACATTTTCTGACCATCTTGCAACTAATATTGTATTAACTACTCTTTGTTCACACATATCAATTTACTATAATCGTGAACCACTTGTTTATCAATACACCAAACCATCTTATGTGAAGACGGTTTTCGGTGCTAGTAATCCAATGATAAAAGCGACCCATAGGCTTTGGCTTTCGCATCTCTAAAATTGTATAACAAACATCAGGAATATCAACGATCATCTTAAAACTTGTTTTTATTATATAAAAAAACTAATGCATATGTATTCTATATGAGTATATGAATGCTGCCCAAACACCTTCTATACGTGGAATCTGCAAAAAAAAAAATAATAATAAATAAATAAAAATAAAAAACATATGGTTTTAATCAAATGGTCAAATATTCTTCAAACAAATGGCAAGTTTTATCGGCCGTGATAAATTGGAAACCTCATCACCTTGATAAAGTTGAATGAAAAATTAAAAACTTTTCTCACATATGCATACATATATGAGAAGATAAGGTGAAATAAGCACAAGTTTTTGACGCCTAAACTTTGGTAACTTATAAGTATGAAATCTAAAAAATATAATTTCAGTTTAAGGTTTTAAATTGCAATATTTAGTTTTAAATCGCGTTTTTTAATATTCCCGTAAGTTACGTTTTTAAAATAAATTGCATTTAGGGTAGATTTAAGTAACTTTCCTTAGTTTACATGCTTTAGTTTGATTTAATTGCTATTTAAGTGCTTTAATTTCCTTTTAGTTGTTTAATTAGAATCTAGAACGTAATCAAAAATAAAAAAAAACCCGAAAAATCGAGCATTTTAATAACAAACCTAAAGCAACGTTTCCCATTCACACCTCGTTGGGAAACGACTCGGATATCCTTATCCGGTATCACATATCTCACTCACGGGATTTGATTGACTAACCTTTTTCCTAAAAGGTTTTCGATTCGATTTTCGTGTTTATTTTTATATTGATATTATTATACTATATTTTCTCCATACACACCACCCTAAGCCTTATCATTATATTTTAAACCATTAATTTTTGGCGCCGCCGCCGGGGAGGTTGTGTCGCGACAATATCGTTGAAGGTTTGACGATTAGTGACTCGAGATCCTTCCTTCGTGAAGTTATGTTTTCATAAAATTAAAAAAGTAAAAAAAATATTTGTCTTTTTCTTTGTATATATATATATATATAAGATTAAAAATACAAAAAGATTTCTCTTGTGTTTTTGAGCTTAAATAGAAGACACCAATTATATAACATTCTCAACTGAGGTGTTATCATTAGTAAGTTCCCGAACTAAAGATCAAAAATTTGCCTTTGTGTCGCTTGTGAGTCGATTTATTTCTATCGGATAAACAAACTGTGTGGTGGGTATAAGGACGGCCTGACATTAAATTGCGGCTGAAAAGAGGCAGGTTTTTTAAAAGCTTCGCGCTGACCTAATAAGCTTCTCCGCTCGCTTGTGCGTTTGTCTTATAGAAGTGATTTATTCACTTGGGATTATTGGTTAAGTTCACTGTTGTTTTCGAATACCGTTCTCTTTTAATTGCCTTGGTTTTTGAAAGTGCATGCGCACTCGTTCTAATTTCTATAGACCGTTACGTGAAACCGCTACAATTCCAAGAAGGCGAAATAGACGTGCTCCATTAGTCGAACCCGAGATTCGAACTAATCCGCCTCCCCCCATCGTCGAAATGGCGGAAGATAACCGATCTATGCTAGAGAAACTCCAAGCACCCACCGAGGGTTACGGGGAAGCTATTGTCGTCCCGATAATCGTTGCCGACAATTTCGAGCTTAAACACGGATTGATTAACTTGGTATCGTCGAGCCAATTTTACGGTTTTAGAGGGACGATCCTCACTCTCATATCCAACTGTTTAACAAGCTTACGTCTACGATCAAATACCGTAACGTGCTGGAAGAAGCTATCAAGCTACTTCTTTTCCCGTTTTCACTCGAGGGGGCCGCTCGGATTTGGCTCGAAAAACAACCCCCTCGTTCGATCACCACATGGGAGGACTTAGTGTCAAAATTCGTGAATGAATTCTTCCCACCGTCTAAAACAACAAGCTTAAAAAATGAAATAACAAAATTCACCCAAATGTTTGATGAATCATTTAGTGAGGCATGGGACCGTTTTAAAGACTTACTTAGAAGATGTCCTCGTCATGGTTTTTCTGAATTGCACCAACTTGATACGTTTTATAACGGTTTGAATGAAATTGATCAAGACTCTCTCAATGCCGCCGCGGGTGGTAATTTGTTGACCCGATCAACGAGAGATGCCTTGTCGATTATTGAGAACAAATCCAAAGTCCGCACTTCACGTAGCAAATCGGTCGCTGCCCGAGTGAGTGCTTCACTTTCTTTCGAAAATACGTCTAGCACCGATGCTAAGATTGATAAGCTTACGGATGTAATTCAAGCTCTAGTTAAGATTACGGATGCTAAGATTAATTCTCCTCCACCCGCTCAAGTCAAAGCGGTGGAATCGACTTGTACTACTTGTGGTGGGCCGCATGCTTACTACAATTGTATCGCTACCGATGGTAATCCTTTCAAAGTCAATTCCGTAGCCGGAGGTACCTAATACCGTCCTCAAGCTGACTCGAGCTACCGTGTTAGTAATCAAATGGGACCTCCAGGATTTTCTCAATCGAACAACCAAACTCGTTTTAATCAGAATCAAGTTCGAGGGCAAAACGTTCAGAATCAATACAAAGCCCCAATGAATCAATACCCGACCACCCAAGGGGTCAATTATAATCAAGGGTATCAAACTTCAAGTTATCAAGCTCCGAGTTTTCCCTCTAATGAATTCTCAAATTATGTTCAGAGTAACAATGCTAGTCTTCAAGCTATGCAAACTCAGATTACGAATTTGAAAAATGATTTCCAATCTTCGTTAACAAGACAAAGAAATGAGATTAGGATTCAGAATAACAAGATTGACGAATCTCAAAACAAGCTTGAGAAGATGTTGAACACTCTTTTGTGCAAAATGAGTCAGCCCTCGGGTTTTGGAACCTTCCCGGGAAACACAATTCCCAACCCAAAGGGAGAGATGAAATCCATTACCATTCGAGATGATGGGCCCTCGATGTCTACTCCCTCTCCGGTGAGGAATGTAGCACGACAGATCGAGGCGACAAAGGACCCGGTATTTCCTAGTAATAATGGAAGTGCCAGATACGTCCATCCTCTGGTTGCCCAAGTTCCTTTTATCTCCGTCAAAATGCCGAGTTCTAATCTTTCATCGTGCAATTCTATTCAATCACGGTTCGACAAAATAAAAGTTGTTCCCGGAGTCAAATTCAAACTTACAACAGATATGATCAAAGTTGCTGAGATGATTTATGAATAGAAATTGGAGAAAATTTCAAAGATATCACTTGAGCCTACACCGTCTAATTCTTCCTCAAACCAAGCTCCCGAGAAGCTTGGTGATCTCGGAAAATTTCTCCTTCCTTGCTCTTTAGATGATATCGAGGTATGTACTGCCCTGACCGATTCGGGTGCAAGCATAAGCCTCATGTCTCTTGCAATATATCATAAGCTTGGATTGAAGAATCTTATACCGACTTGTATGACTATTGAGTTAGCTAACCGAACAATTGCTCACATGGTTGGCGTAGTCAACGATGTCATGGTACGAGTGGATAAATTCCATTTTCCCATGGATTTCGCCGTAGTTGATATAGAGGTTGACGCCCGAGTCCCTCTCACTCTAGGAAGACCCTTCTTGAGAACCGCAAAGGTCCTAGTGGATCACTACCAAGGAACATTGACAATAAGAAATGGTGATGAAAAGATAATATTTTATGCTGAGGAAACTTTAAAACCTCCCGATGACCATTCCGTCCACAGCATCGGTGTGATAGATTTCTCTCAAGAAAGTGGCGATCCCACTTTATCATCTAACCCAATCATGCCTGACTTTTTCCCGGCTCTCACTACGGAAAGTGACCCCATTTGGGAAGAGATCGAGGCCTATCTTCATAATGATTCGGTTTCCTCTGAGATTGATAATGCTATTTGTGACCCGGAGGGGGACGTTCTTTTAATTGAGAAATTGTTAAATGATGAGCCGTCATCTTACCCCCCCTTCGGATGATGTTGATGAGTTTGAGAAAGTTGATCCTAAACCGTCTAGAATTGATCTAAGTCTTTCACGATTTACGGTTAAGAGTTTGTCAACGATACGTGCTAAGCGAAAAACGAAACAAGAACCGGAGACTACAACGAAAGTGGTGGAAATTGCTAGCTCTCAGAGCACACCACTTGTCTCACCCCCGCATTCGGTTTATCATATTGATCTTGTTCCTACAAAAATTGAACCTTCTTTGAGTGGCAATCCCACTCCTTCTTCTGAAATTATGGAACCTTCTTCTGAACCGATCATTTCTGATTCGTCCCCTTCCCTCACTCCGTTTGAGGGGAGTGATTCCATCATGAAAGAAATCGAGGCTTGTTTGAATAACAATTTAAGTTCTTCGGAAATTGATTTTTTCGTTTGTGATCCGGAGATAGATATCCGTTTGATTGAAGAAATGCTTTATATGAACTCGTCAATCCCTCCGACAAAGCCTAAAATTGAAGAAATTAAAGAAGTCAAGCCGTCTAAGGATTCATCTATCGATTTACTTCTCGAGGAGTTCGCCGATGAATTCGCTCGCATCGATCCTCTTCCACCGGGAAGTGAGAACGACGTCTTTGATTTTGAAGCCGATTTACGAGAAATTAAAATTTTGTTGAATCAAGATCGATCAATTGATAAGGAGTATTTCAAGGAGTTCACCGATGAACTCACTCCTATGGACTCGAATCCCTCAGAGAATGATCTTTTGGAAGAACTTGAATATGATGATCCATTTTATCCTAAGAAGGAAAAGAAAGTGAAAATTTCTATTGATGAACTCGTTGACCTAGATGTTCGACAATATTTTTTATCTGAGAGTGACTCCTCGTCTCATGAGGATTTTCCTGTAGATGATACTTTCATTTCATTCCTCTCCGAGGAAAAGGCTTTTAACCCCGGGATACTCATCAAAGATGAACTTCATATTACAAACATCGTCAGAGAAAAGGATCCTACAATGGATTCCTTCACCATTGAGCCTTCAAGTTTGATTTCTCATCATGGAATCCCGTCCTCTATGAAGTCGTTGCACTTTAATCCATCATCCCCTCGTCCTCCCGCTAAACCACCGGATGATGGATCTTCGTTTCACATTATGACCTATGTGAGTTTGGGGGAGATATTTCTGAACTTTGTGTGCTTATGACTGACATTTTCCCCACCCAACCCAACCATTCTTTTTCCCTCTGGAGTGAGGATACCATTTTTGATCCTGGTATCTTTACCGCTTGCTTCCCCAAGGACAATTGAATTCGGAAACGAGTCAAGCTAGCGACTCGGTAATCAAAAATAGTAGCGCTTCGTGGGAGGCACCCCATGCTTATCCTTTCTATCTTCTTTCTTATTTTTAATAAGTGACGCGAGGAGGTCCGCCTCTTCCATTTCTCGTGTTTCGTGTTGTTGTTGTTTATGTCCAGGATTTTCCTCGAATATGAGACTCTCGTGCTTGAAGTTTTGTCTTTTATCCACTCGAGTTTCATGTTCCGACGCTTTTATGGAAATCTGATATCCAAAATCTTTATTGATTATCGTTTATCTATTAGCATACCTAACCAATGGCTTTATATTTGCGTTGAGAACCCGTACCTTTAAACATTGAGGACAATCTTACGTTCTAGTCTGGGTGGGTAATCTTTCGATTAGATTTTTACCTAGAACTTTGCCGTGTACTCGTGCAACTCCGTTTTCCATATAAAATGTCAAAAATTGGGCAAAATCGTGAAAAATTTAAAAAATTTTAAGCTTTTTGTTAAGTCTTTTTTATTGAAAAGTTTGCTAGTCTCTTAGACAAGAAGCTATAAAAAGCGAATTCTAGCTCCAAGGCCAAGAATTTGCAAGTTTCCCTGAGTGACTTTAAATATGCATGACTTGATTTCATTAGACGAAACATTTTCTAAATTAATGTATATGTTTTGACACCTTGTTGATTTTCCGCTGGCGAGAGTAGGAATAGAATTTTGACTTGACCGGGCGTGTTGAGCCCTAGCTTGTTCCCTTAACCATAGATAATTAAAGTATCGGATAAGCATCCGCGGATCTCATTATTTGAGATTTTAAATTTGCGGAGATCGAGAAATGATAGAGTTATTTGTGAATTTAGATGCTAAGCGTGGAGTAGTTGGTTCTCTTTAGAGCTCATCGAAGGTACTTGTGGCTTTTTACTCCCGAAAAATTGTTTCACCCCATATATGTGTAAAAATAATTAAAGATGTTAGGTTTTGGGCGACAATTAGTTTTTACTCATTCTCGAGAGAATCCTTGCTTATGAGGGATGGGTACACATCAAGATACTGTCAATTTTGTGGTGTAATAGACAACTGATTCTTGATAGTTTGCTGCTATTGTTTCTATTGTTATAAAAGCCGTGGGACTCAGAGTCTGGAAAATATTAACGTGAAACAAAGATCGATTAAGATGAAAATTTTAAGCCACACCTTGAGGACAAGGTGTGTGTTTTAGCGGGGGAGTAATGATACGATACTATGCTTCTAGGAAATTGTCATAAGTGTAGGGGCTGAATTAAACGAGTTGTTTCTATTATTATTAGTTTCCCTTTTATGGATTAGCTTGGTGCCCAAGCTAAAGTAATATTTATAGGGCATTAGGGCTACAGGTTTTGATATGCAGATTTTGGAAGTCATTAGATAAATAGGGAGGTCACCTACATCTCGAAAGTAGGCACTATCTTGTACTATATTTTTGCTATCTTACTAAGAATCCAGCCGTTCGTATCAGCAACTCGTAATGAATCATGTTAGACGGTGTAGTTATGAAAGCTACACGTTTCATGCATACAATTGTGTGGCTCATATTCCATGAGAATAATCGAGTAGAATTTTATATAAAAATGGATTTAAGGAAAACATTACGATATTGCATTAATATTGTTTAGCCTATATATTGTCAAGGGTGAACCAAGGGGGTTTCCAGGGTTCACGGTAACCTCATGGATTTTTGCCCCGTACTGTAAAATTTTGTTAAAAAAATCATTTTTTCGAAATGAACTCGGTCCCCAAACTTTGTGTCACATGTCTTGTTTAGTTATGTCATTGTATTGTCGTAGAAAAATGTGAAACCGATAACTTATAGACCTGAATCCGTCTTTGCATATTGGTTTATCCATTATCATTTTAAGGGCTTCGTCGGCTAGCTTACTTATCTTATTTCCCAAGTAGTGTACTCCCTGTACAGTTACTTTGATCTCAATAATAAAGTCATGTGGATTTATATTTGATTAGTTTAATAATAATTTCAGGTACTGGAAAACGTTAATTGTGGTACTGGTAGCATATTCGGCATGGGTTTACCCATTCGAATTTTGTTTTCTAGAATCAACTTCGCAGTCCTTTAAACAATTGTACATTGTAGACGTGATAGTTGACCTTCTTTTCATGATTGACATCGTATTGAGATTTTTTGTCGCTTATGTTGACCCACGAACTCATGTCGTGGTTTATGAGCCAAAAAGTATTGCGATCAGGTACTTGTCAACATGGTTTCTCATGGATATGGCGTCCAGCTTTCCATTTGTACCAATTTTCTACTTTTTTACGGGGAATCACCAAATGGGTCTTCCGTACTCCTTCTTGGGTTTGCTGCGACTATCGCGCCTTCGACATGTTGAGCATTTTTTCACCAGGTTAGATCGAATGCCAATCACTCTAGTAAATTTCAAATTTCTATCATAAAAATTTAGATATAGTTGTCCGCTTCCAAATTAAATGCAGTCTGAAATAGTTGAACAAAAAGGTGATATCACATTTTTATATTTGCAGCCTCGAGAAGGACATAAGATTCAACTATTTCTTGGCAAGATGTGCAAGACTTCTGTGTGTAAGTCAACATATCTAAAAGATTTGAGCAACAATTTAGAACAATTGTGTATGTTTAATCTGTGCATGAAGGTTAAAGTTTGTTATGGGATTTATAGGTAACCCTATTTGCGGTACACTGTGCTGGTTGTATCTATTACTTCCTAGCAGTGTCATACCCCCATGGAGAAAAGACATGGATAAGATCAATAAACACAGATGCTAGTGAAGCAGATCTTTACACTCGATACGTATCTGCAGTTTATTGGTCTACAACCACCATGACAACTGTTGGCTATGGTGATCTCCATGCTGAGAGTACAACCGAGAAGGTTTTTGTGGTCATGTACATGCTCTTCAATCTTGGACTCACAGCTTACCTTATTGGTAACATGACTAATTTGGTTGTAGAAGGCAGCCGTCACACCATGGAATTCGTAAGCATTGAATTTCTTTCTTTCTTTTCTTTTTTTAAATTGACACGCATTATGTGTTTCAGAAAAACTAAAACATGATATAACTTTTTTCATTCTAGAGAAATAGCATCGGAACAACGTCAAGTTTCATGAATCCAAACCGTTTACCTAAGAGGCTCCAAGAACAAATAATATCATACATGTGCCTAAGATTCAAATCAGACACTTTGAATCAACAACAACTATTTGAGCAGTTGCCAAAATCAACAAGCAAAAGCATTAGGAAACATTTGTTTTTGCCAACAGTCAAAAAAGTTTATTTGTTCAACGGCGTCTCCAAAGAAACTCTCTCGCATCTGGTATGTTTAATGATCTAATAATTTAACTTTGTTTTAAATCAAATATGTTAATTTTAAAATTTAAACTTTGTTAGATTTTACAGTATCATGAACTAAAAAGTCAAATTGTATGTTAAGATTTCTTTTTGTAACTATCTGAAAAACAGATAGCGGATATGAAGGCTGAATACGTACCACCAAGAGAAGACGTTATCATTCAAAATGAGGTGCCTACTTACGTGTATATAGTTGATTCGGGTGAAGTCGAAATCATAGATCGTGATCCAATGGGCAATGAACGGTTGTTGGGTGTTTTGCATCCACTTGGCATCTTTGGTGAAGTTGGTGCTATATGTTGTGAGCCAGAGTCTTATACTTACCGAACCAAGACCATGAGCCAACTCTTGCGGTTGAAAACCACCACCCTCATAAAAGAAATGCAAGCCCAGATGCCAGATAACAGTTCCATCCTCAACAACTTTCTCCAGGTTGGTTAATTTGATCATTCACACTAATATCTCAGGGTGTTTGGATTTTATTTTTAGACTTCATTATCGAATATTATTATAATAAATATGATAAAGTTTTCCATTTCTCTAATATCATATTTTTCAACAAAATTTTCATTAACTCTATACCTTTAAATTAATAAGATTTTGCAACATGAAACATATTATTGTTTGATTCATTATTACTACTGATTAAATATAAATATTAAGTAATCATCTTTTGCCACATATCCTGATTATGATAGAGTCACATAGTCACTTTGTAATGGCACATTATGCAAGTAATCTGAAGCGTTGATTGTAACTCTACAGCATCATAAGAAGTTTGAAGATTTGAACTTGAGGGAGTCATTGTTAGAAAGCGGACATGGAGGTGTAGATGAAAATCACCAGTTGATGAACTTACCGACAATTGCTTACTCGGGAAATTCTAGGAGGGTTGGTATCTACAAAGGGCTTCCTATTGTAAGAAGGAAGGTAGGTTATACAGAATTTGGGAAGCTTATTCAGCTGCCAAGTTCATTGATAGAGCTCAAACTAATCGCAGGTACATTTTTATGCAGAGTTTTACATTTCCTTAAAAATGTTTCTTGCCATACTACTTAAACTTATTTTATGGCTTGGTTTCTATACAGGTGAAAAATTTGGATTCAATGCTAAAAATGCAATCGTCACAAATGAAGATGGAGAAGAGATTGACTCGATTGACGTAATTAGAGATAAAGACAAGCTTTTTATTGGAGATATCCCTTGATGCATAATCTAAAATTTTGACAATGAAGTCTTAGTGTTCTCTCTAGCTTTCAAATAATATTTGTATGATTCAAATGCCTAATGTCAAAGTTAGATATAATAAGTTCAGAGATATATTTGTCTACTTATATAGCACAAATAAGCAATGAGGGTTTAGTTGTATGGCTGCTATATTGTATCGCATATATTCTAAAAGTAAAATAAAATAAAAAAAAGGAAATTCTAGTATAGTATCTGTTGGTGGCATATTACAATTTTATATTTATTCTTACCGACTCTAGTATTCCATGTTCATGCTCAGAAAAACAAATATAGAAGAAGCAAAACACCCATTGGCCAAACACTAGTCATTGACTATGTACTTTTGAACACGTTGGGAAATTTCAGATCCCAAAGTCCCTTCGTATAGATTTGAATGAAAAAGAACCTAAGTGTATACATGTCTCTGATGTAACACCCCAACCCGACACGGGTCAAAATGTCACATTATGGTGTCATACAAAGCATATAAACGCAAGCAAAAGTCTTATTAAATAAAATACCAAGTCATATAAACGAATGACTTCAAAAGGAAATACATAATCCAACATGTCTAAAAGAAATGAAATATCAAAACAAACGTTCTTCCAAATGAGTCCAAAATGATAAGGGAAACTAGGGTTACTTCACTCAAAGACTCCTACTCTCAGCCCATCAAAGCCCAGCGTCTACTTGGTACCTGCCGCATGGAAAAGAAAATACGGCTGAGCTTAAAAAGCCCATTGGACATACATAGCAAAACAAAAGCTAAAAATAATCAAAAATACAAAAACAAATCAAAGGAGATTGATAACAAAGTCGTAACGAACGAGCACAATGAGTCTATGAGGAACCTGCAGAACACAATATTAACGAATATCCAGAAGGAACAGAAATCAAAGGAGACCAAAGCAAAGCAGCGCATCAGTGAACAAATATAACCACATATAAATAACCAAACATTCAAGTACTAAAACATAATCAAAGCTGATGAACAACTATCATAACCAAAACAAGTAGCTAACAGTGTACAAGCATATCAGCCACCAGATTAACTAAATATAATTATGGCAAAACAACAAATCAGATAATCAGATATATACATGCTAAGCTGAGTTCTATAAGCAGGCGGGAGCAACTTGTAGCACCCCCAAAATTTGCACAGCGGAAGCGTTCGGGTCATGGGGTGCTACTAAATCAATATTCACAACACAAGGTAATAAAGATTGGAAACTCTATTTCATTTTCAAAATATATATTAATTTAAGAAATACTTTTACATCATTGTTTCAAAGTATGGAAGTAAGCCCATAAAAATATATGTTGTCCCATTAAAAGTTGTATTAGATCTGCTTGGAAACACTTCGGATGCCAGTCCTTAATGAATGCCTTTGCCAATGCCCACGCCAAGAAGTCAACCTGAGAAAAATATGCTAAAATGTCAACACAAAGGTTGGAAAGTTAATAGGTTTAAGTAATTAAGTTGGACCACAGTTGTACATATAAGCATTTCCGTGAATGATACTATATGTAGTTGTGACAAATCGTAATTTCAAGTCATTTCTCAAAACTTTGAAAATTTTACTATTCATCTCGGGAATTTACTATTCATCATTTTTGAAGTCAGTTTACGACTTTGAGAGGTTATTTCAAATATTTACTATTCACGAAACACTATTCATTCCTGGAAAAAAATTACTATTCATGGTTTTTATTCATCATTTCGTAAACTAGGTATACGAGTATCAAATTCGCGTAACCGTGAGGGTTAAGCCGCATATTCATGGATCATCATTGAGAATACATCATATAGACTAGAGTTAGTCTACATATCATCAGAATCATCATTTCCATGAAGGTCTTATCAGTATTTGCATTGTTATTTGTTTATATTTATTAAATCAATATAAACGCCATTACACGATTTTTATACATGAAGAATGTACCTGATACTCCTAATTAAAAGTGATTGCTAAAATATCTAGATATTTTAGCCAGATATTTTCAAATCCATGGAAATTACCATTTTACCCTTTTCCTTTATTTACCAAAATGCCATTGCGTTGAAATTACAAGAGTGCCCTTTTCTACACTATATAAGAAAATCACTAGCCATTTCATCCATTTTTCCTCTCTTGCTTTCTCTTGTGGCTCGATCCAACATCAAAAGGAAGAAGAAGATCCATGTAACACCCCAACCCGACAAGGGTCCGAATGCTACCATCAGAACATACTAATGGAATTACAAATGGAAGTCTCTTATAATAAAATGTAAAATCATATAAAATGATGACTTTAAAAGGGATTACATAAACCAACATGTCTAAAATAAGTGAAATATCAAAACAATGATCTTCAAAAAAAAAGAGTCCAATATTATAAGGGAAACTAGGGTCGGTTCACTCAAATGCTCCTACTCTCAGCCCATCAAAGCCCAACATCCTACTTGGTACCTGCCGCATGGAAAGAAAATATGGATGAGCTTAAAAAGCCTAGTGAACACATATAACAACACGAAAGCTAAACGTAATCAAAATACAAAAACGAAATAGGGAGACTGATAACAAAGTCGTAACGAATGATCACAATGAGTCAATCAGGAACCTGCAGAACACAATATTAACAGATAACCAGAAGAATAGAAATCAAAGGAGACCAAAGCAAAGTAGCGCATCAGCGAACATATATAAGTACACATAAAATAACCAAACATACAATACCGGACATAAACGAATAGGAGTTTGTAGAAAACTAGAAGGGGGGTTGAATAGTTTACCGATTAAAAACTTTGTTTTGAAACTTATTGAAAGATCAATTGATATTGATCTTAGATATGTTAAGAAATATGTAAGCAATATGTAAAGAGTAAATAAGGAAAGAAATGATCAAACCACAACAAGTTGTTTATAGTGGTTCGGTCTATAAGGACTCTTTCTCCTTGCCCTACTCCACTCCCCGAGTCTCATACTCGAGAGTTTAACTTCACTAGTCAACAAGCTCCTTTCACCGGTGGAGAAACCTTTACACTTCGCTTACACTATTTCCGACACTAAGCTAAATGTCGAGTTCTTTCCAAGGGTACAACCACTCCCACACACAATGTATTTTGAGGACTGATATGTGCAAAAACACATATCATTTATTTTCTAAAATAAACCCAAAATAACCAAGAAAGAGCCGTTTATTGCTAATATATATTAGTTTCTTGAGTTTACGCTTGTGCAGGTACGGATATGTCAAAATACACAAAAGATAGCCAAATCAGACAAAAACCCGAGCACGAGAGATAAAGAGTGCTAAAGCTGATCTGGAAGGTCAGAATTGTGCATTTGTGAAGATTTCTATTCTCTGAGGATGATTTTTGAAAGATATGATCAAGTTTGAAGAATTTTCAGAATCAGTCCCTCAACTTTGAGCATTTGGCAAGAAATACCCTTGAAGTTCAGAAATGGCAAGTTTAGTCCTTGGAATATTTGAGATTGTCAAGTTTAGCCCTTGGATAACATTTTCAGAATTACAGATTAGTCCCTGGATTTTCAGAATATACACTTATGGTCCCTAAAAAGCTAAATGTATACATCTACAAGTCCAAGTCCATTTCTTAACTCATTTAGCCCAAATATCTCTAAAGCATCCCATTACCACTATTCAAAACCCGATCCAAACCCCTATCTATACCCGGTCAACCCACAAAACCCGGTCAACACAAACCAAATTATATTAAAAAAACACACACGCGCCAAAACTTTTACCCAAATCCCTCCCAAACCCAGGAATACATAAACCCTAATTTACCCTTCCCAACAATTAAGCCAATCCACTTAAATTAAGGGTACAATCGTCCTTTCTATGACACCTTATGACACCACCTAACACATGTGGGTTTCCAGGTCATCAATCCGTGTGACATACTACTAAATCCTCTCCTCTTATTGGTCGAAAAGGAATTGGCACATGATCCAAGGGCTGTTATTGAGTGGATGATGCTAGAAACGTATCTAATGGATGATATGCACCCAGAGAAAGCACAAGAATACATTCTGGATCCTTCCAAGGCTTGGGGCTCAAGTATAAAAGGACCCTTCCATCACAAGCTGAAGACACCTTTCTTTTCTAGTAGCTTAATGTATTTTTAATTTCAGTTTTAATGTTTTAAGTATTTCAGCTTTTGTAATCATCTTTTTGTACTCAATTTCCTAGATTAATGAAATTCAGTTTTTAATTCTCAAAGTTATTGTTTAGTTTCTTTTATGTTTCAAAACTGCTTATTAGAATCATCTATTGCTTATTACCTTATTTCAAAGTAATTTCAGATTGTTTCTTCATTAAATCAAAAATAAAAAAAATCAGAAAGAAATAGTTGAAAAATAAAAATATTCTAAAGCTTCTTATAAGCTTATTAAAAAGTTAAGCTACTGTTTCATTAAAGTTCATTTTAGCTTCTTATAGCTTTTAGTGAGCTTTTCTCTGTCTCAATCTCATCTCAAAAACAAAATAAAAAACCAGTCAACAAAAGTCAACTGAAGCAGATTTGGGTTGAAAAGCTGGAACTGGATCAGATTGGGTTAAGTTGAGCTGGATTTAGAATTAGTTATGGGTTAGGATAGTGATAATTGGTTCTCAGTTGGTGTTAATTTGGCTGGACTATTGTAAGTTTTCATTTCTGCTTCAATTTTTGCATAATCTTCATTAGCTTAGATTTTATAGATATAGTTGTAGTTTCTGCATAATTTAGTTGTTATATTGTTAGATCTGTTCTATTGATAGTTATGGATTAGCTGTAGGAATCGTCTGAGTTGATTGCATTCTTAGTCTTTATAACTAGTGTTTGGCATAGATTAGTAATCTGAGATTCAAGTTAAGTTAGAGGTTAATACTAGTTGCTTTAGTTTTTCCTAGGTATATTAGAGTCATTTAGTTCATTTAGTTGCACCTTAGAACCATAATAGTCAAAATCACACTATATTTGCTCTAATCAGTTCATCAGAGAAGATTTTAAGGTCCATAAGCTTGATTTAGGTTTAGAAGTTGGAGTAGTAGCTTAATTTAGCTTCATTACATCATCATTTAGCAATTTCAGTTAATCAAATTTGAATCAAAGTTCAATTTGGTCAAAATTCAGTTCTGTGTTAAAAGTCAAAAAAGTTGGAAAATCAGTTTTTTTACAAAACTTTGTGGAATTTTCATTGATTCAGTTTTCGTTCATATTAAGTGATATTTTGGGATTTTCTAGTTCAGTTGGTCAAGTATTGAAAACTGATTTTTGTGAAATTTTTGTAAGTCTTTTAAAGGTCTAAATAAGCTGCTCTTTAAGCACTCATTTCTCCTGTGTCAAACTCAATTGGCTGAGTCATTTCATAGCTGATTGCAGAACTTGTCAAAAGCTCATTTGAGCTCATCTCAAGCTAAAACTTGGTCCATTTGTTGTTTGGTTGGTAAACTTAAGTTCTCCATTTCTGGATTTAGCCTTTGCTTATTAGGCTAGCCTGTGCTTAAGCTAGAAGTAAGTCAGTAAGGCTTGTTGGCTGAATTAATTTGATTAAGTCATTTTACTGTAGATTGCTCATTAGAGATTTAGACTAGTTGAATTAAGTTTATTTTGAGTAGATTTAGCATACTTAAGCTTCTGCTTTCATTTGGTGCTTTGTTGAAGCTTATAGCTTATTTTTAAGTGCTTATTCATAAGCAGTTCCACTACATCTTGCTTTTCTTGCATACTAGCATAGGTTTTTATAATTTTCATAAGTTTAGAATATATTTTTAGAATTTACGTGAATTTTTTAGATTTTTCCAATACTGTTTGATATTTTTCTTATTTTAAAATAGTTTTTAAGACTTTTTAAATAGCTTTTATTACAAATAAATCAGAAAAGCTTCAAAAAAATAAGTTTTCAATTTTCATAGCTTAAGATAAATATAAAAAAGCAAAAAAATAATTTTTCCAGATTTTTCCTAGTTAAATTTATAATTTTTAGCATTTAAATTAGGTTTTAATAGTTTTTAATTCATAGAAATTCGAAAAATCATCAGATAAATAAAAAATTATCTTTGAAAAGTCTTTTGAGTTCTTTTAGATTTTTGAAAAATAGTTTCATAATTTTCCCCTTTATTTTCATAATTTTTAATATTTTAAATTAGTTTTACAAGTTTAAAATTAGTTTTTAATTCAAATAAATAAAAGAAAAATAATAAAAATTAATTTTAATTCTTAGATAATTTTAAAACATCATTTTTAGAGTAAAAGTAATTTTAGATCATTTTTAGGACTTAGTTTAGACGTAGTTGCATTTTATTTACGTTTCATTTATTACGTTTTAGTTTAACTCGCGTATTTAGGACTACCCGTAGTATAATTTCCCTTTTATGCTTTCCCATTTCCCCGTAGTTTAAATCAAAATCAAAATCCAAAACATCGAGCATTTTAATAACGAACCTTAAGCGACGTTGTCCATTCACACCTCGTTGGGACACGACTCGGATTTCCTAATCCGTATCACTTATCACTCACGTGATTCGATTCACTATCCTTTTTCCTAAAGGGATTTTAAATCATTCCTTGTGGTTATTTTTGATATCGATATTGTAAGTTTTATCCATACACACACCACCCTAAGCCTACACAACGAATCAAATTTTGGCGCCGCTGCCGGGGAGGTTGTGTCGCGACAATATCGTTAACGGTTTGACGATTAGTGACTCGAGATCCTTCCCTCGTGAAGTTACTATTTTTATAAAAATAAAAAAAAAGTAAAAAATATTTTCCTTTTTCTTTTTGATATATATATATATATATATATATATATATATATATATATATATATATATATATATATATATATATATATATATATATATATACTAGTATTCGAAGCCCGCCCAATGGGCGGGCATGTCTTATAATTATCGTTGACATAATTTGCTATAGCAAAAAAAGGAGGGTAATCGTAAAGAAGGAGTGCAACTAAGGTGGAACTTTTCGACCTTGTTGTGTGGGTCTTGAGAGGCAAGAAGATTCGTGACATATTGTCTGAATCTCTTAGACTGTTTTTGATGTGGATATAATTTGTCATCAAAGTAAAGATTGGTGATAGTTTCTTTATTGGTTGTCTTTGGCACAATGTACCAGTTACTACTCTCTGTTTGCGTGTTTAGGGGAATGGTAAACTTATGGAAATCTTTCAAGACTATTTATTCACCCAAAAGCTTTAATATGAACCCATTTGCTGGTGTGTGAACTCGAAGATATGTATAATATCCAAAACACTGACATACAGTTACAACTTGCAACTAAATAACACATACATTGGTTAATTATAGAATAAGATACACATATGTTTTCTTTATTACCTCAAGATTAAGTAGGCTGAATGTATCTTGTATTTCTAGGATCACAAAACTTATGGGGGAGCGTCTATGATCTTTTTATATTGTATTCGATTAGATCATGTCAAACAATAACAAAGGATACCTATTAGTAAATCACTAAATCCACATAATATATAGCATACTTGCAATTCAGTACACATTTAGAGGTGGAATATCCAAGGTAGCTCAAGATTACGATTGATTCGTTATCCACCTTGTCACGGATGCGATCAAGTTTTTTTCTTTCTTTCACTATCCCATTGGTGGCCGAGGCGATGATGGAGGTAGTGGTGGGCCTGCCAATGGTGACCAACTCGTGTAAAAACCAAATTGTACTTGTAATAACCACAGACTTGATAATTATCTAATAAGGTTATGCTAATAGATATGCTAAATGTAAATTGTCATATAAATAAGACGTAATTATACCATTCTTATACTACTCGTTCTCAAGCAATGTAATATGAGCAAATGGTATAACTATTAAGTTTTTAAAAACTTTTACGACCATGATATGTTAAATAAGTAGGATGACATACATTATACCTTGTATTCAACATTATGTAAGAACATAGGCTAAATTATTCGAGTAATCATTTTATCTTATAAATTATATTGATCTTTTACTTGTATATTATAATTCTAATTCTTTTTATTCATGTGTTTTGTTTGCTTTCTTACTTGACAATATTCTGCCACTGGCCTAATCTTACTACACACTTCTTCCATGTGTCTGGACAAAATTAAGTAAGTTCCAGCTCCCAGTCGATCCGCATTAAATGTAGTCTCTTGATCATGGTATACTACTTCCAAATACCGATAGCTGGAATTATTTTGTCAAGGAAGTAAACATAAAAAGAATATGCATGTTGTCCTGTATGCGTACCCGTGACAAATTGCCTCATTCGTACAGCAAACGATTGAGTTTTAGTCCAAATTCTGTAGCTAACTAAGACATTACAAATGAATTCTGTAAAGTTTGAGCTCTACCCGTGCACCAGCAGACATGCAGTCCCTTGAGATATGCGTTGATCGGGGTCCACCCACATCTTGAAGGACGACAGTACTTATGTTCCCTTCATTACTAAATGTCATGGAATTTGGCTTCAATGAGATAGGAGACTTCACTACTGGAGGTGCCAAGCCAAATTCTGCTATGTAGAACAATAAGTTATGAAATAACTCCAGGAGTGAAGGTTCAACATCCCCCGTTGGATCAAAATCAGACAATATGTCAGCCACAGCAGGAAGTAGAGGCCTAAGAAAATCAGCCCACTGCTGCAAATGAATGAATAAAACTTTAGGGTAACTACAAAACAGAAGTTTAGGAGCAGTTGAATATAACAAATTAAATCTCCTTGTAAACATAATTCAGATAAGGAACATGCAATACTGATGTTGATTATGAAGGCTAAAGGCTAATAAATCAGACTATGAATATATTAATTCAGATGTATATCGTTTGAGCCGTTCAAGGTCAACCCAAGTATTCATTTGAACCCGTTCCAATAATTACCCACTGTGACCCAAATCTCCTTTGATCCATTTAATTTTAAGCTACAAAGGCATGAAAAAGGTAGCATACCTGTGCACAGCAACCCATGCTTGTGTAGTTCGATGGAGGGCCTGAAATAGTTTCAACGACAAAAGATAACTGAAAATCGAACATTAGAACATCCTCCTTCTGTAAATATGGTCGGTATGCAACTGAGGAAAGGCACCCTTAAAATAATTAATGTGTTATGACATAAGTAATTAACAACAACAATAATCTCAATCTTTGAATAGAATTGATTTAGGAAGTTGTATACAGGAAAACAATTCTTTCCACTACTTCCAAACCTTTTAGTTGTATATATTTTAATTTGGATATTTGAGCCGTTTGTGATAAAATACAGCCCATATTGACCCATTTAATATGTAAACTTTATAAAATAACTACTACTTTTTAAGTTATAGGCGAATTTCAAACCGTTTTTAGAATATGTATCAGCATCTAATATTTTACTAACTGTTTCAGCATCAGGACGCTTCTTCTGCTACCTAGACCATTGATCCTACTCCGGTTTCCTCCAATTCCACCATAATTCTACACTAGTAAACATATATCCTTATCTTATGTCTTAACCATGCCTATCCTAACAGGCATATACTTGCCTCCCTCTCCTGAAGTAAAATGTTTATTTAACATGCAACTGTTTGTTCATATGATTTCGTACTCATATGACAAAGAAAGAAGCATGGCTTCCAAAAATAAGGCTTACCTCTAATAGATAGCGAATTCTTTAAAGGATACCCGTTCTGACTAAGCAGCGGCAATGGTCCTGTGTAGCCACCACAAGATCATCCTTTATTGTGTGTTCATCTTCATCCTCATCATCCCTCGTAATATTCTCAAAGGGAAAAATATTTGAGGGTTTGGTGTTGTATTTCCAAAAGCCACCATGAAGAAAACCAAATTCGATCTTGGGTCTACTCCTAAAAATGAGAGCCGTGCAAACATACTTCTCATAGATTCCCATATTATGAATTTAAATAAATTCTTGTGAGTAACTATGAATTATGAGTTATGAGACAAACAACGAAAGATAAAGTCAGTTGAGTATACTATTTTACCTCGGAGATATCAAAGAAGAGCTCATTGAAGTCATAGTTATATACACACTGAATGACTCATGCACCAGCATCTGGTTTCTACAATCTGATTCTGATTACCAACTTTCAAAGTTGAGCGTGTCTGGTTTCTACACATATTCTCTTGTGCTTTATAAAGTACAGATGCAATAAGATGCAAAGCAAGCATTGGCTATCCAGGAACCTTACACATGACAAGGGAGAAAATCCTGAGTTTATATTATATTGCACCAATGCCAATCCCCTCAACATATCTTTCCCAAGCGCATTCTTTGCTTCGGGCCTATCCATTTTATTTCAACAATTCCTATCATTAAGACCATAGCAAATTTGAATTCAGACAGGATCAAAGTATCAATAGATTCAAGTTAAATATCATTACCAGGCCGAACCACCGTGAGACCTGCAGCCTGGGGTCTAGGAGTTTTCCCTTATCACAACCATCCTTAATTAACTATTTCTTTGAACATATTTCCTGCTGTTGCTTTTCTTCCATATCTGTTAGCCCAAAGTTCGTCAACAGCAATAAACCGCAGAAGCAGTGCCCAACTTTAGTAAGTGCAACAACAATTAGCAAATGTGATATACTGTTCGGTTAAGAATGTGTTTAAAAATCACCCTAAATTTCAAACAATAAATACTGTTCAGTTAAGAATGTGTTTAAAAATCACCCTACATTTAAAACAATAACTATATTAGGTGTGAAAAAATCAGTGCGTTATTTATAGTCTTATATTTCTAAAAGACGCCAAACCAAACACTCCTTTTGTTAACCACCACAAAAGTAACCTTTTAACAAAAACGCGAAAATCACAAACTTTCCTAATTCAAAATTATAGGGTGCAAGAATGAGACTAACCGGGCCATTAGAAGCCTCACCCATCATAAATGAAGTACACACATTGTAACAATCATGTGTCGCATTCATTCGTGGCGGCCATCCTTTAATCGCTTCCCTTGCCACAACATTCAACCAAACCGGCCAACCATCCGCGTCTTCTCTACCATTGCCAACACTATATATTTCCGGTGTAAGCACCCAACCATTTATATGACTCACACTCATGAAGTTCACAACATTTGAAATCTTTTTGCAATCTTTTGCACTCCTAAAACACTACAACACTCTACAAAATGTACCTGCAACATACACACTTTACAAATTATTTTGACAATATATAAAACGACTTCAATCAAGCGAGCATAATGCACCTGCAACCTAGACACTGCTGTTATCTCAAGTTGCTGCTTCTTGGTTGTACTTGATGTGTTTGAGTCTTTTTTTCAGTAGCCTAAAAAGGTAAAGTCGAAGTCAAAATATTTAATCAACACAAATCTAAAAGTGACAAAACCCAGTGCAAGGTCAAGGCGCATACCGCTCTAAACCACCTAGATCACTACTGGTTCATTAAAAGTGACAAAACCCAGTGCATGCTGAAGGTGCTTATCGCATCTGCTGCATTGAAAGATTAATGAGTCAAACGATTATGACAACAGTTAAAGGCGAGCTGGACACATGAACGCAAATAGGAAAAGTTGTTTATCTGCTATTTGCGAAACGTTAAATTAATGAGCAATCACAAACAGTTACTGAAGTAAAAACAAAAGTTATTAGAGGGGTGTTTTTGTTACCTATTTATCCGGCTTATTTTAATATGTCCAATCAAATGCTGTCACCAACATCTGCTTCCAATAACGGTTTTGTTTATATTATCTAATAAGGTTATCAAGCTCTCACTTCGCTTTTCTCTTTGTTCCTTCAACCTGCTAGCAATTCTAGCCCTCTTCCTTTGCAGGGTCAATGGTGTCACGAAACGCTGGATCTTAGGGGCTTTGCTGACTTCCTTTCCTGTAAACACATTCAAATGATTTCCAATCAGACGTCGTTAAAAGATGTCTCTTAAAAAACTACAATTTCAACAAATTTACTCCAATAGAGATATAAATTGCCTTATCCCAGATGGACAAATCAATAAGAATAACTAAAGAAACACCAATTAAATAAATCAAGTTAAAAACCTAAAAACCATTTTATACAGAACTTTATATACTTTACATAAGAAGCCTGTTACAAACAAATTAATTGTATACAGACCTTGATATACTAAAATCAGATAGTTTTAAAGCCATGATCTAATATCCCATTGAATATGTATGAAACAAACATATATGATCATGAGGTACTAACCAGCCTTGTTGGTGAAAGTGCGTCTGTAGGATAACAATATCAATGTATTCAAGAACATATCTCGATAACGTTAAGTGATTGTTAAGCTACAAAGTATACTTTAACCAACCTTGAACATTGTGTTGAAGTGGTTATTCTGAAAAAATACACAAAGTTCATGTTCATTTAGGCCTTCTTGCAAGTACATGGTGTACCAAATATACAGTTCTAAAAAAACTATCCGAAACAAAAGCAACATAACACAATGAGTAAACATTAAACTCACTTTTGTTTTTCAGCCTCTTTATCATGTAACCATCTCTTCAAACTCTCTGCGTCAGAAGATAGCTTTGCAATGTTGACATACCTGGTTACAATTGCCCATATGATCATATGTTGTTGGAGGGCCTGTAAGGAATGTATTAGAATAATTATTTAATACTTGAAAAGGTAAGAAAAGCACAAACACAAACATTATAGAGAATACATAGTGGAAAAAAAAAGGATGAGTGACTGTACCTTGTCTAACATGCCTATGTCGTTGTGCTTGTGTCCTTGGCTGATAATCATTAGGTGCATATGAAGCTTGTTCAGCTGTAAACAACAATGGACAGTATCAGAGGCATGCATAAGTATAAGTTGCAGAAGCAAAAGAAAGGAAACAATGTTAGATTAAAGGGATAAGTGTACCTTGTCTACCACGGCTATGCCGTTGTGCTTGTGTCCTTCGTTCATAATTACTGGGTATAGACAAAGCCTGTTGAGGATGATATAACTGTTGTGATAATCATATCTGACATCCAGATCATACATAAAATATGACAGTAGATATACATGATTAATAGATAATTTTAACAACATATTATACTAATAAAAACTTGATCTTATGATTCTAACCTTTTTGGTTTGAAGACGTTATTATAGCCAAACGATTGCTTCCGACTCTTGCTACAGTTATACATGCACAGAAACGTATATAAATTAATAAACAAAAAGAAACCTTTATGTGAGGTAGAGGTATCATTAGTTATATAAACATAATTCTCATGAACATCATCATCTACTTCATGAACCATCACAACCAAACTGCAAAAGGCAGCAAAGAAACCAACAATATGTAAAAAAATATAACAGAGACCATTAGGGTTTTTAGGAAAAAAAGGCGTACGGACTGAGAAAAAAAATATGAATGAACCGTATATAATTTTTTTGGTATATGTTTTGTTTAGGGCTACCTAAGTTGTAGGGATTCTCCTACATAATTGGTTGCATGGATTTATAATTTTTGACTTGTAACAAATATTCCAAAAAATCATGTTGCCTTAGTGGTAAACACACATGTTATTCATCCAAATAACCAAGGTTCAATCCTTGCAAGGCTCCTTTTTTATAAATAATTTTCAAAAATATTTAACAAAAATCCGAAATTTACAAAATTAATACATAAAATCCGAAAATTAAATAGTATTGCTTACGTGGACATAAAAATTGCTTAGTTGGACAAAAAATGCTTATGTGGCATGAAATTTGATTATGTGGCATTGAGGTGGCATTGAGGTGTCATTGAGGTGGCATTGAGGTGGCATTAATGCCAAATGCCTCCTGTTATATATAATATATATATATATATATATATATATATAATAATAATAATAATAATAATAATAATAATAATATCTCGGCTCCTTACTAATTTCTTGTAAATCCTAGATTCTTTTAATAAAGTCATGTTATAAAAAAAATTAATAATAATAATAATAATAATAACACTCAAAAACATAGAAACAACTCAAATATAGCAATAATAGTATGTATAAAAAAACGATAAAAATATACATATACATATGCAAATTTACAAAATTACTAAATAATTTTTAACAATGTGTGCTTTTACGCAAATAAACTACTACCAACACCGATAAAATGACCAACCCAAATAAACTACTAACAACACCTATACTTTAAAAATAACACACCACAAAACTCAAACTACGTCATCGAAATTAACAAAAAATAACCGCCGCGGGCAATTATACTTGTTTTCCCGAAAGAAGGATTAATCTAGTTTGAGTTTGTTTGCGGGTGAGTTCAAAACTCCTAGTAAAAAAGTTTAACAATAGTTATTATAAAAATTAAAATGATATATTACGGTATTATAACATGGGAAGAGATCCAGAGAGAAGAGAAAATAAAATGAGAAGAGTGACAAACATTTTGAGTCACACATTTCAAATGAATTTTTTTTAAAGGAAGATGCATATACTTTTGTAAGTGCATCTAAAATGTGCGGTTATGATTTCTTCTCATTCTTCTCATTTAAACTTTATTTCTCATTTGAATATCACTCCATATCTCTACTATCTAAAATGGAAAAACACTCAAGAGGAAATGTGAAAAGTTGAAAGTTGAAAATTGAAAATTGAATGGCATGTGTATGGGAAAAACTACAGATATTGTGAATTGTTGAAATAATAGTCAACTATACATCTTCCTATTCGACCTATAGCTGATATCTTTATTTCATTGGCAAGTATTTCATGATATCTTTATTTCATAAGTGCATACATGGCAAGTATTTCATGATATCTTTATTGCATAACTCAATAGGTGGTAACTGATGACTTAACACATAGCTGTCAAATATTAAAAACAAATCATCTAACCTATACCTTTTATATTAGGTAATGTTGATAATTATATTATATAATGTTTTTTAATTTGGTCAGCTTTGTGATTTCTTAATCAATTATATAAATTCTTTGGCAAGCGAGGTTTTTATAAATTATGTTGATATCATTCTATCAAATCGTCTTTTATTGTGATTTGCTAATCAAATCAGGCCTACTAAATATATAAGGTGTATCTTTCCTTCGGAAAATGATTCATGTATCATTTCTTGGAATTAATACTTTTGCTGGCAGTGTTTTGTTAGTCCTCCTATATAAGTATCGTAATAACCATTCTTCTACCAACCAATACATATCATTCCTTGTCCTGTTATTTATTTTCCTTCGAATGACGATGTTTGAATGCAGGTTCATCTCTGATTTTAGCGTTGTAAAAGAAATTTTCATATTATGTATTTGTATTATGAGAGATTGGACGCAACCGCTTCATAACAAATCCAATGTTTAACCTGTAAATGATCATATATCATTGTCCAAAGGGTACTCAATTGTATATAAGCGTTTTTATTGTTCTTTTGAATCGTTTTTTTCTTCCTGATTTAGTTAGGTGTTTTGTTGTGTTGTTACATGTATTCATATGTCTTTGTATAAATTGTTTCAGTTTAAAAAAATTTGAAGCAACTGTGAGGATGGCTCTGGTCCCGTGATTCATGCATCTTATTGTACGTTTAAGTTATATTTCCTAAGTTAATATAATCACTTCTAATGAAATGCTACAAACCGTTTTGAGGTTATCAAACAAACACATTCTTCTTCATATATGCCGCATCTTTATTTTTTAAGCTTTGATACTATGACAAACTTTGTTCAGTGTTTCATTGATGACTTGAGTTCAATAGTATCATTTGGGACACATTTTTATCTATAAGGACCCCATGCACGGGATATATCATTTTCTCAATATCGGAATGATCATTATCAATGACAACTTGACAAGTCGTATTCATTTTTATCTAATTGTTTAATTTCTTGGTGTTTCCTACAAATTAAACGTATGTTCTAACAAGTGTTATTTTGAATGTTTCATACAAGTTTCTACTTTGTAAACATACTACGACTTGGTTGATCATGTTTTAACTAAAGGTGATGTTTTCGTCATACAAAAACTAACCTATGAAATTCCATCAAACTATTGTATCATCAAAAGAGTGGTTGATACATATTGTACGTCTTGCTCAGTAGAAGAAGCGGATGATATTTTTGGTATGACCCTAACAAATGATATATTTTTCCAGTGTTTGCATAAAGATATCATAGACGAAGTTACGTATTGAGATGGAAACAACCACAGTGATAGGACGCTAGGAGCATACGCCATGGTGAATGTAATCATGTATATCTATTCAAACCATAAAGAAATGATGGAAATAAATATTTATGCTTTTTGTGACTTTAAAATTTAGTAAAATCCTAAACGTAGTTTAAGGGTTACGTTTAACAAATTTTGATATGCACAAATTGATGTATCTTCACAATAACCACCTAACTCTTAAATTTACTGTTGGATTTTTTTTACTTAAATTTGAAGTGATAGAATTGTTGGAATATTAGTTTCATGAGGAAAAAATATTAACACATTTCGGCTTATAATATTTCTAGACAAAAATCATAATTTTCAGCATCCATCAAATATTCGGTATCCCGGTGGCCCCAAGAATTATTATTGTAGACATCCAAACTAAAAATCATAGTGTATATATTTGGTTAAACCCAATTTACAAAACGTTACACAAAACACTTAAACCAAAATATCATTATATATAATACATGCCGCTATAAAATCTCGTTGCTTGACGGAACTCTCTGAGATTGCTGTCGGACAACATGCTGGAGTTAGAGTACTCTTGCTAAGAATTCCTCTTGCTTCATCTGAAGAAGATAAGTTCCCTTTCAAACTAAAGAGAACACAATTCCCTATTCGCCTTAGCTTTGCAATGATTATTAATAAAGCTCAAGGTCAAACAATTCCAAATAGGATTAAGATCCTCTCAAGTTGTGTATACAACTTGAGTCAAGTTATGTCATTATAAGTTATTGGATTTGATCCAATAGTTCAAATCAAAATAAGCTTTTTTGATTTTAGCCATTGGATCAAATCCAATGGCTCATAATTACACAACTTGACTCAAGTTGTATAACAGAACTTGAGAGGATCTTGGTCCTTCCAAATGTGGGTGTCTATTTGCCCGACTTTGTTTTCTAGCATGCCAACTTTTTTGTGGCATTGTCTAGAGGGATATCCCGTAGAACAACAAAGATATTTGTTAAACCAGTCAAAAAGTTCCGTCAAGCAGGAATCTACACCTCAAATGTCGTGTATCAAGAAGTTTTACGCGATGAGTAACGTGTATTGTTAGTTAGTATCTCAAAATTGATGTAAAGTTTTCTTTTTCAGTCTTACTAAAATATTTTTAGATGTCGTTTGATACATCTTAATAATTTTTGCTAAAGCTGAATTATCATATGTTACACCCGTTTGCAATTTCATTTTGATTTTTTCACGTTATATTTTGAACGTTATACGAAACACTTACCACAATATCGCATATTGTTAACTGTCTGCCGCTAGGAACCGCTGCCGCTAGGCGCGGGTACTCGTCTAGTAACATTAAAAAATAAATAAATTAGTTATTTTCATTGTATTGACCCAATTGTTATTTTTCTGTTGTAATCTGCTTCTTCTTCATCCATTTCCCAAACAAATAAACAAACACCGAGTCAACGAACACCAATTCATATATATAAATATAAATAAAAAACCCTAATTACATTCACTATTCATTTTCATTTTCTCAATCAAATCATCATAACACCATCATGTCATCTGAGATCGAAGAAACTCCAGATCACACCGGAACCTCCGCCGGAGAGATCGCCGGAACATCCGACGGAGTGACGGAGGAGAGTATGAAGAATGACGTGTACACAGCAGCTGCGTATGGTGATTTAGATAAGCTTAAGAATTTGGTTGAATTTGAAGGTGCTTCGGTTCATAAACCTGATGATTTAGGTTATCGCGCCTTGCAGTGGGCTGCGTTGAACAATCGCGTAGCTGCGGCTCAATACATTCTCGAGGTTGTCATAATTATCAATTATAGTGTCGGTTTCGCACTTTCGCTTATTCTGTTAGTATGATGTAGTGTCCGTTTACTGGACAAGCTGATCAACAGTTATTACAGAAGCTATTTTCATGATATTAGTTATAGTTTCGGTTATTGTATGATGATGTAGGTTGTGTTAACTGGACGAGCCGAACGTTTTTTTCGTTAGTTAGAATGTTAGTTACATGATCATGAATATAATGTGATGTTGAATGTGTGACGGATATGTAGTATGTAGAGTTATGATTAGTTTTATTGTCGGTTTTTGAAGGTTTTGATTATATTGTTAATAGATAGAACAAAGTTTGATAATAGGAGAAGCTATGCAATTAGGAAGGTGATATTAGCTGCCAGTTTTTGAAATGATAATGTGTGACGGATATGTAGCGACTTTGAATTTGTGACATAGTAAGATCTAAGGTTATTAAGGCCATGTCACATGTATTGGGGGAAATGTGAAAGTAATGGATACATATAGAGTAATCAGTAGTCTATGTTTACTGGATATAGCAAAGTATCAAGCTTTTTCATAGGAGGCTATACTATTAATTATATGATCGATTTTTATGATTACTCGGTTTATAAGAGGATAGGGGATTAGATCTTAGATGTGAAATGGTTAATTTTTAATTATATGGATTTCATTTTTTAGGTAGTAAGTTAAGAACGCCAGAACTTGGTAGTTAATAAGATCAGGATAATCAAAATTTAACGCATTGCACATCGTGTATTGCGTAATGTGATAATGCATTAATGGAAATTTGCAAAGTATTAACTTAAAAAGCTATGCTATTAGTCACATTACTCACATAGCAGATTTCCATGATATTACTTACCAGTTGATGTTAAAATTGAGTCATTGAATGGATTACTCAGTTTATAAGTGGATATGCGATTGGATATTAGATGCTAAAGAGGTGTATTTTTCATCTTCTAGTGATATGGTTATTTAAAGAATTTGGTAGGATATAGTGCTATGTTGAATGTGTGATGGATATGCATGGATTTGTGCCTTCCATATTTGATGATGTATTAGGGGAATGTGCAATTGACATGTTGACCTATGGGATTGTCTCTTTAGTGATGTCTAAGCTCTTCGTAGATTCGTGTACTTGCTGTCATGATTTAATGAACAAGATACGTACACGTAACCATTAGCTGTCTTTAGTACTGTTTTTTCTATTTATGAAAGATGCAGGCGTAGATGAGATAATAAACCTTGCACTGGATTGTCTACATATGTCAACTTATTCAGTAGTCATAATATATAGGTACTAGGAGCCGAAAAAAAGTTTTCAGATTGTCTCATTTGAAATCATCTGAACCAGAATCTTCTGGTATCCCACGGACATATCAGAATGGCTAATCATTTTCGAAATCATTTTCATACAGTGTCCGGCTAATCGGTCTAGAGGTAGCTACTAAGTATGATACACAAGGAGCTGACTTTCATGGTTTCTTGGACTGCGGTTGATATGGATCTATGACTTATTTTTAGTATGGAAAAGGTTATGTTTTAATTACTAAATTTAATGAAATTTGCAGCGTGGTGCCGATGTGAATGCAGTAGATCTTACCGGGCAAACAGCATTGCACTGGAGTGCTGTTAGGGGAGCCATTCAGGTTGCAGATCTTTTGCTTGAAGAAGGTGCTCGGGTCAATGCGGCTGATATATATGGATATCAGGTTAGTTTTCGTTGATACATGCTTTTATGTCTAGTCTACTAATAGTGGAAACAAAATGTGTGTGTAGAAAACCATATATTTTTTAAACAAAATTGTTTAAAAGAGACTGTCATGGTTTCTTAGTCTGGTATGGAATGATGTCATCTTCATGGATTGTTATTAAGCGATTGTCTGTTTTGGGGCCTTAGTGTTCTATCTGGAGCTTTTCTGTGCAGACGATGTTTTTTCAATCTATGATCGTCTCTACTAGCAGTCTTAAAGCAGTAAGCTTACACTGTGAAGTATATTTTTTTCCATATACCAAAATTTATTAGTTTTATTTTATTTAATTTGATCCGCTCACTTGGATGTTGGTCATTGTTGATGAATGATCTTAAGAACATGCTTCTGAATAATGCTGCTCTTTATGTGTTCTTAATCTTATACTCTGTTATGTGATGCACAGAGATCAACTTTTATTAATGTCATGGCTTAGTACACTATTTTCTTCAAAATTGCTACATTAGAGATGGCAGGAAAATTGGGCATATGCCCGGTGCCCAGCCAATTTTACTAGTCAGTATAGCAGAAAACCTTAAAACTATAATATCCCCTTGAATTGATTCAGAAAAAAATAAATAATTTATTCCTCACATGGTCACACAAACACACTCACGTACGAATATTAAGAATTTAGAGGTGAACGAATCTCAGGATATATATATATATATATATATAGCTATAGCGTCACAAGAATTAACTATAAATAATGAACAGGAGGTGATAGTATGATACTTACACCAGTAGTTAAATATCCCCTTAACTGTGAAGGTTCTACTGACAATAATATAGAGTGGTTGGCTTTTGTTAGGTCTTGGTTGAAATTTCGGTGCTATTGTTTATAGATCTGTAATGCAAATTTGGATTTTCATTATCGTCGTCTACTACCTGTAAAGCACGTACTTGTGTTTGACTTACATTCATGTTCTAAATTGTATTTTACAGACTACTCATGTTGCTGCACAGTATGGCCAGACAGCTTTTCTTTATCACATTGTTTCAAAATGGAACGCAGATCCCGATGTCCCAGATAATGAAGGAAGAACACCTTTACATTGGTACTCAGATCTCTTTCTCATACAATGAATTCCTTCTTTGATACAGGCCAAGTTTGTGTCTCCACCATTACAACATGACTTCAGCAATGATATTATGAATCTTTTAAGAATCAAGATGGGATTCTTTGTTGTGTTTATTGCCCCCTCTATTCTGTAGTAAAATTTTATCTCTTAAAAAATGCTGAGGGATCTTCACTGTGACTTGTAGGGCTGCATATAAAGGTTTTGCAGATAGTATACGTCTTCTTCTCTTTTTGGATGCATATAGAGGCCGCCAGGACAAAGAGGGTACTGTATTATCAAATATGTATTTCTACTTCTTAAAAAGATAAAGTTATAGTTTAATAAAAATTCTTTACCTGTCATTTTTCTTCATGAAATATGTCATAAAGCATTTCTCACATCTTGCAATTATAGGTTGTACACCTCTACATTGGGCTGCTATCAGGGGGAACTTAGAAGCGTGCACAGTATTGGTGCAAGCTGGAAAGAAAGATGATTTGATAGTGACTGATAATACTGGCCTTACACCAGCACAGCTTGCTTCTGATAAGAGTCACCGACAAGTTGCATTTTTCCTTGTAGGTATTTCTTACTACCTGTAAGTACATGTAATTTTTTATTGCTTGATTATCTAGATTTGTACCCAAGATGAAAATCTTCTATGCAAGCTTTCATACAACAAAATCCAGGATTTACTGCACTTCCTCAGTTCCTCAGTAGATGTGGCAATTATAACTCGTCTATGTGATAATGGGTTTATCCGGGAGATTGTAAATAATGGGTTTATAACTCGTCTATGTGATAATGGGTTTATCCGGGAGATTGTAAATAATGTGGCAATTATAACTCGTCTATGTGATAATGGGTTTATAACTCATCTATGTGATAATGTGATGTGGCAATTATAGCTCACCTCTCATATGAAATCCGTATATTGTAAATAAAGCTTATTCTAGTTGTTTTTCACCAAGGTGATTCAAAGCTTGTGTAAGTTTCTAGTATATTTGGCTGAACACATAATTTATATTATATAGTCTACATCAACTAAGATGTTTGTAGGAACCTGATATCCGCTTTTATCACAAAGAAATATAAGTTTGATGAATTTGAAGTTTTCCTGTTCTTAATTCAGTTGTATGATCAAATCCAGGAAGGCACCTGTTTGTCTGTACCATAAAGATAGCATCATTTATACTTGTAGATGCTCATAAAAATTAACTTTTAGAGTTTTAGAATGATACCAGTCGTCCTTTTTTATGAATTGTCAGTTTTTTTTCACTTTTCGACTTCCAGAACTGCTTTATCTATGCATGCCTTCCCCTCTTCTTTATTTGAAGATGCTGTGAGTTTTAGCTGAGTATTGATTTTGAGCATTTAGACTAGGTACAAAAAGCATACCAGCTACAATCCAATGTATAATAATTTGGGTACAGAAGATAAATTTTATCATTAGTTAAAAACTAATTTTTCTTCTGCTGGTGATTTATTTTGAATGATATCCAAAAAGCATCAAGTTCGGTCTAGCTAAATTCATGGCTCGTATAGTTATCATTGTTTTATTTCTACTTTTAGTCGGTGAATTTATAATCTCTAAGCTCTTTTTCACATAACTTGTCTAAATACAATCATCAGATACTGTTATATTGCTTTCAATAACTGAAAAATCCTGTTCTTTTATGGGTGAGTATTTGAAAAGATATCCTACTTTCTTCTTTGTTGCGAATAATTTGGATCTATTTCCCTTTGCTATACTTTGGATCTATCTGATTCTGCAGGGCAATGCTAGGAAGTTGCTCGAAAAACGTCATGAGGGGACATTTGGGCGACTTTCAAAATTAGGACTAGCACCAGCACTTCTGTGTGTAATATTTGCGCTACTTTTGACCTATATCAATTCAGTCATTATTGGTATCTTTTCAATCTTTTAATAAATAATGTATCATATCAATGTGTCAGAAGTGAGACCTGTCAGTGCTAAAAGTATTGTCTCTTTTTGGTACAGCTTCAAATTTGCCGAAGTTGACAGCTGGTTCTGCCTTTTTTGCATGGATTGGTGTAGCATTAGCAAGTTCAGGATTGATTCTTTTCTATCGGTGTAGCTCGTATGTCCTGGCTTTTTATTATGAAACATTCAAGACTAGTTATGTCAAAATTGGTGGGTTGGGTAATAGGTCAAAGCGGATTTTGCGATCCAGTTTAAATAGTTATTGTGTCAAATATGATGACACATATTATAATCTATGTTTCTGAAAAGAATAAGCAATCTTAAAACGCTATGGGTAACCCTCTTCCACTTGGCTAATCTTTTATGTTACCCACTTGACCCATTAACATAACCCGAATCGATCCATTCACAAAGACTTAGTATTTTTCGTTAAAATACTTCTATTAAACTAATTTTGAAGCATGTAGTTCTTTAATCTTGTCTCGAGTTTTATGATAATAACTTCGATATTTGTCAAACATGACCTGTTGGTGGCCTTTTGTGGTTTTTGTAGGAAGAATCCTGGTTTCATTAGAGCCAACAGGAATGATTCAAACGATACAAAAGATGATGTAAGTTGTGTATTACCTTCCTATCTCAACTGCATACCTATTCGTCCCTGGAAGATTTACTCTGTTGCAATTTCTTTCCATATGAATGTTTTTCTTGTGTACGAAGACAATAGTATACTCGCACGTTCAGTAACGGAAATTCATCGTTTTTTGTATTGAGCAGGAGCCATTATTAAAGATTGAGATTCGTGACCCTGCTTTGCTAGCTGGTAACTGGACTCAACTCTGTGCAACTTGTAAGGTAATTGTCATGCGTATCATTTATTTTCTTTGGTAAATGTGTTACGGGGTACAATGATTCAAGGTGACTTCCATTACTTTCTGTTAGTGTTGGCAAAATGGGTGAGCTGGGTAAGGGGTTCAATATGGTTGGGATAAACATGTAAGTTCTGGTATGGTCGGGTTGTGTTGACCCGAAACACTTTTTGTCCCAAATTCTAAAACCATAGATAATCAATTAGTGTGTCAAAAGATCTCAGAACTTTAATAATGTTATAATATTTTGATCCATTTGACACATTGCATTTTAAGCTTATTTTTTGTTTTACTACTGTCTTGGATCGTTGAAGATGATAGATAGCCTAGATCAACGTGTTCAAAATTAAATGGTTCAAAGTTGCAACATCCACTTTCTGTATTGATATTCTTACTATCTTATTTTTTCTTTTGATGTTTAGATTGTTCGACCTCTTCGTGCAAAGCATTGTTCTACCTGTGAGCGTTGTGTAGAACAATTTGACCATCACTGCCCTTGGGTATCTAATTGCATCGGGAAGGTTTGTTTTTAGTGCTTTTCTGTCTACTTTAGAGAATTTCAGATGATGCTGATTATTTTGCTGTTCTTATTGACCTACTTCTGATTAAAATACTGTGTGTATCTTTTATACAGAAGAACAAATGGGATTTTGTGTGCTTTCTTGTTGTGGAAGTTAGCGCTATGGCAATAACCGGCACGGTTGCTCTTACAAGTATGGTTATCTTATTGGTTCTGTTCAAATAATAGTATAATAATACTCCATGTCACAAAAGAGAAAGAATCCAATTGTAATTCTAGATATTGTTAGTTCTAAATTCACGGCTTTGACTGCACTTATTAAATGGATAAATTGGTCAATTTACGGCTTTGACTTGCACTTATTAAATGTGTAAACTTAAGAGTTCAGCTAAAATGAAAACAGGTTGAACAGGTTAAAAGCCACAAAAAGCTTATTCACAAATCACATTTCATTAACCTCTCTAAATTGTTTCATGTCAGATATTAGATTAACATTCTAACAAGATAATTTTATCAGATATATAACTTTAAGTATTAATAATATTCAAGAAAAAAAGACAAAAACAGTGTCTGCGACTCGGCCCGACCTGGTCCCTGCTTTGACCCATTACCTAATCTACCCATCGCACACATTTGCCACCTCTGCTTGGCATATAAATTTGGACTTTTTCTATCTCCAGGCTAATAGAACACCATTCTTCTTGCAGGAATCGTGACCGATCCATTGGCCCCATCTTCTTTTGGAGCGTGGTTGCATTATGTTGGTAATCAACACCTCGGTGTTCTATTATTTATAATTTCAGATTTTTCCCTCTTCATTGGTGTGGCGGCATTAACGTTTATGCAAATTTCTCAGGTATGTTTTTTTTCATCTTTTTCCCTCATTATTTTAACTAACTTATGCTGTATATAATACATATACACACTGCCTTTCATAATATGCATGGAGGCATCTTAACCCCAAATTTTTTATTCTGTTGCTGCTTCTTATCTGGAAAGAAAATGACAAATCAAATATGTTGCAAACTTTCTGTTGGTGCAGGTTGGTCGTAACATCACAACAAATGAAATGGCAAACATGATGCGATATAACTACTTAAGAGGCCCTGGAGGCCGATTTAGAAACCCATACGATCACGGATGCAAGAAAAATTGTTCAGACTTCTTAATAAATGGTTACAACCATGACATTGAGATTCTAGAAGCAGCAGCTCAATCCGAGGGTATAAACATGATGCCAATGTCTAATTCGAGTCTAGCTCTAAACATGCCAAACGGAGGTCATTCTGCTGCTGCTCATTCTCATCAAACAAATGGAAATGGACATGGTCATGTTGATTTAAACAATAAGGCACAAACCAACACTCATGTGCATTCTTCAAGTTGCAGCCATGGAAACCAAAGTAAACCAAAAACGGACTCTGTTCCAGTAGGCTTAGGACTAGGATTAGGACGAGGTTCTAAATCCAGGCCTGCGTTATGATTATATAAGCAATACCACAATGGTCCCTAAACATGATGTGTTGTACAACTTGCCTTTTTGGGGATTACTCATTTTTTCATAGCTAGAGTGACTTGTACTTAATGCAGTGCATTATTTTTTGTTCGTACATCTCGAAATATTGTATACAGCTTATTTAAAAGAAACAGCAAAAGTGATTTTTGTTCATGAAACATTGTTGCGATTATTAACTACGTGACGTTTGTTTTGGAGTGAGGTGGCTATGTTGAAATGAGAATGAGTACGATTACTTTAACTTTTGGTGTATGCATTGAATGAACAATTCACTGTTTGAGTTGTGTGACGACTAACCTGTAAATGAGGCAATGAACTCTATTTATAAGAAGTTTAGCTGAGTTGGTGGAGTTCAGAACATAAAGGGACAATCACATTCTTATCGAGCTTACGTGTCTTTCCGATAGATGTTTTTAAGCTATTTGACATCAGAGTTTTCGGGATGAGGATAAATAAGGTCACATACATAAGCCAGTTGAAGGTACTTTTCAATCCAAAACTACTTCTAACAAATCAGCATTCATTAATAAATAATACTGTAGTACACACCAAATGAATAAACCTTGCAAACCAATAACACAGTACCTGTAAGTATATGCCCCTAAAACAGATACAATAAAAGATGTACTACTTTAGAGACTGCTTATTGACCATTTTTGTAACTACACCTTGTACTATCCATTATCTTCTTTTTTTCATGATAATTACATCTCGCCTGTTAAAACAAATTAAACGTAACCCCTTGTAAACTTCTACATATCAAGTGCTGAGTTTAAAGCTGCAGCGAACTTATGAACTTCGGATGTGACTACCTGCATAATACATTTTATCAGTTTTCTTGCGCAGTATGAACAAGTAAGTTGACCTAAGGGTATAATTGTCATTATGAAAGCAAACCGAGAAACAATAAGTGCACAATGGAAAAGCTATAACATGGGTACACAAATAAGATGCAACATGTTTTTAGACAGCAATAATCATTATTCTTTTTCTTCGATAAGTCATTTTCAATATCGGGCGAGGACCATTTGTGGCCATAATTGTGGCCAGACGTATTTGATGAAACAAGTACACAAAGAGAAAGTTATAATGTGGGTGCATATGGAAGATGCAGTCGAAAACAACTATGGGCAGATATGTCATTTCAACTTTCACAATTTGCCAAAATTGAAATATAGTGATCCCCAAAATGGAAGTTGTTGGAAGTATTCATGTGCAAAGGTAGTACAACTAGAAACTGTTTGACTGAACAAATTGAAAGTTAGATATTAGTTTGTTTACTTACCAAGCAGTGAGTTATGGAAAAGTACCCTTTTCCTTATCCTAGTAATAACTCGATCCTGAGGTGGCAGTCATGGTGCATGTTCCAAGGCATAAAAAAGTTTAGAAACTCGTCTCCGAAGCAATGGTTCTAATCTGAAAGAAGGAACACCACTTTGCCATTTTTTCACTTCATACATTTCATGCCATGCTTGTACTATCTCATCGATGTCGAAACCTAAACCTAAAGAACAATAATTCAAGGTCATCACTTCCATGATTCATGAAATTACATGAAAATAACTACAGACTCAAAAGAAAGAAAAAAAAAAAAAAAAAAAAAAAAACTCATAAGCCTCAATCATAGCAAAAGACATTTAATCACCACATAATTGACCCGTTAGAGATAAAACCTAACCCAAATCGACCCACACATGTAAACTGGTCAAATACGACACCAAAGATACATATAAATATTCCAAAAAATATATAGAACCAGAATTACCTTCTGGTGCAGCATCATTAGAACAGTGATTCTTGATAACGACAGCTATATCTGTAAGCGAAATGCCAGCAAGCTCAAATTTTTCAACAGCGATCTCCAAGCATTCGTGCCAAGAAGGAAGCCCGAGTTTATATTCCATACTCGATCTTTCATAAAGCATCGTACCCCATGAAACATTAATCAAAGACCTCATATTTGCAGCCTGTTCTGCACCTTCATTTTTCATACCATCCCACATTTGCATACCCTTTTCCATATTCTCTTCCGCTTTATTGTAAAGTTGAATAAGTTCTGAGTAATCCCATTTTTCAAGATCAGTATTTGTGCCAACTGCATAATACCAAGAAAGTTTTGCTTGCTCGAATTCTTGATGTCCTAAAGCTAGAAAACCTTCATAAAAATCGGGGTTGACTTTCATTGATTCTTTATACATTTCACCAGCTTTCGAGTACTCAGTTTGTGCCCATTCGTACAAATCTTTGATATGAGAAAGTATTGCCTCTCGTGAAGCATCTTCTGTATGGTAAGCTCGTTTTCTTGCTCTTGACATATGAACATTTCCATAGTTAAACAAAGCCAAAGCTGCCATTTCCTGAAATTTATCGGCTGCATTGCTAAAAAGCTGTTGAGCTTCTTCACTGGTTACTGTATCCTCCATAGCCTCGGTGTATAGCTTCATACCAATCTCGTGAAGATCCAAATATGCATCAGAGTCAAATCCGACATAATTCTTGAAAAGCTGAGCAAACTCAAGAATCCAATCGTCAATGCAAGCTGAAGACTTTATAAGCTTTTGTTTCTGTTCTTGCCTTCTAACATGATCAAAAAATGGATCTTGTTCAGGGTTGACTTCTACGACGTAGAGTTTGACTGACCCATGATGACGAGAAGCTGATTCTGCCCAACGTAGCTCTTCGTTTGTGGTGACTGTGACCATATCACCTTCTTGGTCTTGGTATTTCATTAGAACAGCTCGTGAAAGTGGAAACCGATTGGATATTATTTCTCTTAGCTCTAAAACATCACAGTTAAAAGGGATTTTCGCCCATCTTATATCATCCCCATATACTAACTTTACACTCCTTTTAGGCTCATCTTCTTTGCTAAGAACCCTTATTTTTTCCTCAATGACCAACTTATCTTCGGTTTCTTTTTCCTCATCAACTGGTTTGAGAATCTTTTCACGAATCTTTTCAGTTTTCCCCTTATTGTCACCCTTGTCCTTCTTTTCATCAACCCGCTCAATTTTTTTACTTTTTTTCTTCTTTTCTTTCACTGACTTCCCAGGTGCCATTTCAACATAATCTGGAACCTGAAGAGCTTTAATCTCTTCTTCACTCACCTTACTACCATTTTCTGTTATCTTCTTTTCAGCAAGTGGTTTAACTCTATCAGCAATCTCCAATGCCATGACATTCTTCGGCTCCATATCCAACACGACACTAACATCTTTAAAAGCCAAATTTAACATATTTAAACCCTCGTAACACCTAGCTCGTTTCAGGAGTGCTTTACTATACTTAGGTGTGACTTCAAGAGCCAAATTGCACTCGTGAATAGCCTTTGGAAAATCACTGATCCCCATTTGCATATAACATGCTGCAATACTACTATGAAGATACGAAACATTTATATGGTTTCCAGGAAGCAGTTTTAGAGCTTTTTCATATTTCAATATAGCGCCTTCATAGTCTTTCTTCTGAAACAGCTTATTACCCTCTTCTTTATGTTCTTGTGCCATTGAAATGAAAACTTCAGTGTCCTTATCATATGCTTTTCTTGTACTATTATCCGTCGGCTTTGATTCACCATGCGTCTTATTTTTCCCTGATTTCTTACCCATTTTGAAATCGATAACAATACTAGATTTCGTTTTATCTTAGCATCCGTAGAGCAATCAACCTAAGGTATAAACAACTTACAAAGATGAAACCTCAAGAACTAGTCTCTCGAAAAATCTTACGACAAATAAACTTCACACACAAACACCTTCACTATGTGAAAACTCTAAGAACTAAAAAACTTTTTTTTTACCACCTTTTATATTTTCAACTGCTATAAACAAAAAAGACTTCTAACTCCACAAGCAAATTTCACACACAAAAACACCTTCACTGTGTGAAACTTATGATTCTAAAACCTTAAAAACTAAACTAAACACTTCAAAAAAATATATCTATACAAGAAAATTCTAAATGCTCATATGATGATTCTTATGCAAACTTTTTTTTATAAATTTTTTTGTATGGAAATATGTGAATATAAAAAGAGCATGAAATGAGCTAAGAGAACTTATCTGGGGTGTGATGAAAATGTGATCTTTAAAGAAGCTTAGAAATTGTATGGAGAAAAAGTAGTATATGTTCTTGAGGGGAGGTGGTTATATTCGTTTTAGATATGAAATATGAAATAGTATGTTGGAAGCAATCTTTACAGTTTTTAATAGTAAAGATCAATAAATATTGTATTAAAGGTTTGCAGTTTAGTGACGTAACGCCAACCTTGCAAGAAAAGTAAAGGAAAAAAAGGCAATGAATTGAAGGAATTTTATATATTTTTATTTTTGTTGACATTTTTCATATATACATTTTTTTAGTATTTTGTATGTTTAATTTATTAAACTTCTTTGACTTTTAAATAGTAGTTATATTTAATTTTCAAGATATGAGAAAGTTAATAATTTTTTCGTTTAGTTGTGATTTTTTTTCTTCTGATTTTTGTATTTCTATTTTTTTAGAAATTGGATGTGCATTTTTTCCTTTCAAAAGTGTTCACAATTTAAAAAATATGTTGTAGTGTTGTATTTATAATTTCAAAAGAGTGGTTTGAATTAAAAAAAAGTGAGAAGAAAAAACATAAAAAATCGCATTTTTTTTGTACTTTTATGAAATCATGCTGTGAATTAGAATATCCGATTTTTTAGTTTTACTTCTAGAAAAAAAATAGAAAAATGAAAAATGTTGGAATGAACATGCTTTTTGTTTTCTAGTTCTCTTTGAATTTTTTTTTCCTGAAATATAAAACCTTTTTTTACAACTAAATATGGTTGTTTTCTTTTAAAAAATTGACAATTAAAAATAGTTTTTTTTTTTTTTTTTTTTTTTTTTTTTTTTTTTTTTTTTTTTTTTTTAATTTATTTATAAAGAAGAAGTGGAGCGGCAGGCCCCCATACTCTCCCGTGAACTCCAAGATTGTTGGCTCCTCTTTTTTTAAAAAATTCCTTATATTAAATGTGGTTCATTTTCCCTTTTTCATTCTAATAAATTATGTTGCTTTTAATGCAATTGCGGATTTATATTTTATATCGGTGTTACAGATAAGTTAATGACAAAACAAAATTTGCATTAGCAAGAAAAATTCTTGTTTTTCTCACAACCAAAAGGAAACAAGAAACTTCATAGCATATTCAAATCAAATTCGATATATTTTGTTTACACCTATTGTTTGGTGTCTCTTGAATGATTCTTAACCTAATAGCCTTGTACACAATAAATGGAATTTCCTATCAAAAAATTACGTTTATTCAAAGTTTAAATATTGTTTGCCGTTGTAAACACAAACGGTATCGTTTCTTCTTGTTTACAGAGTTTAGAAGAAGTTGAAAAAGAACGACTTTAAAAATACTCTTTCTCTTTGGTCGTAAAACTTATAACCGAGTTCTTACAAAAATTCATCATTTTTGTTACTACGGTCCAAAATCTCACAATATTTCCAACATATAAGATCAATTTTGGTACATTTTAATTAACACCAATTGGCAATGAAATAAATAAATAATTCACCAAGCTTATACATTAACTCTATAAAATTATTTTTTTATCAGTATGAAATTTAGTTTGCACACCTAACAAGTCTTATCTTGTCAAAAAGGTTATTTAGCTAGTTACTAACTTTATATCATATTAGACATTGATTTTAGGATATTGTTTTTCTCTTTGTAAAAGGTGATGGGGTGTAAAACATAAGTTGTTTTTGTGGGGCGGGTAACGAGATAGCACGTTATCTTCTGTTTAAGCCACACAAGTCATGTGAATCACCCTTTACACACAAAACACTACCTAACTTGATACACTTGGTCCCTCATGACCTCAACTGTCAAAAGCCCTTGATAAATAAAGCTAACGCTAATATTCCGTTAGTCAAAGTCAAACACGAACAAGTATGCTAAACCCAACCTACAAGCCAAGCCACATCTTTCTTATGTTTTAAGTTTTCTACTTGTGTTATATCTTTCTTATGTTTTAAGTTTTCTACTTGTGTTAATTTATAAGGAGAATTTATATATGCTTAACTAGCAGGTAATCACGCGTTATAAAGACGGATACTTTACATTTAAAGTACAAGCACTAATAAAATAACATGACGAGCTGATTAACTGAATTTTTTTAAGAAAAAAATGATCCTAGTTCAGTCTGATTCATCTGTTTTTTTTTTCTCTGTTCATTTTCAGATGACTTTTATTGGCTAGCCAAACTGGTGACGACTCGGGTTCTCGATTGAACCCGTTGGTCCAATCCGGTTTTTAAAACCATATGTATCATCAACTTGTTAGCATATAAATTGTATGCATCTTTTTGTATTTTATTAGTTTATACAATAACAACATGTATTTTTTATTTTAAGGGTGTTTTAAAATAAAATGAATTAAAATTGAAAAGCGAATAGATGAATTTGTTGGGTAGATTTTGTTTAATTAGTTTATACTTTATGCTTTAATTAAGTGTTGTAATGCTTATTTTTCAATGTTTCTTAGTCACTTAATGCAAGAAAAGTGATTCCATATTATATGTAGTGTAGATAGCTATATAGCTTTCCCCTAATTTATATACCCCCTCCGTTCCATATTAAATGTCTACAATGGAATCTTTGGATGTCCCAAATTAAGTGTTCATATTCTATTTCAACCAATGAGATGAGACTTTAGTGGGTAAAAATGATATTTGATTGGTGGAGAGTGTAGTTAGTGGAATTTTTTAAAACTTTGTGCATGATGTAAGCGGACACTTAATATGGGACGGAGGGAGTACGTTGTTTGCTTAATAGCTGTATAATCGTTATTAAAAACTTAGTTACGTAAAAACGATATTGTGCAAGAAGTACTAAAAAATAGTAATAATTATGTCATTTTTTAAATTGCATTTTGTTTTTTAATCGAGAAACTATTAATTTAAAACGGAGAGAGTATATTTTTGTTAGCTTAGTTGCTATATAAGCACCAATAAGTAAACCACCAACATTTCTTTAAAACATATATGTTATAAGCTAGTCGATCCTTGTTTTTTTGTTAGCGGATTATTACTTCCTGAGGGTCTATCGTGAGTTTATGTAGCTCATTTAGTCATTTATCATGTATTATTGGCATCTATAGTTTGTCTGAACTCATATTCAGTTATGGGAAATAAATCTGTTTACCATTTTTATGGTTGATTAGATTCTCATGCCTTCTTTGCTTATATAGATCAAACACTTTTAGCTAGTGAGTAATCTACATGATGATTTTGTGATCATGTAGAAAAAGTTTCAACTAAAGAAATGCAACCAAAGAGTGTGGTTGTGTTCTTTGGAACCCATGTTTCGTACACGATGACATAGCAGAATTTAACTAAACTAAATCATTTTGGTTTAGGCCTAAAATTTATATAACGAGAAACTGGTATAATGACAACCTGTACATGTATGCATAACATAATGCTTACTATACAATACATGATTGATCTGAGCTCATACAGATTCTAACATAGAGCGCATCAATACATGCCCAAATATATATTACACTTTCGAAACAAACCCCTATGTAGGATATTCACTTATACATTTGAATTAAGCAACCATGGTCTAAGTCCTTAAATATCTTTAACATAGATCACCATCTTGAAAATTAGTGTCCATTTGATGAATTTTGCAGCAACTTCTCCTTATTTGAGATATTTGGTGAGCCAGTTCAGCATGTCCGAGTGTGCTTCCATTGCTTGTTTGACAACATGCTCATCATCATCCTTGTATCTTGTACTCCAACCATGAGTAACGCCAGGGTATATCTTCACAATATTCTCAACCTACAAATAGCACGGGGATTAGCTGCTACTAATTCTTGCAATGTCTTGGCAAAAAAAAACAAGAAAAAGCGGCACATAAAGTCTTACTGATTTTGCTGATAATAATTCACCGAACTTTTTCAATTGCTCGGGTGGAGCATGTTCATCAAATTCAGCACCTAAAAACGCAGTTGGGACTTTTGCTTCTGAGAATATAATGTCCAAACGTGAAACATGAGATTGTTTGTAATGATAAAATAACTGAATAATATAGGATATCAGAAAGTCACCCTTAATATCATCCTCTGATAGTGGACCAGGGTGTAGTATAACGGCAGCCTCAAATTCACCATATGGTGACATTTTCGAAATGACCATTCCTACATAAATCAGGATGGCAGTAAACTAAACTAATATGTAAAATTACTTATTAAAAAAGGCACACGAGTGCACAAACGCTATCTTACCTCCCCAGCAGAAACCAGCAACTCCTACGGCAGATGCTCCTTTGCTTTTTAAATCAGCAACTACCTTTCTTGCATCTTCAGAGTCTTTGTCCTGAAACCAAAAAAAACAGAAGTAAAAAATAGTTGTTACTAATAATTATTTGTATTAACTTATGTTTTGTTTAAAAGATACTCTTGGTAATTGGTAGTTATGAACTTATGATCAGGGAGGCCTGAATATATCGGATTCATTACAAAAAGTGAAACAACTAACAAAACGTGTTACAAGCGGCAATCTTTTGTTTATTTACTATAAGTGGGTCGATTTGAGTTGCTTTAATCTCAAATGGGTCAGATACAATTTTAGCTAAAACGGAGACGGGTCAAATGGGTCTTATGGGTCGAAGGTGGCTCAAAGTCATTCACTTATAGAAACAAAATACTATTCCTGGCCCCCCTAGGCCTAAGCCCGCAAGTGTATTTATTTGCGATTTCATGTGTTAAACTCATCTAATGTTTTTCCGGAAAAATTTTTGTATCAGCCCTCCCACGAAAACTTTTCTGGCTCCGCCACTGATTGTAATAACATTGTTATAAATAATAATACTAAATGCACTGTGTTTTAAGAATGGAAATGGTCTACATCGAAGACAATTTAGGACTCACGACTTGATGATTAGGTAACCATGAAGCCAATGGTTTCTCAGGTAGATATGGATCTCCATAGAAAAAGTCAGGCACCACTACGTAAAATCCAGCTGCTGCAACTTTGTCAGCTATTTGTCTTCAAATTTACACAGTAAAATTAGTTATCGCCGGGCAAGCATAAACACCCGTATCACCTCCAATCATCAATTACTACTTCCTATTCAAAATTTTCTCCTCTTAATTTAAATACTTAACGATAACAGAAATCACCTAATTTTTAAGAGATAGTAAAACATTCTTCCAAACACAAATTAATTTGGTTATCATGAACATACAATAACCATGATTCTAGTACTGGCAGTGAGAACTATAGTATTAGCTAACTATAAATTTGTACATATATACAAGTGAAGTCGATAGCCATACCTTAATTTTGGAGCTTCATAGCCTGCCACAAACAATTCACATAATTAAAACTTATGTTAAAAATTTAAAAAGTATAATTCAAACACATGTAAAAAAACATTCATGAATTATTACATTCTTTGACATAACATAAATGAAAACAATTGCCTTATCATTCTAGCATTAGTGTAAGACATTTATACTAAACTAACCAACTTTAAAACTTTTAATTGAGTCACTAACTTTTATTTTCGTGGTTCAAACACAAATCAACTATATATTCTTTTAGAGAGTCAAATGCAAACAGGCGGAGCCAGAAAGTTATAGTCGAGGGGGCAATTTAGAAGCATTGGTTCGTTAGGGGTAAATTACAAAAGTAGCTAGATAATTTTAAAAAATTTACACTACAATTTTTTTTGCCCACCACCTCCCGTCTCCGCCTCCACACTCATATAAGCCAGGCACATTTGTATAAGTGAGACTTGAACCCATATGTTGGACAACACTCACATCTACATGGATACCGCTAGGCTAGAGTCAAATCAGCTATAAAATTAATTAAAGTGATCCTAATCTCTTATGTTTAAAAAAATTAAGTTTCTAAAGCTCATCAACTCGATCATTAATTACCTAACCAACTGACTTATCTCAGTTGGCCACCTGGGCTCCTTCTGGAGCGTGGGGAGGTTTTACCTAGGGTTCGAGTCTCGCAAGAGACAAAAAATTCAGGTTTTCCTGCTGATGCTAAGCCGTAAGTTCTAAGGTTTCCCTTTGCGGGTCTAACTCGATCATTACCTATACACAAGTTAAATAAATAAACTAATGGAAAACGAGAAAATGAAAGAGAGCAGAAAAATACCAAAAATATCAGCAATGAAAACAATAGCAAGCTTAGAATCAAGTGAGCCAGTAGTATACGATTTCAAGCCTCCTATTTCTTCTATACGACCGTTTTCTCCGGTGCTCGATCCAAGCGTTGGTGGATTTTCACAGCATTGAGGACCTGACATGATTATATTATTAGAAATTTTTTTAGTTAACTTGTACCACAGAATATATTAGTGAGACTTATTAGTATTGAGAGAATGAGACAACATTAATATAATCGAAGAGTGACGAAAGAGCTTACGTTGTGGAAGGTGTATATGTATTTAAATTAATCAGCATGCCCCATGCATGGCCCATACAGTAATAGCATCTGATATGACCATTAAATTATCCATCTTGTCCACGTGGTCTTGTACTAGGGTGTGTTCGGGAGAATAATCTCATCTCACTAATTTAAAAGAGATTGAGGGCGTGCTTGGATAGGGGGTTAAGGGGGGTGGGGATTGGGTAAGGTATTCAAAAAGGCCCACATCACAAATAATATTGTGCTTGGTTAGGGAGGGGTAAGGGATTGATTACCCCGTTCTGGGTAATGAACCATTATAGAATGAATTGAGGGGTAAGGGATTGATTACCCACCTCACTCATTCCTTTGCATTCCTTTCCCTTTCCTTTTCCCTTTCCCTTTCCCCACTTTGAACCAAGCGGACCCTGAGATTTTGATAGCTTTTATAAACACAGTTTATAATAGATGAGCTTTTAGAAGAACTACGTTACAAAATATTAAGAAATAACATATAAAAAGGTTGAAAAATATGTGAATATAAGGTGGTGTTTGTTTTGTTAATTTTTTTTAACAACCTCTTGATAGATTAAAGCTCTTAGTCAGTTAGAGCTTTATGATGTTAAGTATGCTTGTTTTTTATTTTTCGTTAAAAAAGTAGACAGAGGTAAAAACATCTAAATGACCAGATATGGAAGAAGCATCTTAATGCATGTAGTTGAACTAATAAATATTGAGACGTTTTCTTTTTTTTAAACAAAGCAATATTATTTGATTCAACAGACATTTTCGCCTGATGTTTTCTTTTTTTTAAACAAAGCAATATTATTTGATTCAACAGACATTTTCGTCTCAGATTCAGATTTAGATGTGCGACTCAGATTCAAAGCCTCTTAATAAACAAACATCACCTTAGTGCTAGGTGGAGTGGTGCACCAATTAATAACCGTTATTGGTATGTTACGCCTGAGAGAATGGGAGATGTGCGAAGAAAGCTTGTGTCAATTGCTCCAGTTTGGCACAAGGACTTTGAAATGGGTTAGGATAACTATCGTGTTTATTATGTTTATGATAAGTTTTGAGTCGTGTTAGGATATATGTGATTTAGTTGTGTTAGGAATGTGTTTGAGTTTATGTGAGTTATCGTTTAAACTAGTATTTAAGGTTTCATAACATTAATGAAAATCAGTATTATCAGGTTTTTAATCAATTAAAAATATCTCTGGTCTTCTTCTTCTCTTCTTAGGAGCTTGCGTCACGCTTGAAGGGTGCTAATATCGATACGGGTCGTACCTACTGGTGCTTTCATTGCTATGGACGAACAATCAGTCCGTTTGCTGCTGAAGGAGCAATATGATGCTTTCACAACTCAGATTGCGGCATTATATAAAGAGTTGCAAGTTGTCGGCATACTCGCGACTTAGAGCAGGCGGCGATCACGGTTCTGAGATACCGCAATCCATGCGACTGGATGTCCTGAAATTTAATGGGGCCGATCTTGATGGTTGGATATTTGCCATTAACAAATATTTTGAGCTTTTTGAGATGACACCAGAACAACGGCTACGTATTATTGGCTTTAACTTGGAAGGAGGTGATGCGGAATGGTATCGGTGGATGACGCGCAACAAACTAATTACAAGCTGGGATCAATTTTTGGAAAACCTACGCACTTGCTTTGGGTCGTCCAAGTACGAGGATCCCCAAGGAGCCCTCCCCAAAATCTTACACACCGGTATACTGGCACAGTATCAGAGTGAATTTGAGAAACTACTGAATCGGGTTACTTACGTTTCAGAAAGTTTACTCATATCATTTTACATTTCAGGACTAAAACCGGCGTTACAACGGGAGTTATTAGTGTCTAAGCCTACAACCTTAGGAGAAGCCTCCTCCTTAGCTCGTATCACCGAGGCCCGATTTGAAGATCATTGGCCCACCACAGCCATTGCTAAATCCAATGACGTCACCACAGTTGCCCAGACACACAAACCAACTCCTTTCTGGGTTTCTGTTACTACTGCAAATTCTGGTACTGAGAATGCAGTTGTTTCAAGTCTTCCTGGGAAATTCAAGATGGGCAGCCCTTGGAACGACCGTTAGCTATATGTGACTCTCGAGTAGTGCTGAAGAAGGTAATTCCGGTCCAACACGTTTTGGTACAGTAGGTTGGAGGGTCACCAGAAAAAGTCACATGGGAATGGCTATCCGTTATTCAATCAACTTACCTGTCTTATAACCTTGAGGACAAGGTCAGTTATGAAGGAGGCGCATGAGAGAATGGAAGATGTGCGAACAAAACGTGTGTTAGTTGCTCTGGTTTGGTACAAGGACTTTGAAATGGTTTAGGATAGGGATCATGAAGTGTCCCGGCAGTGAAGGCATGAGGTAAAATGGTTAACCTTGTTACCCATTGACCTGAGAGGCCATCGGTTGACCCGTTTTGGGCCTGTTGGGCCGGTTGTACCAACTGATAAGTAGGGGGTGGCGAATACACATACTGAATCGGGCCTGTTAGTTGGGCCTGGGTAGTGAACAATGCGAGGGGTGGGGCTGTTGGGTATCCAAAACCATGTGTTGGTCCAGCAAGACGATTTGGGGTACTGATGTGGGCCGTGGGAGTTTAGGGAAACGAACCAGGAACATGTGCAGTGAACAAAGCAGTGAGGTTAGGAAGTGCATGAGTGTGAGTCCCACTTTGAGGAATATTAGTCCTAGACATGTGCATGGTATTATTATTGGACATACCAGTGGGAGTATTCAATCCCAGTCGACTCAAAAGAGTAATGAGTAACGCATCAGCATCAGTCCCTTTTATCTCAACATTACGATTCAAACTTGTCATGGTAGCGGGTATAATTTAGGGTTTGTAAGGAAAAAGAGGACAATGTGAAGAATACTGTAGCACGTGTGGGTGTAGGGTTCGACTAACACAAGAAAACAGGAACAAAGTAACACTAAAACAGTAACAAAGTAACAAAACGTGACCTTGAAAGCACGAATGACACAGTAACAGGGGTGTAGATTTGTGACCTTTGCACAAATCACCAACACAAATCAAAGCTGGTAGATATCAAGGGGTTTGGAAAGCGGTAGTTAGGGTTTGTAAGGATGGAGCGTGAGGATGTATTATGGACAGTGAATGTGTAAGAGACAAAGAAAAATGCTCGTGACCTGAAGCACGAACAACACAGGAATACTAATGTGTAGATTTGTGACCTAAGCACAAATCAACAACACAAATTAACTGGTATGGATCGTTATGTTTTGTGCAGAAGTGGGTTAGGGTTAGGGATCGTATTATTTAGGCTGATACCATGTAATTTGGTATAAATGATTTGATATCCATTCCATAACAACTTGGTACAATATATGGAGTATACAATAATTAGGATACTTCTAGAACCGGGCTTTCGGCCCAATACAAATACAGGCTAAAAACATCATTTTCTCATTTCCCCACTCTCATCCCCTCAACTTTTCTCATACACAACAAACATAAACAATAGAAAAGGGGCCAACTTTTTATTCATTGCCGGTCAGCACAGTTATGCCGCTAGGCAAAGTAAAATGGTGGCAAAACAAAAGGGGTGTGGTGTTTTCCTTGTTGCCGCTGGCAAGAAGGCAAATAGCCTTTGCCTTGCACCTCCAACTAGGACCACACCATCCAACCTTATGTTTTTTTTTTCTTATAAGATAACATAGTGAAATATGACTAAACTATATCATTTTGATTTAGGCCTAAAATTTATACGAAGAGAAACTGAAATAATAACATGTACATGTACATGATCTGAGTTCATACAGGTTCTAACATAGAGCACATCAATACATGCCCAAATATGCGTGATATCCTTTTATTACACTTTCGAAACAAACCCCTATATAGGATACTCACTTAGACATTTGAATTAAGCAACCATGGTCTAAGTCCATAAAAAAATTCTAACATAAATCACCATCTTGAAACATTATTATTGCAATAACCTCTTCTTATTTGGATGTGTGACAGCATTAAAATTAGTGTCCATTTGATGAATTTTGCAGCAACTTCTCCTTATATGAGATATTTGGTGAACCAGTTCAGCATGTCCGACTGTGCTTCCATTGCTTGTTTGACAGCATTCTCATCATCATCCTTGTATCTTGTAGTCCACCCATGAGTAACGCCAGGGTATATCTTCACAAAGTTATCAACCTATAAATAGCACAGGGATTAGCTGATACTAGGGCCGAGCATCGAAGGTTCAAAACCGAACCGGACCGACGAAACCGACCGAACCGACAAAAACCGAACCGGACCGACAGCCCGTCGGTTCGGTTTCGGTTTCAGGTCCTACATGCTTTCGGTTTCGGGTCGGTTCGGTTCGGTCCGGTTCGGCCCAAAACCGACAAAAACATGCCAAAACACACGTAGACCGACAAAACCGAACCGAACCGACAAAAAACCGAACCGAACCGACAACATTCGGTTCGGTTTCGGTTCGTGTTTTTCATGGTTTTCGGTCCTCGGTTTTGTCGGTTCGGTTCGGTTCGGGTCGGTTTATGACCGACGCTCAGCCCTAGCTGATACTAGTTCTTGCAATGTCTTAGCAAAAGAAAAGAAGAAAAAGCGGCACATAGAGTCTTACTGATTTTGCTGATAATAATTCCCCAAACTTTTTCAATTGTTCTGGTGAACAATATTCATCAAATTCAGCACCTAAAAAGGCTGTTGGGACTTTTGTTGCTGATAGTATAAGGTGCAAATGTTAATCATGAGAATGTGTTTGTTGAGCAAATAAGTACTCCTAGAAGATTTTAGAAAGTTACCATTAATATCATCATCTGATAGTGGACCAGGGTGTAGTATAACGGCAGCCTCAATCTCACCATATGGTGACACTTTCGAAACGACTATTCCTACATAAATCAAGATGGCAGAAAACTACTAAACTAATTTGCAATATCAGTTATAAAAAAAGGCACACTAGTGCACAAACGTTATCTTACCTCCCCAGCAGAAACCAGCAACTCCTACTGCAGATGCTCCTTTGCTTTTTAAATCAGCAACTACCTTTCTTGCATCTTCACACCCTTTGTCCTGAAACCAAAAAAACAAAAGTCAAAAAGTGAAACAACTAACAAAACGTGTTGCAGGCAACAATTTTTGTTCATTTACTACAATTGGGTCGATTTGAGTTTTTTTAATATCAACTTCCTCAAATGCAATTTTTAACTAAAACAATGACGGGTCAAACGGGTCGAAGGTGGTTCAAAGTCATTTTCTTATAGAATCGAAATACTATTATAATAACATTGTTATTGTTGGAAATGTATATATTTATAAATACGTGTATGTCCGGATTCGAACTCGTGATCATGGGATTGCACACATTACGAATGAGAATTAAAGTTAATAATTAATGTTAATTGATTACGATTAAGTATTATACAAAACTCGACTAACGATTGTTAAGTATTTAACGGAAAATTACTAACGACCGTTATATGTAAAGAGAAGGACTTGTAGTGTAAAATCTTAAAATGGAAAAGATATGGGTATCCCTTTGGGGCTTGCACATGGCCGGCCAAGGGAAGGGTTTCTCAACCCAAACCCTAACTTGTTCCAAAAGATTTGTAAACACTATAAATACAAAGGCTAGGGTTAATGGTTTTCATAGCTTTTGTGCACACACATAAACCTAAAGTTTTTCTTGTCTTTCTCTTGCAAATTTCGGCCAAGCCTTTTCATAAGGTGTTTGGTTTTGTTTTTCTAAAACAAAGTTTTGTAGATCTAGCAATCGCTTTATTCGTTTGTTAATTCGTGTGTACAAGAACGTGGTAGTAAGACACTATTCTTACACCGATTGGTTTGAGTTATAAAACGGTAAGGGATAACTCGTTAAACCACTTTGTCGCATCCATTGAAGAGATCTACCAATTGCAAGAGGTACGTTACGCGTCTTTCAGTTAATTATTTATTTGTTATGATCTTAAGTCTTCCGCTGTGTACTCTGTGGTGTCTACATGGTTTTATTGTTTTCATGTATCTTAAACTCAACAGTCGCATCACAAGCCTTGTATAACAAGTAATTAATTACTGAAACACATAAAATAAATAAACATGATTGTGTTATTATTTGTATGCGTAGTTCTAGGGTTTGCAAAACCTAAACCCTAATTTTTTTTTGGGGCGTTTTTTGGTGCCCTAATTAGGGTTTTGTAAACTTCTGTTTTAATTGGATTAGAAACCCTAGGTTGCATGCAATTTTATGTTTATTGCGTAACTCTATTTAATTGCATTAATTGTTAAGTGTGATTTATATCCATGATAAATACATGCATGTTTTGTCATGGATCTGCTTTATTGTATGATTTACTTGGTTAAGTGATATACACTAAAATTATGATAGATCTAAAATTGGGGAAGACCTCAATTATTATTATTAATCAATTATGTGCTATGTGGTATGTGTTTTGATTTCGACTCACGCAATCGATGAATCGATGCATGTGGCTCACTTTGTATATTGCTGAAAACGGGTGAGAGTCTTAATTAAACATATACATATTGACAGATCTAGAATTGATTATTAATAGGATTTATCAAAAGGTTTGCATGTGGCTATTTGATATGCATGACTTATTATTATGTTATGCGTTCATTCTTTATTTGTTTATTTTTTGAAATACTTGCTTGTTTGTTATGTGTAACAAGGGTATTTTTACAAGAAAAATAAACTGACCTAAACAATGATGAAACATGTATTGTTAAGCATAGTAATCGTAATCGTTTAATTGATTGATTTTTTGCACAAAATAGTTAGAACGGCTCACCCATTAATGACAAACTGTGTGATGGGTATAAGGTTGGTACGCATTAAATTGTGACCTTAAAGATGAGGGTATGTAATATGCTTCGCGCTGACCTAATTCTCCGCTCGTTTGTGCGTCTTAATGGAGCTACCAAGTATTCCTATATGTGTGCATAAAATCTTAAGGGTGATTTACTTTAAATTCTACGCGCCACTTTTGTGGTAATTATCCGAATAACTTGGGTCTTATGACTCATGCAGCAGGATATAGTGGGAATTAAAGGTAATTCTTTAATTGGTTTACCAATACCTCGATTAAAGTTTGATGATGAAAAGCTTGAACATTAAAACAAGGATATAAATGTTTTAATAAAACCTATGCTGCGAAGATGAATGCATGACATCTTTGTACATATTTGATTTAACATCAAAATTATTACCCTTAATTTAAGTTATATGCCATCCAACGAAACGGAAACACCTGAGATTACCTTTTATTTGCGTGAGAACGTGATTTAGATCATAATCAAAGGGTAAAATATCCACGTGACGTGAGAACTGGCATGGATGATTTGCAGTTTCTTAAGTTGGACAACTTAGTTGAGTTTTGTAGTGAGAACTGGCAACTCAAGGCATAAGATGGGGATAAAACATGTTAACATGGCAATTGAAATTGGCTAAATGTAAATCCCATAAATCTAGGAGTTGCAATTTGAAAATTGGCAATTGAGGTTCGACTCGTACCATTTTGAATAATTTCATTACTAGCAGATCAACTGATGTGATGAAACTATGTCAATTTGGATCCTAGTTTTCAAGTGAAAATTAAATGGTTATATGTTTATGAACCATGGGTATTTAATTTTCTTGAAAAGGTTAATTATCAAAAATACTAAAATTGAATTTTGTAATTCTTTTGAATGTATTAATGCAACATTTAACCGTAAACGTGGTTTAGTCTTTTATTTGTAAATTAATCCATTATGCTTTCAAACAAATGTTTGATCGAGAATAATTTACCGAAAAGACAAACAAAGTCTCTTTTCCAAGGGAGAAGAATGAGACTCAATCATATTCCTTTTCATGAATGAGAAAGGTATAATAGGAACATTTGAATTGTCTAAATTCTAATGTAACTCATAGCAATGAATTGCACATCTTATTTTCCATAAAGAATTCATTACCCTCATTTGATGAATGACTCATTTTGTAACAAACATGAATGTTGGTTATCTGGAAAACATGTATGTGAGTTACTAAATTAGAAGCTAGACTAATTACCGCGAAAATTGGTAAAAGGCAAACTAGCATATTTTATCTAGTTGTTTTGCTTTAACTTTTAAAGGTGCTACATACTAGTATGGGGATGGTAGGCCTGTTAAGGAAGAAATTGCATACACAATTTTTCGAGTTAATAACATTGATGGATAACCCATCATTCATAGAGTAGAATACACCTTTTAGTACCTTAGTAATGATTACGTATGGTTCTTCAAAGGTGTAGGAAAGTAAAAAGCAAGCAAGTTGTTTTCACTGGTTATGAAACACTTACAATGTTGTCAAATTCAGTGGGAGCATTTGTGTTGCATTACTGAATAAGAAGTTGTTGAAATGATTTCTAATTCAGTGGGAGCTACAAGCCTTATTTGCTGCGTAGTAATCCAAATTATCTCTTGAATATCATGTAGATAATTACTTTCCAATTGTAGGCACTTATGTTTTTTTAAGGATTGTCATGTGCGTTTCCTTACAAATCAATATAGTCCTATATCTACTAGTTATATCTATGACACAAATCATATTAATCAAATAAACGAACGTGTATCGTGTTGTTTATATGCTACATGATGTTGTTCCATGCACAAGTGGGAGAAATCTTTATTGTGTGCAAGGTACAACACATATTAATTTGATTTAAATGGATTCTCTTGACTGTAAAGTAAAAGAATAACGTTCTAATAAGAAGTATACATTTAAATATGTATGATTTCCCTATTAAGAACATGTGTCAAGATGATAACAAAGACTACTTTATTTTAAATATTTATGTCATTCAATATTTAAGAAACACTTGTAGTTACAACTTATGTTACGTGAGAACGTGAACTAGATTGTAGCCCAAGGTAAAATACCCACGTGTCGTGAGAACGAGCATGGATGATTTTGCAGTTTCTTACGTTCAACATTTCATGGAATGATATAATTAAATGAAGTAATCTAATACTACTTTGAATTTAAGTATTCGTTGAATGACTTAAATATATGTAGTAAATATTAACTTGAAAAATTAATTGAAACCTGATGTGGTGTTCATAATTACTTTAATTATAAATGTTTATGATTTTGTAAAGTCACAAACATGAAGTCTTTTAATACAAGACTTATAATATAAAGTAAGACGTTAACTTGCTATGTTTTAAGACATATGCATGAAGTCAATGAGTTGATCAATGACTTATAACGTATAGTGGGATTATAACTGTTATGTCTTTTGACTTGGTCAAGAATACTTGTGTTATAATACATGCAATTGACTTGGTAATTCTATTGTACCATTAAGTTTTACGTTGTTGGTAAATATGATAAACCAAAGAGTAGATGGTTATCTTAAATATTGTTAGATTAATCTTACAATATTAATTCTAAGGAAATACTATAGTTTTATGGTATGTTCAGTTAGAAGAATCAAAATCTATTGGCATTGTTTGATTCAAGATAACTATAGTTTCTTCCAAAACGTTATCAAGGTTAGTAGATTGAGTATAGATTGAATATACGCAATAAGACTCCAACCTAGAAGATTGATAAGACACCATTTGTTTATGGAATGTGATGAATCACATTAAGTCTTATAAATGAAGTTCTGAATTTGTTAAACTACTTGTAGAGTGAGTTGTAACAAACTAATGTCAGGAACTGTCAATGTGTTCTGTAATGTCCTAAAAGAGAACAATGTATTATTGCTCTACTTGCTAAACTATTTAAATGTAATCTTTAAATTGTTAAAGGCAAGTGGGATTTTTTTTAGATCTTGTAAGATTAAATTACAAAATACATAATCTTCTAAAATACACTAGCAAATATCATGATGAGGCTAAACATGTAAATGATAGACCTCAATATGATGGAATTGTCATTCATAGATCCGTAAGGATATCTCAGATATTTAATATGCTGAGGATTATGAGTTACAGGATCATGGTAAGCCTGTTAATCATGATGATGAATTTACCAAATGTTGAATTGTGGTAAATCAATCATACTATGAATGTTGAGATGTAATCAATTTTAGATACTTGGTTTATCTAAATGAAGATGATTTTCTTCAAAGGATGAAAACCCTAGAGGTTTGAATCTTTGTGTAGAAATCATATGGACAATATTGTACACATATTTAATGTATGTCTAGTGATAATAATATTAATCATACTTAAGCAATTAACTATGATTGAATATTCTTTCCTAGATACATTAAATAGAAGTATAAAGATTATAATTGTCATACTTAGTTTCATTAATGTGAAATTTTGACAATGAATATCAAAACTCTTTGTTTTGGAATTACTTTTGCGAGGAAGATAAGTAATGCAAAGGAGTTTTTATGAATTCAAATAATCTTTGAATATGTACAAACTGCAAGAATCCATGAATGGATATATGCATGCATCTAGGAGATGATTCTTATGTTTAATATTAAATCCATTTTTGATTTAATAATTAAAATAAGATTGCTCATAAGTATTCCTAAAAGCTAGTGGGAGTATTATTTTATTTTCTTAAATCTTATATGTTGTATGGGCAACTACATTCCACCTAAATTAAGTTCTGGTTGGGAATGAACTTTGTTTGTAAGATTTGGAAATAAGACATACAACCTTGGAATATATGTTTATTACTATAAACATATGCTATAAATAAATGAGTCTAATAGAACATGATGGATATATAATGAGATCTTAAAGTCTGGTTTAAAGATTTATCATGTACATCATGTTGTAAGATTGTTGTGTCATGCTTGATTACAAGATGATTTGACAACATTGAAAGTTGTTAGTGTAATTAATATTTTAAAAGGAATATGTTTGGATTTAGAATCACATTCCACAGTCTGGAGATGCTCCTAGATTCTATAGATGAAAATATGGCAATTGTTTCATAATTGTCATTGCCGACAAACTTGAGTTTTGGTAGGCACCAACATTACACTATAACTTTTCAAAGTTTACGGATGTTTAAAGAGCATATTGTTGTACACAATGATGCTGGTATAATTGAGATGACACTCAATTCTAGTAATGGTATCCTTGATGATGACTAGTTATGCTCAACTAAGAGCATAGTTGCATTATACATTAAAGAATAAAGAATACTTTAAACTTTAAAGTTTTGGAAGATGATTGTCATAAAAGGGTGGTTCAGGTTATCACGCACCTTATGGAATGATATAACAATCTTTATCTTTACTATATATAAAGCATTTAGGACTTTTATTTTTAGAAGTCTTAAAAATTTTAAGCTTACACACTTGCTATTATTAGTCATTTCTGAAATTAAAACTTTAAAAACACATTAATTGCATATTAAATTATGACATTAAATTGGATGCATGTTACAATAGTAAAATATAAATAATATGATTTTAATATGTTTATAGTTAAAATAAATAACTTTTTAAATTTGCATATATAGTAATATGATATATTAATTCTTCATTCTCACAACACAAACACACAATATTCGGCAAAAAAATGTAAAATCTGAAAATCGTTAAACACAATTCGCCTCCGAACCGCCGCTTTGCGCGGGTACCATGCTAGTATCAAGATATGTGTAAACACATACAAGAAATTCACTTATTAAATTCTTGAAATAAGTATTCTCAAAATTCCTATAGATCAAAGTTAGTTGAAATTATGCCCTGTCAACAAGTATGATTATCATGACTTGAGGCAAAATTCATTAACTAATAATTATCATGCATTGATCTATTTAGTATTTGGATAAAGGATATTGTAAACATTATTATTCAAATGAAATAAAGTATTTTGTTATGTTTATTATTCATTTATTATAAGGTTATCCTGTATTTGCATGTTTAAATCCTTGAATAACTTAAGTTATTCTAAATAGTCCGTTGTCGATCAATAACATTATAATAATGATATTGAATTAAGACAAATCTGAGTATTAGTTAGAATATACTTGAAAGTATATTGATGCGTAGCATGACTAATTTCAGATGATATTCAATGGATTGGGTATAGGACTTATCCCACCCACATGATGGTACTTTATGGATCTTAGTCATTAAGTATATCATGAATATTTATCCTCTGACTTGAGATACCAGAGATATGTCATGGATGTAGTGCATTTCTGTGAAGCAATCTAACGCTATACGTAACTGGTAGTTATAAGGGTTGTTTTCAGAAATGTTGCGAAATTTATGAATTCTGCTTGTAGTCAAAACATGATTTGTTTCCTTCAAATTTATTTTGAAGTATAATACTACTGGGCCCCTCGTAGGGTTGTCAAGATGTTTGCATGGCCATGCTCAAGGTCTTCTGGATTATGTTCAGAAGAATTGGTAATCTTGATCAATCACATAAAGCGAGAAACATAATAGTTAATTAAGTAATGAGTGAGATCCATATTCTTATTAACATGATATTAGAAACAAAAGGATGAATATGATGATGAATAATCAAAACTTGGTTTTTCTCCAGAAAATCATACACGAGTTGTACCGGGGGCATTGGCGTGTTGCTAGACGCTAACCAATGTCATTACACATTTTGTAAACATATCCAAGTGGGAGCTGTTGGAAATGTATATATTTATAAATACGTGTATGTCCGGATTCGAACTCGTGACCACGGGATTGCACACATTACGAATGAGAATTAAAGTTAATAATTAATGTTAATTGATTACGATTAATTATTATACAAAACTCGACTAACGATCGTTAAGTATTTAACGGAAAATTACTAACGACCGTTAAATGTAAAGAGAATGACTTGTAGTGTAAAATCTTAAAATGGAAAAGATATGAGTATCCCTTTGGGGCTTGTACATGGCCGGCCAAGGGAAGGGTTTCTTAACCCAAACCCTAACTTGTTCCCAAAGATTTGTAAACACTATAAATACAAAGGCTAGGGTTAATGGTTTTCATAGTTTTTGTGCACACACATTAACCTAAAGTTTTTCTTGTCTTTCTCTTGCAAATTTCGGCCAAGCCTTTTCATAAGGTGTTTGGTTTTGTTTTTCTAAAACAAAGTTTTGTAGATCTAGCAATCGCTTTATTCGTTTGTTAATTCGTGTGTACAAGAACGTGGTAGTAAGACACTATTCTTACACCAATTGGTTTGAGTTATAAAACGGTAAGGGATAACTCGTTAAACCACTTTGTCACATTCATTGAAGAAATCTACCAATTGCAAGAGGTACGTTACGCATCTTTCAGTTAATTATTTATTTGGTATGATCTTAAGTCTTCCGCTGTGTACTCTGTGGTGTCTACATGGTTTTATTGTTTTCATGTATCTTAAACTCAACAGTTATAAGTAATAATTTTCTGTGCACTATGTGTTTTGCGAAGAGAAATGGCCTACATCAAAGACAATTTGGGACTCACGGGTTGATGATTAGGAAACCATGAAGCCATTGGTTTCTCAGATGCATATGGATCTCCAAAGTAAAAGTCAGGCACCACCACGTAAAATCCAGTAGCTGCAACTTTGTCAGCAAGTTGTCTTCAAAATTTACACAGTAAAGTTAGCTATCAACGGGCAAGCATAAACTGATAAACACCCGTATCACCTCCAATCATCAATAACTATATATTTCTTATCCAAAATTTTCTTTTTAAAGTTTAAACACTTAATTGCAACAGAAATCACCTAATTTATACGTAGTAGTAGATAGTAAAACATTCTTCCAAATACAAATTTATTGGGTTAGCATGATAATAGTCCTCATGTTCTACGATAACCATGATTCTGTCTAGTAGTGAATATTAGATAATTATAAAGATGTGCACATATACAAGTGAAGCCGATAGCTATACCTTAATTTTGGAGCTTCATATCCTGCCACGAAAAAATCACAGAAGATCCATGTTAAAGTTAACATAGTATAATTCAAACCAATGTGAAAAACATTTTTATGATTTATGACATTCTCTAACATAACATAATGATCAAAACATTATCGTCATCATTATAACATTTTTTTTAACCATGGTTTCCAAAACCTTTTGACCAATTAAAGAAACTAATTTATAGGGTTTAAGACCCCGCAACACAGACGCAACCAACATCAAACCCTCCCTTTGTAGCCACATCCCGGTTGTTTGCACAAACTAGTAATTCAACTCGAGATCTCTCACATTTTAATGATGATACTAACAAGCTTTTTATCACTAGGGTTTTTAGCATTAATGCTAAAGACTAAGCTACTTTACATAATTATTGATTCATTAACTTTTATTTTCGTAGTTTAATCACAAATCAATAACAAACTTGTCTAGAGAGTCACATTTAAACACCCACTGCACCAGACACTGCAAATATGCCATACACACTTGTCCAACTCAGACTTGAACTCACAAATACTTGTTCGATAGCGCTCACATACCGCTAGCTAGACTACAGTCAACTCGGTTTATTATTTTAATTTATTTGATCCTGTGATTTTAAACTTCAAGTTTCTAAAGCTCGTCAAGTGGATCATTACTTATTGATCGATTACCTACACAAAGTTAAATAAACCAATGGAAAACGAGAAAATGAAAGAGAGCAGAAAAATACCAAATATATCAGCAATGAGAACAACAGCAAGCTTAGAATCAAGTGAACCAGTAGTATACGATTTCAAGCCTCCTATTTCTTCTATACGACCGTTTTCTCCGGTGCTCGATCCAAGCGTTGGTGGATTTTCACAGCATTGAGGACCTGACATGATGATATTATCAGAAAGTTTAAGGGAATGAAACAACAATATATATTAGGAAAATTAAAGTGACGAAAGAGCTTACGTTATATGGAAAATGGATATATTTATGTCACGTGCCCCATGCATGTCCCATATATTTAATTTATGGCATTTGATTTCTCCATTAAATTATCCACCTTGTCCACGTGCTCTTGGAATGAAAATTAAGGCTATGCACAGTAATGACTTATGTCACGTGTGTCACATCAGTTTTCTCTTTCTGACAACCTGACAATGATCTAGTTGTCACATTACTGACATAGTTTTTTTTTTTTTTTTTTTTTTTTTTTTTTTTTTTTTTTTTTTTTAAGGTATTTAAAATGTTGTAAAAGTGGTAAAGTTTAAAAAAAATATATAATTTTTATTAAATGGCCAACCGTTACATTTTTTTGGATTTTAGTGTGTTGCGAACTAGTTTGTGTGTTTATTGTTGCTCGACCTAATATCACCCAACCCCTACAATAGGCTCGACCGACCCTCACCTAGGTCAACCGACCCTCTCAACCCATTCACTGTGTGCAACCTAATCATGCATCAAATTCGTAGCTTTTCTTACTACAAATTAAAACTAGATTGAGTAAAGTTTTGATAGAATTAGTTTGTGTTGATATTGTGTGTTTTTTATAGTGATGATAGAGTTATGTAAAATTTTAAGGAACTTAATTAATTAGAATATTGCAAATAAATTATATTAATTTTAGTTAGTATAAGAAAACTATTTTTGAAGTGGGGTATTTGTAATGTTGTAAAAGTGGTAAAGTTTTTTTTTTTTTTTTTTTTTTTTTTTTTTTTTTTTTTTTTTTTTAATTAAATGGCCAACCGGTACACTTTTTTGGATATTAGTGTGTTGCAAACTAGTTTGCCCAGACGAACTAGTTTGTGTGTTTATTATTGCTCGACCGAACATCACCCAACCCTTACAATAGGCTCGACAGACCCTCACCTAGGTCAACTAACCCTCTCAACCCATTCACTGTGTGCAACCTAATCATGCATCAAATTCGTAGCTTTTCTTACTACAAATTAAAACTAGATTGAGTAAAGTTTTGATAGAATTAGTTTGTGTTGATATTGTGTGTTTTTTATAGTGATGATAAAGTTATGTAAAATTTTAAGGAACTTAATTAATTAGAATATTGCAAATAAATTATATTAATTTTAGTTAGCATAAGAAAACCATTTTTGAAGAATGAAAAATGACTGTTGAAAAAACATAACTGTTATGTAGGTGATAAGACGTAGACGTTTAAATTTTTTGACCGGTTATTTTAATAGAAATTTACTTATTTTGTAAGTTTTAAAGAAAATGAATTCTAAGGGTGCGTTTGGTATCTTACTATTAGAATGAGACTATGTGTTAAAATGGTACCAAACCACACAAGTACTAATCACCCAACCAAGCACCCTTTGGTGATACCTTTATTATAATAATATACACTGAAGATAAGTCCCTAACACATGTTCTTACCAAGAACAATACAAGCACAAGACTGTTATCCCTCTACAAAGGTGTAACAGCAATACCGACAACTCACTCACTAAACCAATAAACCAAACTACTACAAAGATCAAGATGATCTAAACCAAACTACCCAGAAACGTAATAACAACTTTGTAAGTGAGAAACTTTGAGAGATGAAACTGCAAGTATGAGAAACCCTAGATCCAGGCTTGAGAATATATAGCACCAATGTTACACTTTAGGACCTTGCACAAGCAGGCACTATCCAAAAATAGACCAAACATTATTGGTTACGAAATATAACCAAATATATTTACAATACAACCCTTAAAGCTTCATAAGTTTGACACTTAGATATTGACTTATACTTTCAACATCCCCCTCAAACTGATGAAGCAAAAAGATTTTGCATACCAATCTTCTTTACCATAATTGCATTCCAAGTGCTTTAGTTAACACATCAACAGTTTGATCTTTTGAACCAACCTTCACAGTTTCAATCAAACCTGATGCAACCTTTTATCTAATAAGATGCACATCAATATCAAAATGCTTAGTCTTTTCATGCATTGCCTTATTATCACAACAAAGCATAACAGGTAACAATTTTTTAGTTACTTCAAGATCGTTTAAAATCTGAAGTATCCACATAACTTCACAAGTAACAGATGCCATAGATCTGTATTCAGCTTCAGCCGAAGATCATGACAAAGTATTTTGCTTCTTACTCTTCCATAAAACAATATTACCATTAACAAAAACACAATATCCACAGACAGACTTTCTGGTGACAGGACACTTAGCCCAATCAGCATCAGAGAATGCCTCAACACTAAACTTCTCACTTTTCTTAAAACTTATTCCATTTCATGGAGCAAGCTTAAGATATCTTAAAACCCTTAAACCAATGTTAAAATGAGACTGTAAAGGAGCATGCATATACTGACTCAAGCAATGAGCAACATAAGCTATATCAGGTCTAGTCATATTAAGGTATATAAGTTTTCCAACAAGCTTCTGATAACTTGTTATATTCTTTAACAATTTATCACCTTCAGACTCTTTACAACTCAAAACAACATTTTCAGGCAATGGTGTCATAACAGGCCTACATGCAAGAAGACCATACTCATGAAGCAACTCCAAAAAATATTTTCTTTGATTCAAACACAACCCAGTTTTAGTTTTTAAAACTTTAATACCCAAGAATATTTCAACTTACCAAGATCTTTAATCTTGAATATATTGTTCAAAAATTTCTTAAAATTTTCAATTTCAATTTCACTATTGCCACAAATGACCATATCATCAACATAAACAAGAAGAAACATCACTGTACTTCCTTTCTTTCTGATAAACAAAGAATGATCATTTTTAGATTGTTCAAAACCCTTCAAACAAAGCTTCTGACAGTTTATGATTCCACTGTCTAGGAGCTTGTTTCAAGCCATATAAAGACTTTTTTAACTTGCAGACCTTAGTAATACCTTCTTTATGATAGCCTGGAGGAGGAAGCATATACACATCCTCACTTAGATCATCATAAAGAAAAGCATTATTAACATCTAACTGAAACAACTTCCACTCATACTGAACAACAAGACTAATAAGACATCTAACAGTGCTCATTTTCACAACAGGACTGAAAGTCTCATCATAATCAAGACCCTCTTTTTGAGTACAACCTTTAGCCACTAACCTAGCTTTATATCTATCAATTTGACCACTTGCTTTATATTTTATCTTATAAACCCATTTAGAACCAATAGGAGTTCTTCCATAAGGAAGATCAACTTCAGTCCAAGTATCATTTTCATATAAAGCATGTATCTCATCATTCATAGCACATCTCCAATTAACATCTTTGGAAGCCTAAAAATAAGAAGATATCTAACTTTATTATCAAGAACAAAATCATTCAACTTAGCAAGCAATCTAGAAGACCTAGAAGACCTTCTAGTGGTGCCTTCCTCTGTTTGATTTTGAAAAACATTTTGGGACCTAGACTCATCTGTATTAAGAAAACTGTTTCCCTCAGACGCATGATTTTCATCTAAAGGAGTTGCAGACACTTCCAACTCTGGTTGCTGTGAGCTAGCAGGATGTTGTATCTGTTCTGAACTCTTATCCTGCTCACTGCTCACAACCATACCAAGTTGAGAAGGACTACCTTCTCTACCAACAGATGCATATTCTCTATTTACACTTTCAAAGTTTGCATCATTGGGAGTGGGACTAGGACTTTTGGTTTTTGACTCAGACTCATTATAATCAAAAAAGTTTAGATGAGTAACCTCAGGTTCTGAGCTTACACTCTGACTCATTCTTAATGGAAAAATAGTTTCATAAAACTTTACATCCCTTGAATAAAGAACAGCTCTATTTTCTAACTTAAAAGTTTATAAGCTTTTTTACCACTAGCATAACCAATCAGAATACATTTTTCAGATTTTCCCATTAAACTTATCAGACTCTTTTAAAATAGCAGCAAAACACAAACACCCAAAACTCCTAAGATGAGACAGACTAGGTTCCCTACCATACACAATAGAGAAAGGAGATTTCCCATTTAACACAGATGAAGGTAACCTTTTAATCAAATAAGTAGCAGTTAACACACATTCAGACCAAAACACAAGAGGAATTCCCCCTGAAACATAAGACTTCTAGCAACATTAAGCAGATGTCTATGTTTCCTTTCTGCAATACCATTCTGTTGTGGTGTATTGTCTTAATATGGCATGAACTATAAAATCTGCATTTTGATCTTATGAGATATCCAACAAACCTTGTCTTTAATTTGTTTTCATGCAAACTGTAATATGTGGCTGCTTGAGTGCATCTTTGACATGATAGTTTGTTGGATCATGTATTGTAGGCCATGGCTTCTTTACACATTAACTTACTAATTTGCATTAATAATGTGATTATGAATTGTTCTGACCTTTGACCTAGTTACACGATTTTAGTTGATTTTCAGTGAAAGAACATTTATAATTATGTACATAACACTTGATGCGTTTTTAGGATTTTGGTCAATTTAGAAGTTTTAAAACTGCTTTAAGCTTCATTACTTTCATAATGTCAATGCATTAGCATATTAAGATATAATTCTTGTATGTTAACCCTCTGTAGCTATGATATGTCATTTGTATAATGTTTGACGTTTCACATACAGTAGGACACTTATCAGTTAACGTGCAGTTTATTTTAATATGATTGACTTTTTGTTATTTATCTATATACATGTTTTGTATATGGCCCAAGCAATTCACATTAGCACACATGCACTTGCCGGAGGTCTCGTTGGAAGCAGTCTCTCTACACATGGGTTTACCCTGGGGTAGGGGTAGGATCTGTCTACATTTTACCTCCCCCATACCCTGCCTAGGCGGGATTGGGTCTGTTGTTGTTGTTATTGTTGTGTATATGGCCCAAGCAAATAAATAAATAAATAAAAATAAAAAAATTGGCTAGAATATGACACAGTTTCAGTTGTAGGCCTCTTGTATGCAACTTCTTGCAGCAAATGCTTACTGCTAATTGTAAACTTCATATGATCATGTTATCGTTAATTGACCCACTCTTAAAATATGAACTACAGTTTGTGCGTTGGTCATGATATCCTTAGATTAGTTATAGGTTTTAGTTTGTGTGTATTGCTTTCTTTAATATGTTGCAATTATGTGAATAAATTGCTAGATGGCTCCAAGTGATAAAAAGACGAAAAAAGATAATTGGTCAGAAGAGCAAACATTAGCCTTGTGTGAATTCTTAAGCAAATATATAAACGAAAATGGTCGAGATGTATCGTGTAAAGCGTCGAGCTTCAACCAAAATTTGCAACACTTGTTAACCACACCGTTCGTTAGTGAAAAAACTTTAAGGAACAAGTACGACAGAATGAAGAGAGACTACAATCTTTGTAAGTCGCCAAATATTGGCGAAATGGGTCTAGGATGGGATTCGAGTGCAAAAAACCTTGATTGTTCAAATGACTAGTGGAATAGAAAATTTGAGCTAAAATAATAATAGTCCTGTAAGAATAAAAGACCATAATATTCTTACTATAATCATTTTGGGATCTAATGGGTCACCATTAAATTGTGTGCAGGAGGACAAGAATATTTACAAAAACTTTTAAAAAAAATCAACCATCCTTGAAATTACAAGATGCGTGGGATCAACTTTATGGAGATGTTGTTGCTAGTGGTAAAGATTGTGTATCACCCTCAATGGATGAGACTTTCAAGGTGGTACATTATGAGAATGTTGAGTTGAGAGTGATGATGATCCAGTTGGCAATCAAGATGGTAAACAAGTGCAGAATTTTGAGATGGAAGAGTTAGAAAATGAAGAGCATGGTTTTTTTTTAAAGTTTCATAGAGAAAGTCAATCTAGCTGACACAACAACACTACCAAACCAAAGTGGCATCCCTAAACAAATCCATAAGCCTATCAAATCAAACACCAAACCTATAATTTGGTAGGCTTCATATTTAAACCTCTATGCTTCATATTAAAAGTTTTAGTTTTGGTGTTTGATTTGGTAGGCTTATGAATTTGTTTAGGAATGCCACTTTGGTTTGGTGGTGCTGTTACGTCAGCTAGACTGACTTCATTTTAGAAACTTGAAAAAAAAAGAAAAGGAAAAACAGGTTCTTCATTTTCTATTCCATCTCAAAATTCTGCACTTGTTTACCATCTTGATTGCCATCTAGTTCATCATCACTCTCAATATCTTCAACCTCAACATTCTCATAATGTACCTCCTTGAAAGTCTCTTGATCCATTGAGGGTGATAAACAATCTTTACCACTAGCAACAACATCTGCATAAAGTTGATACCACGCATCTTGTAATTCCAATGACGAGTATCTTTTTTAAGGTTTCTTAGTTGATACCACACATCTTGTAATTCCAATGACGAATATTTTTTTTTTTAAGGTTTCTTAAAATTCTTGTCCTCCTACACAACTTAATGGTGACCTATTAGATCCCAAAATGATTATAGTAAGAATATTATATGGTATTTTAGTTCTTAAAGGAGTATAATTTAACTTAGTTTTTCTTTTTCCACCAGTCATTTGAACAATCAAGTTTTTTGCACTTGCATCCCATCCTAGACCCGTTTCGCCATTCTTTAGCGACTTCCAAAGATTGTAGTCTCTCATTCCGTCGTACTTGTTCTTTAAAGCTTTTCACTAACGAACGTGCAGTTAACATGCATGTGTCGCAAATTTTGGTTGAAGCTCGACCCATTTAAATGAGACATTTCGACCATTTTCGTTTATATATTTGTTTAATAATTCACACAAGGCTAATGTTTGCTCTTCTGCCGTTTATCTATTTTCGCCTTTCTGTCACTTGGAGCCATCTAGCAATTTATTCGCATAATTGCAACATATTAAAGAAAACAATACACTCAAACTAAAACCTACAACTAATCAAATAAGTGTTGGAAAATTTAGTGCACTTGTGGGATTAGTTCACACCTTGTAATGGGTTAGGAGGTACGGAGTGTACACCCATAAGGTCCATGAACACCCTGACTCTTATAGTGGTTTGTATTGGTAGTACTGGTGAAAGTACTGCTTGGTGAAAGTACTGCTTGTGGAAAGTACTGCTTGTGGTTTCCACTGATAAGCAGTATTTCCACTGATAGGCAGTGTTTCCACTGAAGTGGTGTATCCACTGATAGTGCTATAAAAGTACTGATAAGCAGTGTTTCCACTGATAGGCTGTACTTCCACTGCAAGTGAAAGTACTGCTAGTGGAAAGTACTGCTTATGGAAAGTACTGCTAAATGGCAGTTACAACTTCTTTATGACCACGTTTAATTGGTCATGTAACCACTAACGGCTATAATGGGGATAATTATGAGGCTATTAATGGGCCGATTAATACTCATAATTCCATTGGAATAGCTCAAGAGTAACCTCCTATAAATAGGAGATCTGATCATGCATGAAGAAGACACAGAAAACGATAAACACTTATTAGTGAAAGGGTTATAGAATTGTGCCTAATTCTCTAACTGCATTTGGTCTTATCCCAAGTAGATATTCGTGATACCCAGGCATTAGGGTCGAATAGTTTACTTTGGAAAGTGATTACACGATTCCAAGTGATATCCGGTAACCACCTAGTGGTATTGCTACTGTCATTGATTGTCTTAACCCTGTTCTGGGAGATAACCCCCAACAATCAAAGTAAACTATTTTGTGATAATCAATGGCAACTGCTGCAATGAAACACATGGCTTCAAACTTTGCTAAGCTGGACAAGTTTGAAGGGGTGGACTTTAGGAGGTGGCAGAAGAAGATGCACTTCTTGCTGTCAAGCATGAGTGTGGTCTATGTGCTGACTACTCCAATTCCTGATGATGGTGATGATGCTACTGTGGAGCAGATCAGGAGGAGGAGCAAGTGGGAGAATGATGACTACATATGCAGAGGTCTTATTCTGAATGGTATGTCTGATGCTCTGTTTGATATTTATCAGAACTTTGAATCTTCCAAAGAACTGTGGGATTCCTTGGATGCCAAATATATGGCTGAGGATGCATCAAGTAAGAAGTTTCTTGTTAGTAATTTCACAAATTACAAAATGACTGATTCAAGACCAGTTATGGAACAATACAATGAACTTCTTGGAATACTTGGAAGGTTTACACAACACCAAATGAACATGGATGAGGCTATCAAAGTCTCTTGTGTCATTGACAAACTCCCTCCTTCATGGAAAGATTTCAAGCATACCTTGAAACATATGAAGGAGGAGTTAACTCTTGTTGAGTTGGGCAGTCATCTGCATATTGAGGAATCTCTCAAGGTGCAGGATAATGACAAGCCAAAGAGTAGCAATGCTGCTGGACCATCTGTTGTCAATATGGTAGAGCATAACAACTCTACCAGGTACAATGACAACAAAGGCAAACGCAAATATCATGACAACACAAGAGCAGATCCTAACAAGAAGGCAACACCTACTTGTTGGAAATGTGGCAAGACTGGTCACATTAAAAGGGACTGCAAGGGTGTTAAAGTTGGTGGTAAAGCCAATGGATCAGGCACTAATGGTTCAGGGAGTGGTGGTTCAGCCAACTCACTGAAAGGTCAGAATATGTTTAATAAGTCTTTTCAGATTTATTATGTTACATATGTATCTGAATCTTTTTATGTGCAGGATGATGATGTTGCGTGGTGGGTTGACTCTGGTGCAACAGTTCATGTGTGTAAAGATAGAAGCTGGTTCAAGACTTATGAGTCACTGAATGATGGTTCTATTCTTCACATGGGAAATGAGTCAACAGCCTTGGTGCATGGTCGTGGTTGTGTAGATCTTAGATTTAGTTCTGGAAAGATTGTAACTTTGTTTAATGTTATTCATGTTCCTGATATAAGGAAAAACTTGGTTTCAAGTAGTGTTTTGAATAATCATGGATATAAACAAGTTATTGAATCTGATAAATTTGTTCTTTCTAAATGTGGTGTTTTTATTGGTTTTGGTTATTTATGTAATCAAATGTTCAGGCTTAATATTACCACTGACAGTGTTATTTCAGCTTTTGTGACCACTTATGATCAGAGTGATTCTAACCTTTGGCATGCTAGACTTGGTCATGTTCACTATAAAAGGATGCAAGATATGTCTAGGGATGGTTTAATCCCTGCTTTTGACATGGACACTGAAAAGTGTAAAACTTGCATGTTGACCAAGATAACCAAGAAACCCTTTCAGGGTGTTAGTCGTGAGACTAAGGTCTTGGAGCTTATACACAGTGACCTGTGTGATTTGCATGCCACTCCTTCTTTGGGGAATAAGAAGTACTTTGTGACATTTATTGATGATGCTTCTAGATTTTGTTATGTCTATCTATTACATACCAAGGATGAAGCATTAGATAAATTCAAAGTGTTTAAAACTGAAGTTGAATTACAACTTGGGTCTTTGATCAAAAGATTAAGGACTGATAGGGGAGGTGAGTACATGGATACTCAGTACTTTCAGTCTGTTGGTATTATCCATGAAACTACTGCTCCCTATACTCCTCAGCAAAATGGTATTTCTGAAAGGAAAAACAGGGTGCTGAAGGAGATGGTTAATTCCATGTTGTCCTATTCAGGACTGAGTCAAGGGTTCTGGGGTGAAGCTATGTTAACAGCTTGCTATTTATTAAATAGGGTTCCAAATAAAAGGAACAAGGTTACCCCTTATGAACTCTGGACTAAAAGGAAACCCAACCTGAATTATCTCAAGGTTTGGGGTTGTAGGGCTGTTGTAAGACTCCCTGATCCAAAGCAAAAGACTTTGGGTGAAAGAGGCATTGACTGCATCTTTGTTGGATATGCTGAGCATTCCAAGGCTTTTAGGTTCTATGTTATTGAACCTAATGAACATGTTTCAGTTAACACAATAATTGAATCAAGGGATGCAGATTTTGATGAAAATAGATTCTCATCAGTCCCTAGACCAAGTCAGAGGATTCCTAATGGAACTCATGACACTGGTATATCAGAGGTCCCTGATGGTGAACCATCAGTGGTCCCTGATGAGGTTGTGGTTCAACAACCTGAACCTGTGCTCAGGAAGAGCAAAAGGGTCAGGACTCCAAAGTCATTTGGACCTGAGTTTCAACTATACTTAGTTGAAGGTACAAGGGATGAGGTCTCAGACCAATACTCCTATTGCTTCATTGTTGAGGATGATCCCAAGACATTTGAAGAAGCAATGAAGTCCCAGGACATTGCTTTCTGGAAAGAAGCAATCAATGATGAGATGGATTCCATCATGGGCAACAACACTTGGGTGTTGGTTGATCTACCTCCTGGTTGCAAACTTCTGGGTTGCAAATGGATTTTCAAAAGGAAAATGAAGGTAGATGGAACTATTGAAAAGTTCAAGGCTAGACTAGTCATTCAGGGCTTTAAACAAAAGTCAGGAATAGACTATTTTGATACTTATGCCCCTGTGGCTCGTATCAGTACCATAAGACTGCTGATTGCTATGGCATCTATTCACAATCTGGTTATTCATCAGATGGATGTGAAAACAGCTTTCTTGAATGGTGAATTGGAAGAGGAGGTTTATATGAACCAACCTCAGGGCTTCATCATGCCTGGCAATGAAAACAAGGTGTGTAAACTGATTAAGTCTCTTTATGGACTTAAGCAGGCACCTAAGCAATGGCATCAAAAGTTTGATGAAGTGGTTTTGTCTAGTGGTTATGTTCTTAACCAAGCTGACAAATGTGTATATAACAAATTTGATGAATCTGGTAAAGGAGTCATCATTTGTCTATATGTTGATGACATGTTGATCTTTGGCACTGACCAAAATCAGGTTGACTTGACAAAGGAATTTTTGTCATCAAGGTTCTCCATGAAAGACATGGGGGAGGCTGATGTTATCCTTGGTATAAGGATTAAACATGAAAGTAATAGAATTTCTATCTCTCAGTCTCATTATATTGAGAAGGTACTGAGGAAATTCAATTACTTTGATTGTACTCCAGTGAGTACTCCTATGGATACTTGTGAGAAGCTGATGCCTAATAATGGCAAGGCTGTATCTCAACTTGAGTATTCTAGGGTAATTGGCTGCCTGATGTATGCCATGACTTGTACAAGGCCTGATATTGGTTTTGCAGTGGGAAAATTGAGCAGGTATACTAGTAATCCTAGTGCTCATCACTGGCAAGCAGTTCAAAGGGTACTGAAGTATTTGAAGAGAACTATGGATTATAGTCTCTCATATACTGGTTACCCATCAGTGTTGGAAGGTTACACTGATGCAAGTTGGATCAGTAACACTGAAGACAATTCGTCTACCAGTGGCTGGGTATTCCTACTTGGTGGAGGTGCAATTTCTTGGGCATCCAAGAAGCAAACTTGCATCACCAGTTTAACAATGGAATCTGAATTTGTGGCTCTAGCAGCTACTGGTAAAGAAGCTGAATGGTTGAAAAACTTGCTTCTTGAGATTCCATTGTGGCCTAAACCTATAGCACCTATTTCTATCCGGTGTGATAGTGCAGCTACATTGGCTAAGGCTTATAGCCAGATGTACAATGGTAAGTCTAGACACTTAGGTGTCAGGCATAGCATGATTCGTGAGCTTATCATGAATGGGGTGGTATCTATAGAGTTTGTGAGATCTCAACAGAACTTAGCTGATCACTTGACGAAGGGTCTGGCTAGAGACTTGGTTATAAAGTCTGCTAAAGGGATGGGTTTAAGTCCAACTTAGTCACTGAATGCTAGGACACCCAACTCCCTCCTGAGGAAACTTAGGAGCTGAGTTCAATGTGGAAAGCTGAACATTCAGTGGACTGGAGCACATGTTTTATTTACATCCCAAGGTTGTGCTTAGAAGCTGCTGAAAGGAGGATGAAGTCTTTACTTCTTAATGGTTAATTTTCTTTGAAAAAGTGCTTGGCAGGAGCATGACTAAAGAGGAACCACCTATGTAAATGTTGAAGTTTTGCCGCTTCAGGAAGCTTTGGACTTTTAGCTTTTACAACATTTATGAATTTGGATATGGACACATGGCTTGTATAGTGTCAGGAGCTGTTAAGTGTTTGAAAACTTGTGTGTATTTTATCTTCAGGTATTCAAATGGGTTGAAGGGTTCAATTCTTAGAACACCCTGATTCTCGAATATTTGAACGTGTAATTTACTAAGATGGAAATTCAATCCTCAGGACATTTTCGTTTATGCACATGTTTTGATTGATGTTTATTTTTTCATGCAAAGGAAGTGAACTAAATTTGGGGAGGATTGTTGGAAAATTTAGTGCACTTGTAGGATTAGTTCACACCTTGTAATGGGTTAGGAGGTACGGAGTGTACACCCATAAGGTCCATGAACACCCTGACTCTTATAGTGGTTTGTATTGGTAGTACTGGTGAAAGTACTGCTTGGTGAAAGTACTGCTTGGTGAAAGTACTGCTTGTGGAAAGTACTGCTTGTGGTTTCCACTGATAAGCAGTATTTCCACTGATAGGCAGTGTTTCCACTGAAGTGGTGTATCCACTGATAGTGCTATAAAAGTACTGATAAGCAGTGTTTCCACTGATAGGCTGTACTTCCACTGCAAGTGAAAGTACTGCTAGTGGAAAGTACTGCTTATGGAAAGTACTGCTAAATGGCAGTTACAACTTCTTTATGACCACGTTTAATTGGTCATGTAACCACTAACGGCTATAATGGGGATAATTATGAGGCTATTAATGGGCCGATTAATACTCATAATTCCATTGGAATAGCTCAAGAGTAACCTCCTATAAATAGGAGATCTGATCATGCATGAAGAAGACACAGAAAACGATAAACACTTATTAGTGAAAGGGTTATAGAATTGTGCCTAATTCTCTAACTGCATTTGGTCTTATCCCAAGTAGATATTCGTGATACCCAGGCATTAGGGTCGAATAGTTTACTTTGGAAAGTGATTACACGATTCCAAGTGATATCCGGTAACCACCTAGTGGTATTGCTACTGTCATTGATTGTCTTAACCCTGTTCTGGGAGATAACCCCCAACAATAAGACCATGTCCAACACACAAACTATAGTTCATATTGTCACGGTGGGTCAATCAAAGATAACATAATCATATGAAGTTTACAGTTAGCAACAAACATTTGATGCAAGAAGTTGCATACAAGAGCCCTACAACTAAAACTGTGTCATATTCTGGCCAATTATCTTTTCTTGATTTTTATCGCTTCAGCCATTTACAAATCATGTATAGATAAACAACAAAAAGTCAATCATATGAAAGTAATGTGAACCAATAATCTTTATCTTTATGCTTCTTATGTAACTATTATTAGACGAAGGACCAAGTACGCCAAATAGAAACATAATAACTGAAAAGCAGTTATCAAATGGCGGTTACAGGGAGTTCCAAACCGAACCATTACAATGGTTGGAACATACCGGTTAGATTAGTATATATACATTGTACAAGAATCGATTTATAGTTAATAGACAAAAATACTTATTCAATTTACTTTACATTTTGCAATCTACATATTATTGATCTAGAAGTTGGGACAACAATTGGCATCAAGAGCATAGGATCATACTTTCGTTTTTGATTACAAAACAATCATACACAAGAAGAAGAAGACCCAAGGAATACGCGCAGAAAACTTCTGTTTTCATACGCAGAAAAAAAACAGATTCCATACGCAAGGAATTTTTTGTTTTCGACAGGAACTTTGTTTACTCTTACTTCCGAGAGAAACAAACTTGAATAAGGATACGTAGAAGATAGTGCACAATCATTTACGTAGGGGATTGCAAACGTGGTACACCAAACGGATTGGTGGGAAAAAACTGTGTTGGCAACAACATAGGGAAGGAAGTAACATCAAACACTACGTTTTGGTAATAGGAACGAGTGGGATAAAACTTTGTGAAACCGGGTTAAACAAGACACAAAGGGAGGAAGACGCGGGAAAGACGCGGGAAACGTTGTTGTGGAAAAAGGATACGTACGTGAAAAAAGAAGGAGCGCTCAAGGATTGTGTGGAGTAGTGTCAAACGACACAAGGAGTACAACAACGGAAGATAAAGATCAGAAGCAAAGCACTTTGTTTCGGAGTGTTTGATACCATCTCGGTATCTAAATATTTTGTACGTGGGAAATTGATTTCGGACAATAGACATCAATAACGTACAAGGGAAAGAAGAAAAGAACGTGTAGTGTGGAGGAACAAGAAAGGAGTCCGAGACTTCTTGGAGGGAAAGACAGAAATTCAAATCACGTAAAGAATTTGGTGTTTGTATTCGGTGGGAAACTAAACACATCGAGGCAAAGACATCAAGGTTACGAGGCAAAGAAAGGGGAACCAAAGCAACGTTGGTATACGATTTACTAACGAAAAACAAGAGAATACTCTTAGTATTCATCGGATATACGAGGTCACAAGTTAAACTCTTTCTGGATTTATTACTTTTACATAGTATAGAATACTTTAGTTCATACTATTAGGAAATCCCGAAAACTATTTATTGATCCCGTATTACTAGGATTCCCGGAAGATTAGAAATTTCCATACTTTATAGAAAAACCACACTAGGAAGAATATATCCCATTGAATTAGAAGGTGAAGATTCTGAACACTTTCAAAATGACAACTGACGATATAGGACCCACTGTAACAAAACCCGTAACACCTACTGCACAATATCAATGCCCTAAGTTGAAAACCACAAACTACACAGTTTGGGCTATACAAATTAAGGTTATACTAGAGGCACATGGGCTATGGGAAGCAATAGAACCAAAATTAGATACACCAGTGGATGATAAGAAAGAAAAGGCAACGACTGCCTTCCTATATCAAGCATTGACGGAAGATGTGATCTTACAAGTAGCGGGTTGTAAGACGGCAAAAGATCTATGGGAATCATTGAAGAAAAGACACGTTGGAGAAGATAAAGTGCAGAAAGCACGATTACAATCATTGATGATTGGGTTTAACTCACTTCAGATGAAAGAAGATGAGACGGTGGATGCATTTGCGGCTAAACTAAACGGCTATGCCACGAAGGCAGAAGAATTAGGGAAAACTTTGGATGAATCGCTTTTAGTTCGAAAACTATTAGACTCCACACCAGATAGGTTCATTCAGATAGTAGCATCCATAGAACAAACAACTGATCTCGACGAAATTACTTTAGATGAGATCATTGGAAGACTCAAGGTATTTGAGGAAAGGATAAAACTCCGGAAGGGAGGACATGTAGAAAGCCAGGAAAACCTATTATTCGCACATGGCGAACACTCAGGAAATAGGAAACGTTTTTACAAACGTGGAGGAAAATCGAATTTCTCACGAGGGAACTGGCAGAATAAAAATAGAAACAACCCACAGGAAGGGAACTCTAGTTATAAGGAGAGTTCGGATAAGAATAAAGGAGAGTGGGATGTGAGCAAGATAAAATGCTACAGGTGTCATAAAATGGGACACTTTAAAAGGAACTGTAGAGGGAAACCAGCAACTCAGGAACAATCAAACCTTATCTTAGAAGACGATGAACCATCACTATTAATGACTATGCACGAAATTGAACACAAGGAAGTGTTGTTGAATGAAGAACAAATTCAACCAAAGAAATATGCTACAGCGGATACAAGCATATGGTATATAGATAATGGTGCAAGTAACCATATGACTGGGATAAAGAGTCATTTTAGGGATATTGATGAAAGCGTAACAGGACGAGTACGTTTTGGAGATGGATCGTATGTACAGATAATGGGTAGAGGATCTATACTGTTAGGTTGTAAGAACCAGGAACAGAAGGTAGTATCGGAAGTATACTACATACCAAACCTCAAAAGCAACATACTTAGTCTAGGACAACTTACGGAAATAGGTTGTAAGGTCATTATGGACGGAAACAAATTGACTTTGTATGATAAGAATAAGAAGTTGTTGATGAAAGTAGAAAGATCTAAGAATCGACTCTACAAGATACAATTACAGATAGAAGCACCGATATGTCTCTTAGCAAATATAGATAACCAAGCATGGTTATGGCATGCTAGATTAGGTCATCTGAACTTTGACGATATAAACAAGATGACTAGGAAAGGTCTAGTAGAAGGAATTCCAAGAATAAATCATGCAGGGCAGATTTGTGACGCATGTTTATTAGGAAAACACAGTAGAACACCATTTCCAAACCAAGCTAAATTCAGATCAAAGAACCCGTTGGACTTAGTATACGGTGACCTTTGCGGTCCTATAAATCCAGCAACGCACTCAGGCAAGAAACTCATTTTCTTGTTAGTGGACGATTGTACACGTTTTATGTGGGCCTACTTTCTGACATCGAAAGATGAGGCGTTTAGTACATTCAAGGAATTTAGACAGAAGATAGAAATGGAAATGAAGTTGAAAATAAGGATGCTAAGAACGGATAGAGGTGGTGAATTCACATCAAATGAATTCACAAGGTACTGTAAGGAAAACGGAATAGCACGACAGTTGACAGCACCGTACTCCCCACAGCAGAATGGAGTAGTGGAGAGAAGGAATAGGACAGTGTTATCAACCACTAGGAGTATGATGAAAGCGATGAAGTTACCTTTAACTTTTTGGGCGGAAGCAGTTAAACATGCTATATACATACTCAATAGGGTACCTACGAGGGCCCTGGTAGATAAAACTCCATATGAGGCACTCTACAACAGAAAACCAAACTTGGAAAACCTAAGGATATTTGGATGCACAGCTTATGCAAAGATAACGATACCTCACTTAAAGAAGCTGGACGATAGAAGCATACCATTGGTTTACTTAGGAGTAGAGGAAGGATCAAAAGCATGTAGGTTATATGACCCTATAACCAGGAAGAAACATGTTAGTAGGGACGTAAAATTCATGGAAACAAAGCCGTGGGTTTGGAACAAAGATGAAGAAGATACGGACACACAAGACACATTTTGGGCTAGTTTTGTGGTAGACGGAGTTGACAACGAAAACCTTACACCAGTCAACACAGAAAACGATGATAACACGTATCATGAACAAGATCAGATTCCTGATCCAGTTTCACCAAACACACCACCGGCATATCAGTACGACCCACATTCTGAAGAGGAAGAAGAAGCTACTACGAGTTCTGTAGAGAACTCAAGAGATAGATTTGATGATACACCCGTACGTGAATACAGAAACATGTCTGATATATACAGACGTGCTCAAAGAGTTGAACCTCAAAGCTTGTTATTTACGGAAGAAGAACCCCGAAATTACAAGGAAGCATCAACATATGGGAAATGGATTGAGGCCATGGAAATTGAATTGGATTCAATCAACAAGAACAAAACATGGACTCTTACTACATTGCCAGAAAATCAGAAGGCAATAGGACTCAAATGGGTTTACAAGACCAAGAGGGATGCAAAAGGAAACATCATCAAATATAAAGCACGGTTAGTGGCAAAAGGTTATGTGCAAGAACAAGGAATAGACTTCGATGAAGTATTTGCACCGGTTGCTCGGATAGAGATAGTTCGGTTGATATTAGCATTAGCGGCATATCATGGATGGCAAGTACATCACTTAGATGTAAAATCAGCATTTTTACATGGAGATTTAAAGGAAGAAGTCTACGTTACACAACCTGAAGGATTTATACAACAAGGAAATACAGAAAAAGTATATAAGCTTACTAAAGCTTTATATGGCTTAAGGCAAGCACCGAGAGCTTGGAATGTGAAGCTTGATCAAACGTTAAAGTCCTTAGACTTTAAGAAATGTAATCTCGAACAAGCAGTTTATACGAAGCGGAACAAGAATTCTACACTTATAGTTGGAGTCTACGTGGATGATCTGATAATCACAGGCACTCCAAAGAAAGAAATCGAAGAATTCAAATCCCAGATGAAGGAAATATTTGAAATGAGCGACTTAGGATTGTTAGCTTATTATCTTGGGATAGAAGTCACACAGACAGGAGGAGAGATTACAATCAAGCAAACAGGTTATATTAACAAGATCTTGAAGGAAACAAGTATGGCAGACAGCAATGATACGAAGATACCTATGGATACTGGTACTAAGTTGGTCAAGGCGGAAGAAGGAAACTCAGTTGACGCAACTTACTACAGAAGCTTAATAGGAAGTCTCAGGTACTTACTGCATACAAGACCAGATCTTAGTTACACAGTCGGACTACTCAGTAGATTCATGCAAGACCCGAAGGATCATCACCTGAAGGCGGTAAAGCAAGTAATCCGATATATCAAAGGAACAAAGGAGCATGGCATTATATACAAGCAAGAAGGCGGCTGCAAGATTACAGGTTACAGCGACAGTAGTTATGGAGTCAACACTGATCAAGGAAAAGGAACTACTAGGATCGTATTTTATTTCGGAGAGTCACCGATTACCTGGTGTACTCAGAAGCAACCAACAGTGGCGCTATCATCATGTGAATCAGAATTCATGGCGGCTACTGCAGCAGCATGTCAAGCCTTATGGCTAAAACGATTGCTTAGTGAACTAACTGGATGGGAAGAAAAAAGGATAACGCTGAAGGTCGATAACATTTCAGCAATAGCACTTGTGAAGAACCCAGTTTTTCATGGAAGAAGCAAGCACATCGATATTCGCTACCATTTCATTCGAGAATGCGTAGAGAATGGGCACATCAATGTGGAACATGTCAGCGGAGAACTACAAAGAGCAGATATTCTAACAAAGGCTCTACCAAGATTGAAGTTCGCGACTATGCGACAAATGCTTGGAGTTCAAGATTTAGGACGAAGCAACGATCAAGATTAAGGAGGAGAATGTGAACCAATAATCTTTATCTTTATGCTTCTTATGTAACTATTATTAGACGAAGGACCAAGTACGCCAAATAGAAACATAATAACTGAAAAGCAGTTATCAAATGGCGGTTACAGGGAGTTCCAAACCGAACCATTACAATGGTTGGAACATACCGGTTAGATTAGTATATATACATTGTACAAGAATCGATTTATAGTTAATAGACAAAAATACTTATTCAATTTACTTTACATTTTGCAATCTACATATTATTGATCTAGAAGTTGGGACAACAAGTAATGAAGCTTAAAGTCGTTTTAAAACTTCTAAATTAACCAAAATCCTAAAAACGCATCGAGTGTCCTGTACATAACTATAAAAAAAAAATGCCCATTCACTGAAAATCAACTAAAATCATGTAACTAGGTCAATGGTTGGAACAATTCACAATCACATTCTTAAAACGGATTAATAAGTTAATGTGTAAAGAAGCCATGGCCTACATGATCCAACAGTGACATATTACAGTTTGCATGAAAACAAATTAAGATCCAACAGTGACATATTACAGTTTGCATGAAAACAAATTAAAGACAAGGTTATGCTACGGTTATGCTAGTTTCCTAGTGGTGTTTCAAGAGGTGAAGTTAATTAACCAGCAATGATACAATGATCCTCATGTTATTCCTAATTGGCTCCCTTTATAATCTGAGTCTCACAAATTTCATGTCTTAAGTCCTGTTTGGTGGTGTTTTAGTGTCATCAGTTATTTGAAGTAATTGTGATTTACTAGAGACCAATGTGATTTCATGTTAAGCTCGGATACGAGTAAGGGAAATGTGGAGTACACACTCGTTTGAGTTAACATGTTTTCGACCACGACAAAGACGCAGGGTTAGGGGGTAGCCGCCCTTGCGCCCCTTGACCCCTGCGTCTTTCCGGCCAAAACCAACCGACACAACTGTTGGCCAAAGAGATTTCGTGCATAAAAACAGAGTGATTTAATTGTTTTGTACCAATAGAGATTTCGTGTAACCTATGCAATAAGGGTTGAAATACTTTATGGAAAGTGGATTATACACGATTCATTCTAATATCTAGGATTATCATCACACCCTAACCACAATTTCTAACATTGTTTAGCTTTTGTTTTCTCAACTATATCTTCAACTACATATATTCTTTTGGCATAAAACTAAAAACCCTAAATAAATTCTTACGTGAAGATAGAAGAAGCTATCGAAGTTAGTGTGTTATGAGTACGACGAAAGTGAAAGCGTACCTCTGTGATTAACTCTTGTGGAATAACGTGACTTTTTGAAAGAGAAAATTAGGGTTGTGGGGAAGATGAATCTTACATGATTTTCATATATGGATAGAAGGTATATGGGTAATTTTAGTTTTTATATACGTGATTTCTTAATACCAGCTTTTTGTTTTCGAATTATTTGTTTGAGTTAAAAGCTTGTAGCTTGAGTATCCAAACCAAGCTTTAGATTTGAAGAAACTTACTTAAAAAAAAAAAAAAAAAAAAAAAAAAAAAAAAAAAAAAAAAAACTATTAGCTCTAAAAAAATGTTGCTGCCAAAGAGGCCCACCATTATATATAGTTATTAGCTTACAATTAGTTTTGCCAAACATAACCAAAATATCATTAATGGTCTTTTTTAGCTTTGACATAATTAAAAACTAGTTTCATAAAAGCACTTGTTATTTGCAAGTTATTTGGGTGTTAAATGCAAGTTAACCCAAATTAACCATTGCAACTTCGGTGTTATTTTTGGGTGTTAAAGTCGCACGTTACCAAGTTAACGTGTGTTACTTGGGGTTTGTTTTTTGTTTTGTTTTTTCTTCTGCCCCTAAATGAGGGGTTGTTTTTGTAAATTGTTGGTGAGTTAAGGTTTAACCTTGGGAATGTTATGATTGCGGGTGTTTTTTTGTTGAGTTAATGTGAAATGTTAAAGCTGATGTGGCGCAGACGTGGCAAGAGGTTAAACCATAACTCAAGTTATGGTTTCAAATGCTCAAGGGTTGTATTGGCTTTAAGGTTATTTTTAGTATTATGTAACCTATGATTGATGAATTGTTTGTACGGTCGCAGCTCAAACGAACCAAAATATGATATTGTGTTCAACACAGAAGATTCATCATTTCTTCATGTAACTGAAAACAGCTTAACACCATCTTACATGTAACACATATGCATGACTCGACATAAGTACATAATATATGCATTATATTATGTACTTTGCAATTTACAGGACGATGATTATGAATCAGTGATCAAGCTAAGGAAGGAGAAACTGGCCATACATGAAAACACAGCTAGCCTTTCAAATCGAGAAGACGAGAACACCAGATGAAGCACTTGAAGAACTTAGAGACAAATGCTTTATCATGGTTATTACTTTCATTAGACTAAATACTATTTTCTAATCACAGATTTTGAGTAATTAACATGGTAGAAATATGGTAACACTGATTTTTTTGTTCAAGCTACGTCAATTTCATGTGTAGGAAGGGTACTTTTAAGCTAAAACTTTAAAATAATATAGAGACATGATTGCATCAACCGTGTCCGTATTATGCTCATATATAGACAAATGGCACGACTTGTGATCTTACAAACAAGCCTCGAGAAGCCAAGGTTTGATGGACTCCAAACACGTGTCTTAAACAAGCCTCGAGACTAAATACTATTTTCTAAACAAATGCGCATTGGATTGTGAGGAAGTATTTGTTTATGTGGTTTGCAGGCCAGATTTGAGTGTTCGGAACCTTGTGAGAGGTTATTACAGTCGATGAATTATCAATGTGCAAATACTTCCTCACAATCCAATGCGAAAAGGATATCCCAGTAGTTCAAACTCTGTGTTAAACTATGGATGGTTATCGATCTGAGTTTTGAGATGGCATTGTGTGTTTTTGGTGTTTAATCGCTGGATTACGAAATTTTGCAAGCCTCTTGTTTATGGTGTTTGGATCATATTTTGAAAGTGATTTTGGGTTTATATTGTATAATCGCACAATAAGTTATGGATAGTCTATCAAGAAGATCCCATATACACCATCAATTACTACAAATTGTACGCTCAAATGATTAAACTCGGCTTGGAAATTAGCGTTAAACTTTGAAACACTCTTTTTTATTTTTCATTTCACCCAAGGGAATACAACTAAAGAGGCCATCCAAGCTACACTCCCATATAAAATCCCGTTACAGGTGGCAAACATTAGAGTGCAGATCCTTATTTAAGGTATTGGGTTAGCCAGTTCAGCAAGTCTGAGTGTGCTTCCATTGCATATTTAACAACATGTTCATCACCATCCTTGTAACGTACTGTCCACCCATGAGTAACACCCGGGTATATCTTCACATAGTTATCAACCTACAAAAGAAAATGGTAAAAAAAATGTAAATAGCTTGGAGATTAGATTTTGTGAAAAAAAAAAAAAAAAAAAAAAAAAAAAAAAAGTCTTGCAATGGCTTGGCTAAAGAAAACAAGAAAAGCGGCTCATAAATTCTTACTGATTTTGATGATAATAATTCCCCAAACTTTTTCAGTTGTTCTGGTGAAGAATATTCATCAATTTCAGCGCCTAAAAACGCTGTTGGGACTTTTATTGCTGAGAATATAAGGTGCAATTGTATTACAATAACATTTTTTGTTCTTAAAAAATACTACCTCTATCCCTAAATAAGTGGTCACTATGACTTTTCAGAGTCAAACTGGATCAACTTTGACCTTATCTATTTTTGTGAGTGTTATATAATACTTGATGCAAAATATATGAATTAATTGGGTTTAAAGTGTATTTTTCATTGGTATAGTTTTTCATCAACTATTATATAACACACAAAAAATATTTACAGTCAAAGTTGAACCAGTTTGACTCTGAAAAGTCAAACTGGACACTTATTTAGGGACGGAGGGAGTAAGTTAATAACTAATGTACAATGTTTATTAAGAATGAAATGGCCTAAAAACGATTCGGTACTCACTGGTAGATGATTAGGAAACCATGAGGACAATGGTGTCTCAGGTACATATGGATCTCCATAAAAGAAGTCAGGCACCACCACGTAAAATCCAGCTGCTGCAACTTTGTCAGCAATTAGTCTTCAAAGTTTACACAATAAAGTTGTTAGTTTTCGTAGGGCAAGCTAGCAAAACACCCAATTTCACCTCCAAATTTTCTCTTTTATCACTTAACGGAAAATCAAATAATCTATTGGCTATTATACGTATAGTCTTCATGTTCTACAATATATGATTCTGTCTAGTATAATAGTGGCAGTGAGAAGTATAGATTAGCTAGTTATAAAGATGTGCATATAAGTGAAGTCAGTAGTTATACCTTAGTTTTGGAGCTTCATAGCCTGCCAAAAAAAAAACTCATATATATCAACCAATATAATTAATATCTTATTCATAAATCTTAATCGAAGTCTAGCAATCTTAGCGTAAACTCACGGAATTCAAGAAAATGAAAGATCGGCGAAAAAAGTACCATAAATATCAGCAATGAGAACAACAGCAAGCTTAGAAGCGAGTGAACCAGCAATATACGATTTTAAGCCTCCAATTTCTTCTATACGACCGTTTTCTCCTGTGCTCGATCCAAATGTTGGTGGATTTTCGCAGCATTGAGGACCTGACATATTATTTGAAAGCTTTAGCTAACTAACTTGTGCCAAAGAATATAGTTTTCTGAATACTTATTTGTTCTCAGGGAATGAGACAACAATATACTAGCCCTACACTGATAGCAATTGATTCGGACCAATATTAAATTATTCACCTAGTGTTCTTGTCCATGTGGTCTTATACTTTAAACTGGTTTTATCGAAAAAAATATAATAACAATAATAATAAATAATAAACCATTAAATTTATTCTTATCCAATATATCCATGTGGAATTTTTGTTAAAAAAATATCAATCTAGATATTTATTTAGGGGTGACAATGGAATCGGTTTGGGCTCGGTATGCCCTCATGCCGAGCGGCAACACCGGCGCCTGTGGTGCTGCATGGCTCGGTTTGGATGAAGCACGACAAACTTTGCCGATTTGGTATGGAGAAGAGGAGCGTTAAATTAAAAAAAAAGAAAAAAAAAATCCCCTTATAAATATACACATAATAACCAATTTCAATTCACATTTTATTCCAACTCTCATTCTTTTTACACAAACAAATCAACTACAACACTATAAAAAAAATGTCTTCATCCGAGGACGATTTAGTTTTTCCCGACGAGTCTTCCGAACTATTGTTATCCACAGGTAGTAACCTATCAACCTTTTTAGCCGTGAACAATTCCATTGAAGACACGGCAAGCTCAAGCACTACCGAAACCCGACAGTCTCACCCGCTTTCGTGAAGAAGCATTACAAACTCTAATGAGTGACTATTTTGTCGAACGACCAAAGTTTTCCGACTATGTTTTTCGTGATAGATTTCAAATGAATAAAAGCTTGTTTTTAAGAATTGTTGATGATGTTGAAGCGAGATTTGAATGGTTTCAAGAGGGCCAAGACGCGAGCGGAAAAAAAGTTTCAAGGCGTTACAAAAATGCACATCTGCCATTCGGCAACTCGCAACGGATGAACCTCCGAATAGATTTGATGACTATTTAAACATGGCACGAAGAACGTCAGGTTAATCTTCTCATATTTATTTTTTAAATTCTGTTTTTTATAAAGTTATCGTTTTTTTTTATATTAAATATTTTGTAGGAGAATGCCTTGATAATTTTTGCCATGCGATAACTGAATTATATAGTCGAGAGTTCTTACGTAGGCCGACAGCCTATGACGTTGCACGGTTATTCGAGGCACATGAAGAAAAACATCATATTCCTAGAATGCTTGGTAGTAGGGGTGTTATCGGGTCGGGTTGTCGGGTATATCGGGTCGGATTGAATAGGGTTTTTGCCTATGCAAAAGTGACCCACAACCCGACCCGATAAGTAATCGGGTTCGGTTTGTTATCAGGTCGGGTTATGTCGGGTCGGGTGATTCGGGTTAATCGGGTTCCTTAGATTTTTTTACCCGTAAAGAAAGTAACTTTGTCTTTAATCCTTGAAAGTGTATTATTTGTTGCTAACAATACGATGAAGAAAGAAATTTTGAAACAAATCTGTAAATTCGGTATTAACTTGATGAAGAATGGTCATTGTGGTGCCACAACAGTTGATATATGCGAAGTGGGCGTTGACATCATCTACATGGTCACTGGAGGAAAATCACTACCGAAAATCTATAAAAGTCTCTGTGAAGATTGGGCTCCTATTAAAACGACTTATTTCATTATAATCTTCGCTTCTGTTCATTTCGTCATTTCTCACCTTTCAAATTGCAACTTGTTGTTATGTCTTTAACGTAAGTTTTGCATAAAAAAACCCAAAGATAAATATAGAAAGGAAAAAAAATGTGAGAATTAGTATGTAGTACAAGTTAATATACAAGTATAACGAAAAACAATAAGTGAAATTTAGTATGTAGTACAAGTTAATATACAACTGTTCAAGAAACCACTATGACAAAGTTACTATCTGCGTTTTTAATACTTTTTGGAAACACGTAATTTGTTTTTGCAAACACAAACCTTATATACAAGTATATAGGTACCAACAGTTATAGTCTTAACAATGAAACAAGTAATTATCGTCAACCTCCTTAGCTTTACAAATAACAACACTAGACATTGCACTGTGTTATTATTTGAAGTTGAACAAAGGTTAGCAAAAGTCACAGGTGAATATAAATGCAAACGTGACTAAGGGGGTGTTTCTTTATGACTTATTGATCCTTTCACTAACAGATCTAGAGGGGCCCACAAACTTTTGGTTGTTTCTTTTTCTTCCTTTTCGGTCCATACGTCTAATTGAGGAGGGAAGTAAAAAAGACCATCTCTCAAACCAGATGCTCTAACATTTTTCTTTGCCTATTATACCCTCAATTCTTTCATTTGTTTTATCTTTTTATCTTACAAATTGAGACCCAATTCTCCAAAACCTCATCCACCAAAACATCATCCACACCGGCAACCCTCTACTCGGCGACTAACAACCGGTGACCACCACTGATTTCGACGACCACCGATCTACTTGACGTACCTCGTGTGTCGGAAAACAATTATTTGAGATATTTTTTGGTCTCAAATATTCCCAGATCTATGTAAACTTTTAAAGATCATTGCTTAAAGATACATAATACAACATTGATCATTAGATCTTGTTAAATAATGCAGATAAGTGCATTCTCACCATGGGTTTCAAGGTTTTTTGGTTTTTTTATGCAAAGGCTTTGACTAGTGAAAATAGATTAAACTTTTCCATGATTATATAAATATTAAGTGTTTGTTATGTTTTAATCTTGTTTCCTGGTTGTGAAAACTTGCTTATAAATGGGTATATATGGGTGTTTTCAATATTTTGGGAAGAAGGTTACAAATGTCATTTAGTCAAAGAAGATAACGTGTATTCAGTGGAAAAAGAAACAACAGATTTTCATCTTGATCTTAGGCCATATAGCGCATTTATCCACACGGAAACCATATCCAGCCTGATAAAAAAAAGAAACGCCCCCTAAATCAAAGTTGGCATAGGTGTTATGCATATTCTATTCTTATTTTCCATCTTTAACGAGGGATGACATGTTAAGACAAAGTTCGTTACATATGTTTATAAGCACAATTATAAACACAGTTCATACTTTTGTGCTCCATGTTTATTAAACAAGTGCGACAAGCAATTGAAAGTCTTGTATGCTAGATAAAAGAAGTGTTGTATGTTAATAAAAAAGGTTTTTGTTCAGAAATTAAAGGTTTGTTAACATGCCATTATATATTATCGAGTTTATCGGGTTGACCCGATAACCCCATAAGGAATTAACTGAGATCCTAACCCGACCCTATTAGCTTATCGGGTCTATCGGGTTGACCCGATAAACCCGATAAGCTAAGTTGGACCCGAATCAACCCGACCCTATAAGGTCTTATCGGGTCAACCCATTTGACACCCCTACTTGGTAGCATTGATTGTACACATTTCGTTTGGCGAAATTGTCCTAGACATTTGAAAGGCCAATATAAGAGAGGTGATCACCAATACCCGACTATTATGCTTGAAGCCGTCGCTTCAAATGATTTGTGGATTTGGCATTCGTTTTTTGGTCCTCCCGGTGCAAACAACGACATCAATGTTTTGAATCAATCTCCATTGTATCTTATTGAGCGAAATGGAACGGCGCCAAACAGTTCATTTTCTCTAAATGGACGGCTTTACAAACGTGGATATTATCTTACCGATGGAATATATCCGACGTATTCAACGTTTGTTAAAGTATATAAGTATCCCACTGACCTGAAGAAAAAGAGATTCAAGAAGCTACAAGAGTCTGCAAGAAAGGATGTCGAACGAGCTTTTGGGCGTCTTAAGGGAAAATGGATGATTCTCAGTCGTCCTCTCCAGGCTATGTCGGTCGAAAAGATTCGACTCCTCGTTTATACGTGTATTATATTTAACAATATGATTTTAAAAGACGGCGAGATGGCAATATCACCGATTCATATAATGGATCAACCGGTCGCGCCAGTTTATGACGACAATGTACACAGGAGTTACTCGACGAAGATATCCATAACCGTCTCCGATATGATCTTACGGAGCATGTAGCGGTTCAAGACTTAGCATACCTCGATGACTAGTTATTTTCTAAGTTTTATGTAACTTTGTTTTAATTATTAATGAAATATTATGTTTTATTAAATTGTTTAACATAATTATGAATATAAAAAATAAAAAAATAAAATTATGTGAGGTATGGAATCATGGTTGCCATTAGAAAAGTATGGTGAGGTATGGGTAAGGTATGAGATGAGGTGGAATGATATTATTGGTGGGTGGTAAGGTATGGTTGAGGTATGGCCGGGATCATAGTTGCCAGTGCCCTTAGAAGCTATCAAGTATGTTTATTGTTGAAACATATATTGATATTTCTTAGGGGTGACTAGGTGAGCACGGTATGGTGTGTGGGTCGGGTTTTGGCTAAACCAAAGTCGAACCGAAATATGTATTTGGTTTTCGGAAAAACTAAAAGCGAAACTGATTGATTTTTATTATTTATTTATTTATTTATTAATTAATTTATTTTTTTGTCTTTAAAAAATAAAAAAGTGAATAATCGGTTTTTAGTTTCGATCTGTCTTTTCCTGATTTCGGTTTAGCTTTTGTTTTTTTTTTTCTCGCCTCTAGTATTTCTAGATTTCACATTTTAATCACATGCTAATTCTTTACATTGTTCAATTCAATGCATCATTTGTAGTAAATTCATACTTTTTCTATTGGTAACTTTTATTTTGACTCTAATAAAGTTTCTTTACTAGAGTCGAAAATTACATATGGCCATTGGGTCTAAGCTCTATGCCCCCATCTATAAACTTAAATCTTAAATAATTCGCCATGACACCCTTTTTTAGCCACGTGGCACTTAATAATTGGCTCTGATGATTTATAGTCTTTACAAAACGTACACTTTCACGTCTCATGAAACGTACATTATAAAACCTCAAACAATGCAACACATTCGCAACAAAAATCTTTTTCTTGTTCTTTGTGAATTGATCACATCATAATAAGGTGAAAGATGGGTTCCAATAGGAAGTGGTTTGTGCTTATAATCGCAGTTTTACTTACTTATCATACAGGTAACCTTGCATGCATGCATGAAAAATGTCTTTTTATTGGTTAAAGAGCTTTAAAGTTACAGTATTATTATTTTTCCATATGTTATGTGGATTTACTTTTATTTTACTATATGATATACTTGGTTTACTTGAATTACGTTTTAACTCTTGTGTGGTGGTTGCTTAAACCCTGTGGTTTAGTGTCAATAGGGCAAAAATATCATAAACAGGCGGAGGAAACCAATGCCGCTAAAGAAGCGGCTAAGAAGCTTGAAAAGGAACTAGCTACCACACAACAGCAAGTTAGTCAAGTGATGGCGTTCTTGAGCAGTCAGCCGCGTTTCACCGGTCAGTTGGGGCGAGCGATTCCGAGAACGAATGATGGAAACGATAATGGTGAAGGTAATGGGGATGGGGATGGGGATGGATGGGGAGTAGGTTGTGAATTTATGGTTTATATATGTGTTTTGTGGTTTTATGTTGTGTCTGCGGATATTTGGATGGATTATTATGTGATTGCGGATTGTGTTAGGGATTATGGTTATATGGATAGTTGTAGGGATATATGTTTATGGTTTGCGCATATTTTTAGGGACTTTTCTTTTTTGAACTATTTGACGCATTTCTAAGCTATAATACAATGTTTTAACCAGTTTGTGGTGTTCGTAGCAAATTTGGTGCGTTTATGTCAGGTGAAAACAGGTTATGAAAGTAGGTTGATTTATTTCCGGAAAAATTTTTAAAAAATTGGAAAGTACTCACTTTACAGCAATATGTTGGCAAAAGGATCACCTACTATTGGCGAAGACTCGCCAATAGTATTAGACTTTTAACGAGGACTTGCCCTCGCCAAATTAAGATCTTGTGGGCCCGGGTCTGTTTGCTATAGCATACTGGCTCGTTTTATCTATCAAAGTCACATACTCGATCAAAAGATAAACATTATTGCTAGTTATTTAAAAACCTCAACTTGTTTAACGTTAATGGTACCAGGTGGTTTAAACGCTTTAATTTGACATGATTAAAAACTAGTTTTATAAAGTTGTGTATTATTTAGGGGCATGTTTAGTATTATGTAACTTATGACTGATAACTTGTTTATAATTAAATGGTTAGTTTAATTTATCAGGTGGTTTAAGTCACAGCTCACAAGAACGCTTCAAATCTAGAACACCAGATGAAGCACTTGAAGAACTTAAAGATAAATGTTTTATCACGGTTAGTACTTTCATAAGACTAAATATAACGGTTAGTACTTGGGTGTATAACAAGGTATGAAAACATGGCAGAATTTATTTTTCCTTTTTTGTTGATGATTCTTGCAGCAACAAGGACAGTGGTCGTATGAGTTTTGCTCTCACAAGAAGCTGCGCCAATTTCATGTTGAGAATGGACGGGTACAAATCATTATTTTCAGTAGTAATTCATCTGTTGTTTTGAAAAAAAAATTGATTTAGAAGGTTTTATCGTTATAAGAAACACTTTGGACATCTTTCTGACATTTACTTTTCGAGCTTACTTATTTTCTAATTTTACCTTTTTTATAGCTTGCGATATTTTTGTATTCAGGTTGTTCAAGAGTTTGTATTAGGTGAATATGATGCTGAAGCTACAGCTGCTCACAAACGTACCTTTTTTGATACTTTGACATGGGAAAATCCATCACCAAGGTACATTACAACCGTTTGACGACTTGTTTCATACTAAGCTAAAATATCAAATAATATATAGATCGATATGATTAATGCAGGTATCATGCTCACATGTACACTCATGGAACCAAATGTGATCTTACAAATGAGCCTCGCGAAACTGAGGTTTGATAGACCCAAAACATTCGGTTGTAAATTTCATAGAACTTTCACCTGAGCCTAGCTAATTTTGTATTGTTTGTTTATGTAATTTGCAGGTTAGATTTGAGTGTTCGGAACCTAATTGTCAGATGGTCATTACAGTCGATGAATTTTCAACGTGCAAATATGTACTCACAATCCGATGCAAAAAGGACATCCCAATAGATCAGATATTGTTTATCTGAATGTTTATCTGAATTTTAAACGCGACATTGTGTATTTTAGTTGTTTTGTTATTAGATTAGAAAATATTGTTTGAAAATTCTTGTGTTGTGGTGTTTGAATCATATTGTGAAAGTGATTTTGGGTCTAGGGGGTGCATGTTTGTTTAAGCTTATATATATAACACGCTTATATATATGGCTTATCTGGTTTTCTGCTTATGTTTTTTAAAGGGGTAATTACATATATCCCCAATTTAAACCTCTAAAGGTCATATTTACCCAAACAAAATCCATAATACCATATATACCCAATTTAAACACAAAATTTGTCATATCTACCCATTTTATTACTAAACCAATCAAAACTCAATTCACATTATTAAATACCCATTATACCCTTCATACAAACATATCTTTAACTGCTAACAAACATTTATGCTGAGTGAAACTGGCCATGCAAACATAGAAGTGATACAATATGTGTAAGAGTATTTGCAGTTTATGAGTTCTATCCTGATGTTAATGTACATGGGTGTGTGAGAATTTGCAGTTAACGAAATACTAAACAAGAAACATATACATACATACCATGGATATAGTTACAGCAATTGATGGATCACAAGCATTTACGAAATCATGGAAAATGGAAGCAATATCATTTGGTTTGTACTTCAAGAAATCATGTAACACATCCACACTCGAACTGACTTCTACATTACCGATTAATGTTCCTAATTGAGACATCTCTTCACTTTCAGAATAAATTGATTGCTTATCTAGTTCAAAATGCTTTATGAAATTTACACATTCAATCAACCTATTTTTATAACAGTAATGGTGTGAAACGAAACACATTGATTCATGGTGACTTATGGCATAATAGGAAAAATAAAGTTAGGATCGTTTGAAGTTATCATTTTGATTTTCTATTAAATTCCACATGGAAAGGCCTGCTATCTAACTACAAGAAAGCACTAACGTAGCATCGATATTGTGCATACTATTGATTAATTAGAGGGGTAAAATTGTCTATACATTTCAAATTGATATTTTTAAGCTTTTAAAAAATAATTAAAAAGTTTAAATTTGTAAAATGGGTAGATATGACAAATTTTGTGTTTAAATTGGGTATATATGGTATTATGAGTTTTTGTTGGGTAAATATGACATTTAAGGGTTTAAATTGGGGATATATGGAATTAACCCTTTTTTAAACTCATTTTTTGTGACTTATCTTGAAACTTTTTTGGCTTATATAAGCCTGTCATGCATGTATAAATGCATGATATGTTAAAGATAGTCACTACCAATTTATACAACTTGTATGCTCAAATGATTTAACTCAGCTTGGAGATTAGTGTTAATTGTCGAAATGTGTATGACAAATTATGCTCTCTCATTTGTTATCTCGTAAAAAAAAACTTCTCAGTCATCACAAACTAACATGCTTCTTTATAGCATAGTATATTTTTTTGGGTGCAGTACAGGGCTAACCCCAAAACTTAAGAAGCAATAACACGATGTAACAATGAATCGTTTATTATGTTAGTTATTGTGAAGAAATGAAATGGAAGGGAAAATGATTGATTACATTGAAGGTTTGTCCGAAATGTTATGTACAAAATGAGAGAAAGAAAGATATATACAAAGAGGGAAAACAACAGACAAACAAACTTCTAAACTATTTACACTTAAGACCCGGAGACTTTAGCTTATGCCACTTTGGTCTTTAGACTTCCCTCTTCCATACTCCCCCTCAAGTTGAGAGTGTAAAGAACTTGAAACTCCCAACTTATCAATTAGAAACTTGTGCTGGTCTACTAACACCATTTTAGTAAAGACATCAACAAGTTGCAATTAGGTATTCACATATGATGGTTTGACAAGACCTGCTTTGATTTGATCTCTGATGAAATGACAATCAACTTCTATGTGTTTAGTCCTTGCATGGAATACACGATTAGCAGCAATGTGTATAGCAGCTGTGTAAATCAACAGGACCCAAATCAGTAACACCAAGATTCTTTAGCAGAGACGCAACCCAAGTGACTTCACAACATGTTAATGCCATAGCCCTGTATTCAGCTTCTGCTGAAGATCTGGCTACCACTTCTTGCTTTTTAGACTTCCAAGAAATAGGAGAATCACCCAATAGAATACAATATCCAGTAGTAGACCTTCTTGACATTGGACAACTTGCCCAATCAGAATCACAGTATGCAGTTAGACGAGTAGCATACTTGTGTAAGAACTACACCTTGACCAGGACTATTCAACAAGTATCTTAACAGATGTTTTGCTGCTTGCATATGAACAGAGGTTGGGTTTTGCATAAATTGATTAAGTAGTTGAACTATGTAGCATATGTGATAAGGTTTTAAAAGGTACCATTTTGAGGGGTCGTTTAAGCCCTTATTTGATCACTTTTGTATCCGTTATTGCTTAATATCGTTCCTTTTCACTTTTTAGGTCTCGTGAAGGCAAAATGCTGGAATGGCACTTATTTGGACGAAAAGGCGCGAATATATGAAGAAAATGGCCAAAGTCAGAATCGAGACACTCACAGTTGCTGAAGTTAGAAGGCGACGGCGTCAGGTGCTATTGGCGACGCCGTCCCAAGATTTCTGTGACGGGCCAGAACCCAAAACTTGTATTTTCAAGTGACGACGTCCAGTGGTAAAAGAGTAGGCCATCGCTACTCAGACGGCCTAGATGCAATCCAGACGACGTCAGAAGCTGAAGAGGACGGCGTCACGGACATAAGGTGACGCCGTCGCAAGGTTAACGTGGCCAAGACGAAACCCTAATGGCGGCGACACGACGGCATCACTAAACATAAGGTGACGCCGTCGCAATTGTAATCTTATATATAGAATCCGAATTTTTCAGTCTTTGGGTGGAGAGTCTTTGGAGTAAAAACCTAAAACCGAACCTAAGGTGTCTTGTACAGTATTTTAGGGTTTTAAACCCTATCTTACATCAAGATAAGTCTTTACTTCATTAATTCAATTATGTCTTTGATTATTTGTGTGTAATGCGATAGGTCATTCGTTGTGTACTTAATGTTTGATTCATCTTTGTGAACCTTAGAATATAATTACCTGAGTAGTTGTAGGCTAAACCATCCAAAGAGCGCCTTAGAGTAGGAGTTTATAATCCCTAGTGGGTTTGTAGACAAGACCCTTTGGTAAGTTCAAAGAGTTAGGGAGAAACGCATACCCTACAACTTTAGACTCACAACGCAACTAGGAATAAGACGTGACACTCAACCATCAATAGGAGATAATTAAGGAGTAATACAATCTAAGTAAACACATCTTTAAATTATCATACGAGCACACATTAATTAGACATAGACTCCCACAACCTTAGTTTAGATAATTAGATAATAGTAGAGTAATCGGTAGAAATACCAACCTCCCAAATCCAATACCCGAGATTCGTACCTTTCCATTTTCATAAAACATAAAAAGATAAAAAATAATCTTCCTCAACCTTAACCTTAGCGTAGTAACTCCTTACTAGCATTCCTATTCCCCTAGAGAACGATATCAATACCCGTGGCTTACCCTAATTACTACACTACAACGATTAGGTTCACTGCCTAGGGTGTTATAAAACTTGCTCGAAGAAAAGGAAGTTTCCTTGACCCCGAACGACGCGTGTAGCGTTATCAATATGTCAGGTCTAGTGACAGTTAGGTAAATAAGTTTACCTATTAATCTTCTATAGGTTTCAGGATCATCCAAAGGACTCCCTACATCAACTTGTAACTTGAGATTAGGATCCTTTGGAAGTTTGTAAGGCCTTGCATTATGAACACCATACTCCTTGAGAAGATCCAAAGCATACTTCTTTTGGGATATAAAAATACCCTGATAGCTCTTGTGACTTCTATACCCTAAAAATAATGCAAAGGACCTAAGTCTTTCATATGAAAAGTAGAACTAAGTTGATCTTTCAACAATTGTATTTGAGAAGAATCATTTCCTGTGATGAGAAGATCATCAACATAAACAAGAATAGCTGTAAAACTCTTTGAGTCTCTTTTGGTGAACAAGGAGTAATCCGTTTTAGACTGCTGATATCCAAAAGAAAGTAATGCAGTTGACAACTTGAAAAACCATTGTCTTAGTGCTTGTTTAAGCCCATACAGTGATTTCTTCAATTTACACACTAAATGAGTATTCTGAGACACATTTTGCACACCTTGTCCCTTTCTAACATAACATGGTGACATCTTCATGTAGACTTCCTCCAATAGATCACCATGAAGAAATGCATCTGAAACATCCATATGGCAAGTCTCCCAACCATTCATAGCAGCAACAGCAAGTAAAGATCTTATAGTAGCCATTTTGGCTACTGGAGCAAATGTTTCATCAAAATCTTCACCTTTCCTTTGTTTATTTCCTTGTACCACAAGTCTTGCTTTCTTTCTTTCAACAGTACCATCAGCCTTAAGCTTAGTTTTATACAACCAATAACAATTAATGGCTTTCTTACCCTGTGGCAAAGAAGTAACTTCCCATGTTCCATTATCCTCCAAAGCTGTCAATTCTGCATTCATAGCCTGACACCAGGAATCATCTTGTACAACACCTCTAAAAAATCTTGGATCAGATGTTGAAACAAGAGCACACAAAAAATTTTGAAATTGACTATGCAGCAGAGGAGTAGATACTTGATTAGCCATGGGAACATGATAAAGATTTGTGACATAATCCTTTACCCAATTAGGAGGTTTTGAAGCTCTTGTAGATTGTCTGTTTGGTACAGAGGTGGATGTAGAAGGTTGATCAACATGAAGTACTTGATGACAAGTCAGATGATGTAACATTTGGAGGATTAGAAGTATCTTCTGCTGGTCAGATACAAAGGATTCTTGTGCATTTATAGTTGTGGTAGTCATATAATCATCAAAAGACATTGGTGAAATGTGAGGCATTGTACAAGGCAGTGGTTTGAGAACTTTGAAATACTATTAGAGGAATAAGGAAATATGTCTTCGTAAAATGTTACATCCCTTGAAACAAATGGTGGTTGAGGAGATTTAGCAGTTTGTATCCCTTTTGATGTTGAGGATATCCTAGAAATACACAGGGAACACCTCTAGGAGCAAACTTGTCATGGACCCTTGAAGGATTAGAAGCCATAGCAAAGCAACCAAAAACTCTCAAGTGTTCATAACTGGGCATTTGATTCATCAATATCTCATAGGGAGTTTTATTGTTCGATACAGAAGAAGGCATTATGTTGATAAGGTATTTTGTAGTAGATACACAATCTCCCCAATAATGTAAAGGCAAATGAGAGTGAAATCTTAAGGCTCTTGCTATTTCTAGAATGTTTCTATGTTTTCTCTCAACTCTTACATTTTTTTGAGGCTTATCAACACATGATGTTTGATGCTCAATACCTTGTTCAATAAAATAAAAATGACATGGCCCCTTAATGAACTCAAGAGCATTATCTGATCTTACTTTCTTAACTGTCTTAGTAAACTGAGTTGAGACAAACTTTGTGAAAGATTTAAGAACAGGAAAGGCATCTGACTTATGAACTAAGAGGTAAGTCCATGTAACTCTGCTACAATCATCTACAATGGTATGAAAGTACTTATATTTGCCATTTGTAGCCACCTTGTATTCTTAAGCATAAGCTCATTGTTTAGTTTAATTGTTCCAGTATGAGTTATGACAGAAGTAAGACCATTTGGAAAGGAGATTTTTGGTTCAAACAACAATTTTGCAGCATTAATGAGATTCTTAAGAGTTGGTGTCATATGATCAGTAGCTCTAGTGTCAAATATCCAGAAATTGACCATAAGAGAAGCAGCAGCAAGTAAACAATATTTACCTACAGCAAAAGAATGATCTAACTCCTCATCCGAATTATTTCCTTTGAACTCAAAATTTGGCAAACTTCTCATGAGTTGCTGAAATTGTTGTGAGGTAAACATCACATTTCCTCCTTCAGCAGTAGCAGCAATCTTCTTGTAACTTGGCTTCACAGTTTGACTTCCTTTGAAACCATATCCATCCTTAGCTTTCCCTTAGACTGCTTGAATTTTGGATGCCAACTTGGATATCCAACCTTTTCCCAAAATCTATCTGGTGGATGCCACTTAAAACCACAAATAAAACACTTATCCTTCAAATTAGCCTTGCTGTAAAGACCAGTGACTTCCATTGATGCATCATTTTGAGTGACTTCGCTCTGAGACTCTTATTGCTGTAACAATGAACATGCACTTTCAACCGTTGGTAATAGATTCATTAACAGGATTTGACTCCTTTGTGAACTGAAGTACTCATCCAACCCATTCAAAAACTGAAGCAGACTAAGCTCTTCCGTATGACTACTAAAAGCATTCAAGAAATTCCTCACTTCTATTGTATCATTTGTGATAACAGGCAACTAAGTCATGGAATCCAACTCTTCCCAGATACACTTCAACCTAGTATAATACTCACTAGTAGGACTTCCTTGTTGTTCAGCAGAATAAATTTCCCTTTCAAAATTTTATTTCCTAGAACCATTACTTAAGGAAAATCTCTTTTCTAATTGAATCCAAATTTCAGCAGCAGTACCAACAAATTTAATAGATTTAGCAATTGAATCAGAAACATAATTCATAATCCAAGAGAGTACCATATTATTGCACATGTACCAAAGCTCACACTGAACACGATCAGAAGCAATTCTTGTTACAGTACCTCCTACAAACCCTAACTTCCTCTTAGTTGATAAACCAATTTCCACAGATCTCTTCCATGATCGGTAATTCTGTGCTCCAATCAACTTTTCATGAACAACCAAAGAACCAAGCCCTTCAGAAGGATGCAGATACAATGGATTTTGAATCAACTGAGGATCCATTAAGACATTTGCGGAAGAATTCATATTCGGCATTTCAAGATTTGAAATTAGGTTAAATTTTGATCATACAATTTGGGGAAAATGATTATTCACACAATTAACCAGTAGAACACTACAATTGCACACAAGAAACGAATTGAATCACACAAATCAATTCAAGAACACAAAAAAATCCCAATTTTGAATCAAAAAACACAATTTGAATCAAGAATCAACTTAAATTTCAACACATATGATGAAAATACGAATTAGAACGAGAAAGAACGAGCCGTTATGGCTCTAATACCATGTGAAGAAGTGAAATGGAAGGGAAAATGATTGATTACATTAAAGGTTTGTCTGAAATGTTATGTACAAAATGAGAGAAAGAAAGATATATACAAAGAGCGAAAACAACAGACTAACAAACTTCTAAACTATTTACACTTTAGACCCTGAGACTTTAGCTGATGCCACTTTGGTCCTTAGACTTCTCTCTTCCATAATTATTGAATCATATATATTAACGATTTCTGAAAAGCTAGAGGTTGTTTGAACATACCGCCGTACTTGTTTACATTATCTCATGAATGATATTTGGCAAAATGTTGGACTAGAAATTCATTAAGTGCCATTGTTTTGGCGGGCTTTGGTAGTGTCTAATAAACCAGAAGAAACATATACCATAGTACAAACTTGCTATAATGAACAAATTGATTTGTTAATTACTGAAATATATATTGAATCAAGAATGTATTGCATGTAAACTCGGATAAATCAAAAGTGATATTGGCACCAGAGGGTCTCGGAGTGGCGTGCAATAGGTATCGTCGCAAAGGGTCTCCACTTAAAGGGATCACATTTTTATTAGTTTTGCATATAAATACGTATAATATTAAACATATATAAGTCACATAAATACTTATATAAGCCGGAAAATGTCAAAATAAGCCACAGAAAGTATGCTTATAAAACAAGGACTGAGAACCAAATAAGCCATAAGCCGGCTATATAAGCCAAAACAAGCACTCCATATGTACAGTTTCTTTTTATTTTACGAGTGTGATAGGGCCTTTTTGTTATTCTTTCTTGAGGCCACCGAAAACCACGAAACGACTTGATTGGCACAAAGACAAAACCTAAAAGAATTATCCTCATAATGTATTTACATGTTTAAAAAAAATTAATGACATACTTTACCTTTCTGGGTGCTTCAGGGAGAGGACCCAACACGTCCATTCCCCATTGAAAGAAAGGCCATGGTGACATGATGGAGATCATGAGGGTTTTTGGCAACTTAGGTACCAGAGCGTGCATCTGGAAAGACTCACATTTCTGAATGACTTCTATAGCATCTCTGTGCATGGTCGGCCAGTAGTAATCTTATATTATCAGCTTTGCTACTATGGATCTTGGTCCAGAATGCATTCCGCATGCTCCTTCGTGCACCTCCCTTACCACATAGTTGGCTTGTAATGGGCCCACACACCTTAGCATCCGTCCTAGGTATGATTTTTTGAACAATACCCCATCTTCCATCGTGTAGTGACTGATTTTCATCCGAAGGGCTCTTTCTTCGTTTTCATCATCCAGCCATTTTCCTTCGGTAATGCACCGGATGATATGGGACATCCAATTTTCTTCTTCTTCTTCAACTATTGCGCCGATGACCTCTTCTTCCGTCGAAGGTGTTTCCAATACCTCTACGAGTATTTCCTTGGTCAGATGGTCGAAGGCTACTGATGCTAGTTTGCTGAGGATATCCGCCTTCTGATTCTGTGCCCTAGGATTGTTCTGTATTCTGAATTGCTTGAAGCATCCGATGTACTCCTTTGCTTTTGCCAGATATTTTGCCATACTTTCCTTATAAGTTGTGAATTCCCCGTTAATTTGGCTTAATACCATGTTTGAGTCCACTTTAGCATTCAAAACTTAAATTTTCATGTCCTTGACAATTCTGAGACCGGTCAGCAATGCTTCGTACTCTGCCTCGTTTTTGGTGCTTGGGAAGTTTAGCCGAAGGGCATAGGTATATTCCATCTGGTCTGGGCTGATCAATACTAACCCAGCTCCTGCTCCCTTTTTGTTGGATGCCCCATCGGTGAACAATCTCCATTCTTCTTTGCCCGAGGAAACCTCATATATTTCTTTACTTATCCCCCAGTGGTTGCTCTCCTGGTCGACCGATATTTTGTTTATGAAATCTGCCAACGCCTGCCCTTTAACTAAGTGCCTTGGGATGTAAGTGATTTTGTATGCTCCCAATTCTACTGCATATTTCATCAATTTTCTCGAGGATTCTGGTTTATTTAACACCTCCCGGATAGGTTGATCTGTGATTACCTTGATTGGGTGGGCTTCGAAGTACCTTCTGAGTCTTCTGGAACAGTGTAGAAGAGCCAGGACAAGCTTTTCCAGCGGGGCATAGTTTCGTTCAGCCTCGTGCAAAGTTCTGCTGACATAGTGCACCGGCATTTGCCATCCTTCCCTTTCTACCATCAGGACAACACTGATAGCCTCTTCGGCTATTGCTAAATATACAAAAAAATCCTCTTCTGCCACTGGGGCAGTAAGGTGGGGTAATTCCAGAATGATGTGTTTCATATTTTGAAAAGCCTCTTCGGCCTATTCACCCCACCTGTATTCAATCTGCTATTCTTTCGTTATATTTTTTTAAGGTACTAAAGAATGGTAAAGCTTTTTTGGCTGATCGTGAAAGGAATCTGTTCATGGCGGCCAACTTTTCACTTAAACTTTGCATTTCCTTGAGGGTTTTTGGTGATTGCATGTCGGCTATCGCCTTGGTCTTCTTTGGGTTTGCCCTTATCCCTTCGGATGTCACCATGTACCGAGGAATTTCCCTTTGATAACATCAAATTATCCTGAATATTAAGTGTAATACCCTAAAATTTGGACTATATTTTTAATTGTCGTTTTGAAATTATAACCTAAGATTAGATAATAAGCCTATGATATTTAAAAACCTTATGTTAGTATATGGTATTAAAACCTTAGGATTATATAATGTACACACTTACTAATACCTAACCTAAAGTAATTAACTAAATACTTTCCTAATCTAATCCTAAACTAAACAAATGATACATTCTTAGTTTATTTTTCATACCACGCATTTTTTAGTTTTTGTAACCAAAATATGTATCAAACTTATCTCTTCACATATGTACATGATAAGACCATATAATCAAAGTTATATCATCCCAAAATAGAAGATTTTTGTCCTTCTTATCCCCTCCCCACATACAAATCCAGCCCTAGCCCTCTTGCCCTCACTTTCTCTCTAAAAAATTCTCCAAAAACATTTGTGTGTTGATCCTTAGATCAAGAAATAAGGAAGGTGTAGTGATTGGTGATCGTTTGTAGGTGATTTTGTTGATTCGGTGTCCTTGTGGTGACTTTGTTCTTGTGGTATTCTTAATTCTCTTCCACCTCAATCTCAAGGTAAATCATGTGTCTCATTTGATTTATATTCATGTCTCTCTTTTGTTCCTTGATTCATCTCTTGTTCGTCATAAGTTTGGTTCGCATAAAATCATGAAGTTTGTAAAGATATGTGTATTAATCTTTTATAATATATATGAATGGATCTGATTTTTATAGTTAAAACATGTTATGAGAAACCTAATTAAACATTAATGATGTTGTAATCAAAAACTACAAGACGAGAAACCCTAGGTAAAGATCTAATGAAAGGTTTTCATAAAATTAGGGTTTTGTTGTTGTTATTAATCTGTCCAGAATTTTTAGTCATATAGAACTGAGTCAAACGTGGTCTTGGAAACGAGTTTTAGAGTTAAATTCAGAGAGTCTAGTTTCCAGAAAAGTTAGCCTCATAATTTTTGAAGGTTTGGAAGGTTGATTTTTAATTTTTACAAGATTAAGTGTCGAATCTGGAAAAACGGGTCTCAAATTTAGTTGTATTGTTTGATTTTTCATTTTCAAACCATAAGGAATTGGGAGCTCTCCTTTTATAGGTGTGACATTTAGGATATAGTTGAATTTCTGGGAGTTTTGGGAATTTTTTCAAGGTGTCTAAACAAGTCCAATAAGCGTAAACTGTTAAGGTCTATTTCCTGATCACTTTCTGGATAGGTTTGGACTTGTGATTTTCCATAGGCCATTTGACCTGGAAATAGAAACCCCCCCCCCCCCCCCAATTTTTGGAGAGTCTTTTAACTCATATGGGAACCCCTGGGATTTTACTTGATTTTATTTAGCTAAGTAAGTATTTTATAAAAATCGCTAAATTCTGGTCCAGATGTGAATTTAAGAAAATGAAAGATAAAAAGAGGATATCAATAAGTAAAACACTTACAAATGCATAAGAAGCTTATAAAATGAGTATATATGTAATATATGATATCAATTCGTGTAGATTCGTTGAAGAAGATATGACGTTGCTTCCCGGTGTTACTTTCCCGTTTGTTTACATTTCGTTGCTAAGGTACAGATATTCTATCCCTTTTCAGTAGGGATTTCTCATGACATTTCGATCCTTGACTTTACTTCACTTATGATACCCTTGCTATGATTCCCTTTACTGTGATCCTTTGATATGATTCTGTTCGCTATGATATTCGTTTGTTATGATTATGAATCTTATGATTATGAACCTTACGATTATGAACCATCTGATTGTGAACCATCTGATTGTGAACCATCTGATTATGAACCTTCTGATTTTGGACTTTTGATTATGAACCTCTGATTATGAACCTATGCTATGGAACTCTAATATGAACCTTTGATGTCTGAACCTATGATATGAACCTTTGACTTCTGAACCTTTGATATGAACCCTTATGATATGATTATGCTTTGACCCTTCAGTTTGATACCCGAGCCAAATATGTTTCCTAGTCATGGAGGTACCATGACCATGTCAATTATGCACCAATGGCATGACTCCAGTGTGTACGAGTGATGTTACACACCTTCCCCTTTATGTTATATGATTATGAGCTCAAGATATATGTTTGGCCACTATGTTTCCGCGGGGGCATATGGATGCATCCTAGATTTCGTGTGCAATACGCATCTTCACAGTCTGGGAGCTAGCTACTCCATTGGTTACTGAGGTCTCCCCTCCTATTATATATGGTATTCCGAGGTCACCCCTCCGAATACAATGGTTACTTATGATATGATATGATATGTTCCGGGCTCGTGGTAGATTTCTGACAACCATTACACTTTTGATATACCTATATTGTACCTTCTGTATTCCCCAACGCACCATATTCTGTGTTACTTGTTCATTACTCAGTACCCTTATATGGCTCACTCTACTACCAAGATATATACATTTCATTGCATTGATCTGTTATACTCTCATTCCATTACTTCAGACTATCGTTCCATTCACGTACCGGGTTATTATATGTTTATTGGATTTGATTATGTTATTCATGTTTTATGTGACTACTGATTACCCTGCTACGATAGGATTAACATATGGTTATCTGATTTACCTGTTGTCGTCTGATGATATGTGATCTCACTGTTATGTGACCCTCTGAATTGTCTGGTAACCATGCTAGTATGTAATCGATAGTTTCTTCTGTTTATCATGTGTACTCCGTTCAGTTAATCCCGTGGTCTATGGCTATCCGTGGTATCCTTATCAGTGTGTTGTTGACCTGCCATGTTTACATTTCTGTCTATACTAAGGCTTGATTGGTTAAGTGTTTCAACTTATGACGTCTTGCTTGTTAACTTGTTTAATTGCCCTGTTATGTCTCTAATTCATTCTGTTATAATGCTCATATTGTATTCCTACTTGTTACGTGTGACTGCCATGTTTTGACTGTCGTTCGTACTTTCGCTGTTATGATACTGGTTATGTTTTCAACTAAGGGTTTTGACCCGTGTGATTTCCATTTTCACTTACAAATAAATTGCTTCCGCTTGCCTTTAGATTTCTATTTGACTGGTATGGCTTCTGACTTCTTGATTTGATTGTATGCCATATATATGTTGTGTGGATACGACATTTACTATGTTTGCTTATGTTTCTGTACTTGTATGCCTGGTTTGTATGTGCTGGTATATATGTCATCGATGCTTTGCTTTGCTTTGTTCTCCTTGTTATCTGTTTCTTTTGGATATCAGTATAATTGTGTTCTGCAGGATCCTCCTTGACTCATTGGTTCCCTTTCGTTGCGACCTTGTTATCAGTTTCTTATTTCATTTTGCATTTCTGATTTTATTTAACTTTTGTTTTGTTATAACTGTTCACTGGGCTTTTTAAGCTCAGCCGCATTTCTTTTTCTGCGGCATGTTTTAGGTTTGAAGATGGGCTTCGATGGGCTAAGAGTTAGAATATCTGAGTGGGCCAACCCTAGTACCTTGTTACCTTGGGACTTATTTTGAAGAACTTTTGTTTTGGGATTTTATTTCGTTTTGGATATTGTATTTTCCTTGTCAGTCATTTGTGTATATGATTTGAGACCTCATTTTTAAGGCTTCCGTTTGTAAAGATTTCATTTGTATGTTCTGATATGACACCAGAATGTGACACTTCTACCCTTGCTGGGTTGGGGTGTTACATTAAGTGTCAATTTCCCCCGATAATGCTTGTAATTTATAACATTTATATGGATTTACGCTTGTTTTCCACTGTATTCCACTTTCAGGTAAATTACGAGCATTGGAGCTAAAGAGACGTGGAATTGGAGAAATATTAAGGATTTATCATCAAAACATAACTTGTCATCCTTGAATATAGATTCAACCTTTTATAAGGTTTTGGGACATAACCCCAACTCCCTTGACACACCACAACACGTATTAAACGAAGTAGAATCATAAAAGACTATTAATGAAGATATAAGACACTCAAGAGACTTGAAACTCAAAAGACATAACTCTTTCTAGGAAACTCCAAACTCTTAACCGTTTCTTGCCTGTGAAACTAGACACCCAGAGGTTTCCAACCATATAGACCAATTAATTTTTGGACTTCTGGATCAATAGAGCTTAATCGTTGAAGTTGGACTAAAAACAGGAAATACTTCACAGCTTCTGTTACTTGACTACTTGATTCAGAACTTTCACTTGCATCTGTATCAACTTAATTTGTAAAGTGGATTATATAGGATTCATTCAAATATCTAGGATTATCATCACACCCTAACCCCAATTTTTAACATTGTTTACTTTTGTTTTCTCAATTATATCTTCAACTTATTCTTTGGCATAATACTAAAAACCCTAAAAAAATCTTACGCGAAGATCGAAGAAGCTATCAAAGCTAGTGCGTCATGAGTAAGATGAAAGTGAAAGTGTACCTTTGTGATTAACTCTTGTAGAATAGGCTATAACGTGACTTTGTTTTGCGTTGAAAGAAAAAATTAAGGTTGTGGGGAAGATGAATTTACATGATTTTCATATATCGATAGAAGTATATGGGTAATTTGAGTTTTTATACACGTGATTTCTTAATACTAACTTGTTGTTTTCGAGTTATTTGTTTGGACTAAAAGCTTGCAGCTTGCGTATCCAAACCAAGCTTTAGATTTGAAGAAACTTATTTTTAAAACAAAAAGCTAGTAGCTCTAAAAAAGTTCTTGCCAAACAGGTCCACCATCTTATCAGCTTACAACTAGTTTGACAAAATAAATACCCAAAATAACATTAATGGTCTAAAATAGCTAGCAACTCTAAAAAAGTTCTTGCCAAACAGGCCCACCATCTTATAGTTATCAGCTTACAACTAGTTTGGTCACACATATCCAAATTAACATTAATGGTCTAAAATAGCTTTAACATAATTAAAAACAAGTTTCAGAAAGGGTTGTATTGTCTTTAAGGTTATTTTTAGTATAATGTAAATTATGATTGATGAATTGTTTGTATGATTGATTTTCAGGTGGTTTAAGTCGCAGCTCAAATGAACCAAAATATAATATTGAGAAGATTCATCATTTCTTCATGTAACTGAAAACAGCTCAACAACATCTTACACTTAACACATGCATGACTCGGCATGAGTACATAATATATTGTTGGACCGTAAAGTATGTTGATTTATGTGGTTCGGGAGATCGAGGTTGATCAAAGAACACAAATGTAAACATGGTTCTAGAGAGAGAAAGTAGAGAGAGGGTCAAAAGGAAAAAGGTTTATTATTAAGAATGAAACAATGAGTACAAAACCTTATGCTTAGCCACACCGCTCATGGAGAGTCATGATGGGTATTCAGGGACGGATCTAGTTCATAAGAATGGAGGGCAAGTGACCTCCATGGCTAGCCGAAAAAGTCGAGATTTTAGTGTAATTTTTTATAATTTTGACCTTTTTTCGAAAGTGCCCCCCAGCCAAAACTAAAATTGCCCCCACCCACATACTAAAACCCAACATTTAGCACTCTAAAACTTTATAAATCCATCATTTCAAAGTAAAACTACTCGATTTATCATTACGATCCTAGTTTTTTCTTCCGCATTTTATTGTTGTTGTCAAACAAAAAAGATTTGCTCCCCACATCCTCATTTCCTGGTTCCGCCATTGTGGGTATTTATAGGCCCATTACAACATAATTTTGCCTAGAGTACAATATTAGTCCCTGAGAGCACAACTTACTACATATCTAGTCCGATTCACGTGTAAGATGTCAACTTCACAAAATAGTGAGGCTAACATATATGCAATGCATTATGTTGTGTGTTTTGCAATTTACAGGACGATGATTATGAATCAGTGATCAAGCTAAGGAAGGAGAAACAGCCATACATGAAAACACAACTAGCGTAATTAAGGAAACTGGGGACATTTCAAAACGAGAAGACGAGAACACCAGATGAAGCACTTGAAGAACTTAAAGACAAATGCTTTATCATGGTTATTACTCCCATTAGATTAAATACCATTTTCTAATCATATATTTAGAGTAATTAAACACGGTAGAAATTTGGTAACACTGATTTTTTTGTTCATGATCCCTGCAGCAAGGGGGATGGCGGTCGTATGATCAGTTTTGTTCTCACAAGAAGCTACGTCAATTTTATGTGGAGGAAGGACGGGTACAAATCAATACGTTAAATGATGCAGCTTATTGAATTTGTAATATGACCTTTTCTTAGCTTACGGTCTTTTTGTGTTCAGGTTGTTCAAGAGTTTGTATTAATTAGGTGAATATGATGCTGAAGTTACAGCTGCTCACAACTGTAACTTACCTGATATTTCAACATTGACAGGTCCGAGATGGAAAAATCCATCACAAAGGTATATTATAAACATTTGACTAGTGTACTTTTAAGCTAAAACTTTAAATAATATAGAGAGATGATTAATGCAGGCATCAACCGTATTATGCTCATATATAGACAAATGGCACGACTTGTGATCTTACAAACAAGCCTCGAGAAACTAAGGTTTGATGGACTCCAAAAACGTGTCTTAAATTTTCATATATATAACTAATCCTACCTCGATTTTGTTTGTTTATGTGGTTTGCAGGCCAGATTTGAGTGTTTGGAACCTTGTGAGAGGTTATTACTTATTACAGTCGATGAATTATCAATGTGAAAATACTCCCTCACAATCCTATGCGAAAAGGATATCCCAGTAGTTCGAACTATGTGTTAAATTATGGATGGTTATCTGAGTTTGAGATGGCATTGTGTGTTTTTGGTGTTTAATCACTGGATTACGAAATTTTGCTAGCCTCTTGTTTATGGTGTTTGGTGTTGGAATTTTATACTCATAACAATTATACATAAAACAAATACATCATCAAAGCAAGCAGCGGAAGACTATAGAATAATATATATAAGTAATTAACCGAATAAGAAAACGCGTACCTTTTAGCAATTCAAGTAAACCAAACGAACTTTGAACTAGAACAAAACCCAAAACCCTAACTTTAGGGTTTAGCAATTCGACCACTTGCAAAAACCTCAGGTAGTTTGGAATCAAAGAGCTCCGAACAAACATTCTAGTGTTCAGCACGGTAAACAGATATATACTCGTATTATGCCAACTACGGACGTAATTAGTAGAGAGATATAATAAATTTCAAAATCGAATTTTCATGTGATCAGTTTACAAATATTATATGGAAACACTACCTAAAAAGGTAGAGCCTGGACAGTTACAACTTTATAGTCCATTCAATGTCAACACTCGTCGACATTGAAGTCGTAGTATAAGTGGATTAATTATGTTTGAGAACTTGTTGGACTTGTGTTTTTCTGGCATTCGATTCTTTTCCAGTATAATGTTTAAGTTATTCGACGTAGTAAATTGCATAACTAAACATGGGCAGGAAGGAGGTGTATTTTAACTGCATCGAAGAACACTCTTGTTTTGACTAGTATGCTGGCGGTAGGGGGAACGACGTCCCTAGTACTTGTTTTTTTAGTCACAATGGTTTAAAGATGGCACAAATTAATGAGATTTATATA